>BMAC01000659.1:511105-573583 GCA_014905375.1 Phtheirospermum japonicum | reverse complement strand
CCAATTTGAACATTGAGGGTTCACACAAATAACACTTGAGATCAATGGAACGTAATATGGTTCAAAAAACAAAATATGGACTGGGACAATAATAGGTATCATGGTCCAATTGCTAAACATTCAAAGCAAAAAACATCACATAACAAAATCAGAAGTTAGCTCAGTACATAATTCCTGGAATAAACATTGTCTAATTACACCCTTTAGGACTTTCTGCCTACATAACCATACGTATACCAAATACTCCCTACGACAGGTTGAATGATAGTGTCCATACCAACAAAAATAGCATGTGAGAACCAATTCCCTAGGTGTGTAGGAACCACTAATTTACATTATATGTGATGCTAATTTAAATAATGTCAAATGCTACTTATATTTTAACATTGCTATTATTATGTTCCTTTGGTTTTTACAATTATCTTAATTAGCATGTACATGATTGATATATAGCATAACATCTTATGTAATATAGCAGGTTTCTAGTTCTCACATAGGGATTAGTTCTCATGTGAACCCACCCCTATATATATATATATACACGTATATATAAGATTTTCAAATGATCTTATTATTTTTAATATTAACTAGAATATATATCCTAACTATGCAAAGAAAATTTATACATAATTTAAAAAACTAATCCCATGTGGCTTTTAATTAAAAAAAATCTATATTTTTAATATTAATTAGAGTATTCATCATAATAATATTAAGAAAACTTCTATATAATTAAAATAAACTAATCCTAGGTGGCTTTTGATTGAAAAATATATTAAATTATTATTAATATTAATTAGAACATCTGTCCTAATTATTTTAAATAAATTACTATATAATAAAAAAGTGCAGCATTCTTGTCAGGCCGAACTAACGAATCATCCGTTAGGCCAAAGTCTCATACCAATACATCATAGTACAAAAGTCAATACATTATAGTGAAAAATTAATATATCATAGTACCAATACATTATATTATAAAAACCAATACATCATATTACGGGTCAGAGATTTATGAAGAATCAATACTTTAGAGTACAAAAACCAATATATCATAGTACAATAACTAATACATTATAGTACCGAGTCATATGGACTAATGGGTCATGACCCGTCAATCTGGCCTAACACAAGTGTTTGCCAATAAAAAAAACTAATCTTACATGATATTTTTATCTCTCCTATTCATTTTTCTCTCTCTTCATACCTCTCTTTATATATATAGAGAGATACATATATAGATTATTTATTTTGTTTTGTGGTGAGTGGAAAGCTATCATTGTTCTTCTAAAACACTTTATATGAGGATAACCATATTTCTATTATTGACCTACTTGTCTCTTTTTTTTCCTTTTGATTTCTTATCTTTTCTGTTTCTTATAAGAAATTATTTCCTTATTCCAATAGTTTTGCACTAGGTAATCAAATTGTTCTTTCATTTTAGTGTTTTTTTAAACTTTATCATAATTAATATGAATTGCTCGAAAAATCTTTGTGCGTTTTGAGTCCGGGCTTGGTTTTCTTGGCTGTGGGGTTGTTGTTGGAATTTGTAGAGACGAGCACTATGGTCGTGCAATGAAAGTTTTACAAATTTTCTAGATCAATATATCCATACCGTGAATGAATATATTTATACAATAAATAAACAAGAGGAAATCATGAAAACCTAAGTAAATCCAGATCCGAGTTCAACACTAAGGTATCCACACAATTATTTCTCCAACTGTAAGATCCAACTTCAGTGTATTGCTATCGTGAAGAAAATTAGGAATTCTCACGAAAGCTCAAGAACTCCGAATCTCAAAATTAAGAGGATTTATTATGGTGTTTCTCTAAAAACTCATTAGTCAACTTATGACTTTATGTTATATTTAAAATAGGTACATAAGAGAACCCTAATCCTAAAAAGGATTGGACTGTCCAAGACATGGGCCCAAAACAGTTTTGGCCCAAGTATCTTTATTAATATAACAGAGATAATTAAATACAAATCCAATTTAACTTAATTAAATAATTTCTATCAAATAGAAATTAACATCATAATTATTAACAACTAAATATTACAATTTCAAATTGAATATTTATAACTTTCTTGATATACTCTTAAGTCGAAGAAGTAATCGTATATAGTATGACACTATAGACCTTTATATATGACATCAATATAATGATGATCAAAACAAAACTTCTATACGGCTTAGTTGGACGAACTCAATATAAAGAACATTCACTTGAACTCAGCAAATTATAACCTTTATACAAAGCTTTGGTGATATTCTCTCCATTCCGAATCACCCGATTAAGCTTAAGATTTATCCAATTATCTATCTCAATGGATTAATCAATTTATCTCATCTTTATTAGTCGACAATTAGACCATACTCAATTACTATATTGAATATGTTTCTTGCATTGGCCAATGAATTTAGTCGACCTAGTATAGAGATTATGAGTGATCTCTCTCAAAATTCCAATCGAGGAATGAATTCTTTCTTAGCTAAACTACCAACTTATTTACATCATGATGTACCTAATACAAGCCACATCTATCTCAAAAGGAGTGCAAGCATTGGTCATGGTCAAAGTACATCACTCAGTAAACAAGGTGCGTATTGACATCAAGTCAAAGGATTATCACACGTTTTATACACTAATAAGTTTATAGATATACAATAAATAACTTATTAGTATGGTTTACCAATACTCTCTAAAGTATCCAGGTGTCCATCACGAATAATAATTATACACAGTCGTGAGACTAACTGCATTCTCTAAAAATATGATGTGGACCACATTCCCACATATATTATATTATCAATATCTCAATCTTGATAATTATTAGTCGGGGCTATTTTAAGAGTAATGTTCTATCAATGACAACATTAACTCATGGGAACATTTATATGAATAATTGCAAATAATAAAAACTATAATTCAATAAATGCAATGCCATATATAATTGTGATCAAGTATAATGTCTTTAAATCTTATTGTCTCTAGGACATTTATACGTTCAATCTCCCACTTGTCCTAGAGTCAAGCACCTACATATCTAATATCCAGGTTTATAAAATGCTCATCATGTTACCCAGAATATGATGGCTTGGAACACACTCTTTTTTAATTTCTCCTATATCCACTATCTATCTGATCAAGTGGTAGCATCTTAGTATATGCTTGTTACTGTTTTTGGATCTCAGTTCCTTTGCTCGCACAATAGCACCTATGCTGTCACAATACAATGGTATTGATGCTAGGAACTATTGAGGCAATGTACTCAGCTTTGATTTACCAAGTTTGCGATAGTATTTTGCTTGGAAGTATTCCAACTCACTATCCCACCATTGAGAATGAAGGCATACTCATATTGTGACTTGTAGTCATCATGGTATTTTTGGAAAATAGCATCAGTGTACGTAGTAAATGCCAGTTCCCTTTGTCCACCATAGACTAAGAAATATTATGTAGTTCTTTTAAGATACTTAAGAATAATCACTACTACAAAAAACGCCATCGGAACAGGGTTATAGACATCGGTTGTCGTAAAAAACCGATGCCTATAGTCGCGCAGGGTCTTTTTTATAATTAAAAAAAGTTATAGGCGTCGGTTTTTATCCAACGACCGATGCCTATAGTCGCACGTTTTTTTTTTTTTGTAATAAATAAAAGTTATATGCATCGGTTGTATTCTGACAACCGATGCTTATATATTTATAGCATTAGTTGTTTGTTAACAACCGATGCATATAATAATAAGATTACCGAAAAATTTCATCCAAATAAATAGACATCGGTCTTGGTCAAACAACCGATGCCTATTATATCCGGAAAAATCAATATGCATCGGTTGTTGAACATCAACCGATGCCTATAGTAGAATATAAATCCAAAAAATATAAAAGCATCGGTTCGTATATAGCAACCGATGCCTATAACTAAATACGGGCATCGGTTCTTGTTAAAACCGATGCCTATTCAAATTTAATTACGCGCCCATTCGCGGGAATAAGCTGATCATAAGTGGCTGAGCAAAAATTTCAAAACATTAAGCATCGATTTTTATGACATTAAATGATGCAAATAATAATAAACAATTCTAAAAAACTCTGTAAAATAAATAGCATTGGTTGTTAGAATAAAAACCGATGCCTGGAACCACGTTAGAGCATCGGTTCTATTGAAAACCCGATGCTTATTCAAATTTAATTACGCGCGCGCGCCACGGGAAAAAAAAAAATTGGCCAAAAATTTTCAAAAAATGAAGCATCGGCTGATTACTGAACCCGATGCATATATAACCCGATGCTTGTTTCAGTCTGGTTTTGTTATTGGTGGATCTCCCTTTGTACTGGTGGGTTTGGTTCTTTTACCAAAATAGCAAGTTATGAAAGACACTATGTAATTTCATATAGACAGTTTAAGAATAAATTTTCAGTTTTAACCTACGTGAAATATGGTTGAAAGCCACATCCCAAGTGTGTTTTTTGTAGTGATCTCTTGTGTAAGTATAAAACTTGGAAGTGTTTGTATTGTAAATATAAGTTTTGAACAGGGTTTATTTTGTAAATATTGATTTTTTTGGGTAGATGTATATTTACCCATAAAATTCAAACCAGTGCCTAAACAATAAGCTTTGTTCTTGATTTTTTTCATGCCAGAATGTTAGTAGAATTGGTTTTTAATATTAGCACAGATGCTTGAAGTGTGTCTAAAGTTTTACATTTTTTGGCATCTCAGATATATCCTTCAACGAATATAGTTTTGTAAGATCAATATTGATATGTATATACCAACGAAATGCTATTTTTAATAAATGTATTTTGTAATCAAAGGTTTGAAACAGAAATAATCATGAAATTATTTGAAGTGAGCTGTTTCCTATGGACATACTTTAAGCATCGATCGTAATGGTAATAACCGATGCTACTGTTAAGATCTTAGGAAAATTAAGAAAATAATAATAACTTTAGACGGGCTACGAGCAGGCCCTAGCCAATCCGGTTAAAGATCAAAGCTCGGGCCACGCGCCATGTCCATCAAGCAAAGCAGTTCTAGGCCCAGTTGAGCCCAATAGTGTTATTCCCCGGACCAGGGGTCGATTCTGAATGGTCCAAGGGAGGAGAACATTTTTAACTTGCCATATTTCCTCTTAGAAAGGCAATGTGGGATACGTGAGATTATGCAGTAAAGAAAGCAACATTTTCAGGTTCAAGAAATAAACAACATCAAGAATTAAAGGATGAAAACGGCAAAGGATAATCAACACAAAACGGAAATTTCATTAAAATAAACAGAGTACAATAATGACAAAATAGATAACAACCACAACATCAAAATAAACCATACGAAAAAAAAAAAAAAAACAGCTGTTCATTTATCTTCATACTTCTTCAGCTACTCCTTCAACATCTCATTCTCAGATGCCATGCGATCCCTCTCTTGCTCATAGTGTTGGCTCTCGAGAAGGATTTCAACAATGTGGAACAGCTGATCTACAAAGTCTTTCTTGAGGCGGACTATCTCCGCCTCGAGTTGTTCTACGAGGCCGGATGGACCAACGTCATCGTCACTGCTTCCGAACCCCGAGCTCGACATCATATATGATTAAGAAAATCTGAGAAAATATGAAGGGAGAGGATTGAAAAAGAGGAGAAAAGTGAGTTAAAACAATTGATGGCAGATTTAAATAGAAAATGAAGAGGTTGGGCAGCTCGAAAGACTGTGAAATTGATCATTTAATTGACATGACCTCAAACCACAAACCACATTGACAATTAATTTCAGCTTGCGTGAAAATGGTATGCTATTGATTATATAAAATGATTAATACCCTTGCAGATATCCATTGAAGACAAACCCCTATTTTTTTTATTGGGAAACATGCAAAATATACGTTTTGTAGTTCCAAATCTACCCTTATATTAGTTATTTGTATATGCTCCACCCATAAACTCACTCCACATTTATACCAAAAAAATCTTTCACAAGATTTTGAGGCAAATGGCAAATCAAGAAAATCATGACTGTTAGTGTATATTAACGAGGGTATTCTTAATTTTTCATAGTTTTGTGCTGGAATGTCTAATTTGCTCTTAAATAAGTTGGTTTAAAAAATTTAATGTTTATGCATCCAAACGAAATGAATACTTTAATTATTTTGATTAGACGAAGTTCCAGCTACATAGTGAGCCTGAAATAATTTGGTTGCTAAGATTATATGCATCGGTTGTCTGTATACCATCCGATGTAATTGAAAATCTTAAACATCGGTTTCCTAAGATATTAACAGTAGCATCGGTTATTACTAATAGGACTGATGCTTAAAGTATGTCCATAGGAAACAACTCACTTCAAATAATTTTGTGCTTATTTTATGTTTCAAACCTTTGATTACAAGATGTTTCAAACCTTTGATTACAAGATACATTTATTAAAAACAGCATTTCGTTGGTATATATACATATCAATATTTAAGATGCCAGAAATGCAAAATTTTGAAGGAGAAGTTGAAAATTACGAAGATGAATGAATGTTGTACTTTTTTTTTAATGAATGAGTTGTTGTACTCTTCTTTAATGAATGAACTATTCTGTTTATTTAAATGAAATTTCCATTTTGTGTTGATATCCTCTACCATTATATGCCGTTTTCATCCTTTAATTCTTGATGTTGTTTAATTCTTGAACATGAAAAGTTTTCTTTTGTTGATTAATTGATGTGGAGTTGCTCAATTAATTTAAGATCCCATTTTCCAACTTCTCTGGAAAATAAGAAACATAAAAACTAGATTAATTTATCCTTCGATTAAAAAACATTACTCTCCTGATCGCAACACATGAACAACGGAACAATCACATTAGCAAATTCTCTTTCTCGGTTTCATACCTCGCAAGTCAAACAATAAACGACGTACAACACACTAAAACCACATACACCATAGACCTCTTAGCTGTTTTTTATCCAGATAACAAACCAAGTAATCAAAAGCGCCGTGCACAACTTCCTAATTTTGCTTCTTCTTAACATATTCTTCAAGCTTAAAATTTTCAGCTGCAAGTGCATTCAGGTTTGTTTCGTGCTTCCTCAATCTAATTCAAGTCTCTTCACGTCAGCCTCCAACACTTGAACTTCAGCTTCAAATTTATTTGCTCGTCTTAAAAGCCTGGGAATAATTTGAGTAGCTCTTGGGCACAGTGGGTCCTCAAGCCATTTGAAAATTTTAAACCCTTCAGTCTCCTACGAAAAAATGAAATCTTGGAAAATGAAGACTATCAGAAAATTCAAGCAAAAGCACAACACACCCACAAGATCTTAGGTAACAGTCATTTTAACTACAATTGGAGATCCCATGTTAACATCTTCTACAAAACCCCGCAAATAATTATTAGCCCTAATATCTAGAAATAGGAGAGAAATTCAACACTTACAGGAAATCTTGGATAACTTATATATCTCCTCCCGGGATTGAGGTCGGTCCATGATGTCCGACAAACGACATCATCATCACAATTACATTTTCCTCTAATCACAGTGAACTCAGATGTTTGCCTCCAAGCCATTTCCAAGCAGATTGTCGAAATAGCACCCTTAGACTGAAATGTGGTATATTTATTAAAAATAGTTTTAGGAATTTTCAGATTACACCCTAAAATTTTAGATGTTTATGTTTTTGGCCCTAAATTTCCAGAATTCGTAAATTTCATACCTTTTATGGGAGTTTAATTTTGTGATAGTCAAAATTTAGGGTTAAATGAACAAACAAGTCTTTCAAAAGATATAATTATGTTTTAATTTCATTGCCAATAAAAATTACCGTGGCGACCGCAGAAAGGCAAAACGAGGCTCTCCGTAAAGTAGCCTTTGTCTTGAAATTGATCATAACCCCCATTGTCGACGACCAAGGACCTCAATGATCTATCTTTCACATTATAAACAACCAAATGAGCTCCAGCTATCAAAACAACCTCCTCCTCCTCATCTCCAACAAAACACAAAGGCGTGAACCGAGACAAGACTCCATTACAATAAATGCTGAGTTTCATCCAAGACCCTGCCACATCATACTCTTTAATAAGCCAAACATCTGTTCTTTGGTCACCAGCTTCCCTATCCACCAAACAAAGACATCCCCCCAAAACCACAAGTGCATTTGTTGAAAACTCGCTAACAACATTGACACCAACAGGTGGGATGGTTTCGAAATATGCCTCGGCAACCAAATATAAAGCAATTATTACAAACTCTAGCTTTCCAAATTCACTCATCTTATAATGCAGCCAATTGATAGCCCCGTTGAAAAAACTTCCACAGGGTATGCAAATTACTAAATTAGCATAAGGCGAGGTCTTAAGCCTTTTCCAGACACCCATTTTCACAGAGTACACATATGCACCATCGCAACGGTTAGGCACGAATGGGCCATCATAATCCAAATCGCAGTAAGAAAGTAAAACCACCCTATAATCATCTCTGGCACTATCATACCTATATCCACATGCGACATGGGTAGTCTCACCCCTAACCAGAGGTGGAGGAGGTAGTCCCACTTGCTCCAGAGTAATGGGGTTCACCAAAACCATCCCACCAGTTAGATTGAGTAGCAGTAGTAACCCATCGCATGAACCCAAAACCAATCTGCACACACCTGGAAACTCGAGCTCTCTTGAAACGGTGCTAATGTTGCCTTTTATGATTTCGATGGAGAGAATGGTGTTAGATGGGTGATGAGAGTGAGATAATCTTGGCGGGGTATTTTTCGAGCGAGGTGGGATTTGATGAACTGTGGGGTGGAGAGCAAGTTGCACCATGTTTTTGATAAAGACCTGAGCCTGCCAATTGATTTCATAAGGAGGCATAAGAATATGTCCATCAAGATTTCTTGTGGAAGATCCATTTTTTCTGTTCAAGACTTTGTAGAGGGTTGGAAGGGATAAATGTCTGCTTCTGGGGAGGCAGGGGAACCGCGGTTATTTCTTAAAAATATTTACTATTATAGGCATCGGTTATTACTAACAACCGACTTTAGTTGTCTGATGAAACTTATGAGCATCGGTTGTTTTTGTACAACTGATGCATATAATCGTGAAATTCGGCAATTTTTGAGCGATGGAGGGATTCGAACCCGCATGGCTCGTAGCCTCTGAAAAGTCCAGTTTTGCCCTCAAACACACGAAAACTAGGTTTTTGAATTAAATTCAGTCCAAAATTTTCAGTTTTCCCACTCCAAAAACCCGCCACACATTCAGAATCATATTTTGGAAAATTTTGGACGATTCATTCAACCTCACCTGCTGTTCGCCGTCGATTCCCCGTCACCTGCTGTTTGCTGTAGATTCCCTATCGCCTTGTTTCATCCTCGCCTGCTACAAATTGTGCAAGAGTGTATGTTTTTTAGTACTTGATCAGTTCGTTTAATTAACATGTTTGGTTAATGTTCAGGTGTTGAAAATTAAATTCTCCGAGTTGGTAATTGGGGTAACGAACTAAGAATTTTTACCACAACCATCCTTTCACTTCCCGTTGCCAAGTCGGACCTTTTAGATAGGAATGGAAACTTTAAAGTCGGACCTTTCATGTTGATTAGGTATTTGTTCAGTATTTACACAGTTGAAGACCGGACCTCTGAATTCCATTCCATAACCAATGTCTATGACAGGTTTAATTATCATATTAAATTTAGTTTATGGTTGATTAATTAAGCACCCACATGCATGAATTGGTGTATGGTTGATGCCATTTATTTGATGAATAATTTCACTGTTGTATTTTGGACATCCTGTTCATAAGCCATTTGAACCCTCTTGAACTATGTTATGCGGTAAGTACCTTCACAAAAGTTGTTGATATGCTTCTTAGTTGTCTGTAGCTACTAGAATCATCCAAGTATCTGTTTCCACTCTTGTAATCTGTTTAAAAATTTGGTGTCTTCACAGTAGTTGTCGAGTGACTGTTAGCTTTCATCGCCGTATAAATTATATTTTTCATCTAATGTTTTAAGAATTTTATCAACTAACGGCACAGATTCATGACTGATTCATCGAACACCCACTCTGAACACGATTCTGAGTCTGTGAGAAGAAGATCTAGAGGCTCAACGACATGCATTAAAATGAAAGCCAAGCCTTCAGAGCAAAAGCATGTCGATTTCGACGATAACAATAAACCCATTGGGAAATATGCTGCCAATTTCAAGAATTACCTGGGTTCTCTAGTTCGGTTGCGTGTAGATATTAACATCGACGAGTGGAAACACGTCGAGAGTGGTCTGAAGGATGTGAGTTGGAAGGTTTGCAGGTATTTAATAATCAACATTTTATAGTAAATCATCTGTTGATGAACACATGTGTTAATATATGTCTGTTTCTTATTTATTCAGAGAGAGTTCAATATCAAAGGGGATGAGAAGAAGCACTTCCTGAAGGTTGAGGGAGTGAGGTGGACCGCTTTCAAGTCGCGGTTAGTGCGTGACTTCATAAAGAGGAAACACCCAAAATATGATCATCCATCCCAGTTATATCATTCCATCACAGCTGATCAGTGGGAGAAATTCGTTAGTGATCATCAATCTGAAGCATTCAAGGCATGTACATTACCTTTTAAAAAAAATCACCAGAAATATATATCTAATATTTTCCTAAAAACTTTTCACCAGGAAAAGATTAGGAAAGCTCGGGAGAGCCAGTCTCACAACTAGCATCCGCACTTTTTGGGACCCGATGGATATGCAAGTGCGAAAGCTAAGTGGGTTGTATCAGAACCTCTCTCGTCATCGTCTTCATGTGCTTCGCTCAGCTCGATTATAGCTCCGGATGATCCAGCTTGGATTGGTTTCGAGCAAGAATCAAGAAGGACGAGAAGGGAAATTATGATATCCCGAATGATCAAACAAAGAGGGTAGTTGATAAAATGGTAATTATGTTTTATTGTAAGAATATATATTTTTTGAATTACTTACTTAATGACATGGGGAAAGTGTATTAAATGATGTTTATTATTTCTTGAAATAGGTTGAGAAGGCTCGAGATGTCAGCAAAGGGACGTTCTACCGTAGAGGCACGATGACATATTGAATCCGTCTCTGGGGAAGAAGGAGCACCCAGGTAGGGTGCGAGGTGTTGGTAGACACGTGAACGTGAGGTCTGTTTTTGTTCGACCGATTCAGACAAGCAGAAGACAGAGTGGAGTGGTGTCAGCGGACGAGGTGAGGGCGGCTCTGACACAAGAAATCACGCAGCAGAAGGGCAGTTTGATGCTCTACAAGCTCAATTCAACTGGTAGTATGAGCAAGTGAATAACCAAGGTCCGCAGAGTCCAGTTATTGACCAAAATATGCCATCAAGAGTTGACGAGGGGGCTGACTTCCACATGCCGACGCAAGGTGATCCACATAGTAGTTGCCAATCGGTTGGTGGGACTCCATTTCCTATGGTTGAGGTATAAATTAGATAATATGTAGTGTATTTTCACAAACCTACTCATTCAAGCACCCTGGTAGTTGATAAATAAGTAATTCTTAGTCAAGACTCATTATCCATTATCCGTTTCAGAGTCGTATTTTCATTATTAATGTATTAGAAAATATCAAGTCTCATTTTTTGCTCGTCCTTTCATTATAGAGTAGTTTTATAATTATTGCCTCTTAATGGCATTGCATCGTATTATTTCCAGAAACAAACTTTCATAATTAAAACATATATTTACCTGTATCCAGAATGTGAATTCAAGACTAAAGGGGCTGAAAGTAATTAAGTTTGTTATATAATATACTCAGGCCGTTAAGGTCAGGGGATTTTTGCATTTTTGCATTGTCAATACCTGCATATACTCAGGCCATTACGGTATAAACTATAAAACCCGGACTCGTTATCATCAAGTTTTAATTTGTATTCATCATCAGAATATAATCATTTTTATTCAGACCATTAACTTTAGGCTACTTTGAGAAATAGAGTCCGACCGAATGCCGCCTGGCACTTTCCATTCTGGGGGACCTAAAACTTGTTGCATCCGGGATGGTTTACCCAACCGGTGAGGACACGATTGTGCATCATCAGAAGTGACACCCGGTCATGTCAAGGTCTCAGTCGATCAAATTGTCGAGGGTGCAGCACAACTTCCTCTATCGGCGATGGCTCATCCAGAAATGGTGCATGTGGGTGAAACGTTAGGCAGCTTTTTGCAGTGGCCGGTCAGTTTGGTTCAGGCAAGAGAGGTAATAATATATGTTTTAATTTCACCAATTATTTACTTAGTTTTAGTATGCTCAATCATGACCAACTGTACAAGAACTTACAAGGCCATGTCCAAAGAAACAGAGAACAAGTCCCATGGAGACAAGTGGTGAGCAATCTGCAACAAAACCAAGGCCACCTCTTGTTGATGACGTAGTCTTGGAGACTTTGGGACCTAATTGCACATAGTTACAAAACCTAATCCTATCGATGCCCGTGCACGTGGACCACGTTTCTATGGACCTAGAGAAAACCGTCTTCCATCTTAAAAGAGAGATGAAAATTCACGTGCCAATTGATGATATTTGGAGCCTGTTCAGAATGGGGTGGATCAGTGTTGCTGTTGTGCAAGTCTTTGGGATCAGTGTTTCTTTTTCCTTATCAATTAGTTCAATATTTAGCTTACATTTATTAAGTTATGAATCTACTAATGATTTACATGTATCTTCTTGGGTCAGCTGAGCCCGGTGCCATCGGATTTCTTTGTCCAGCGAAGATCTTCAAGAAAAGTATATTAAATGACCCGACTGCTGTGACGACGTATATAAGTGATGCCTTCGGTGTAATGTTTAGCAGGACATTCATTCTAGCACCATACCTAGACGAGTAAATTACTATTTATTGTTATTTTCTCCTTTACTACATTTGTTATAATTTATAAAGATAATTAATCTTTGTGCTTATGAAAATGTGTAGTGACCACTAGTGCTGCTACTGATATGTCCCGGGACGAATCAGGTTTCTATTTTAGATCCAAAGGGACACAAGAGGGACTTGGATATCAAGACACATGTTAATACGTACGTAAATCTTCCCCTATATTTGTGTCTCTTATTTTTTGAAAAGGTAACTTCCTGTCCTTTTTTACAATAACATCAGAAAAAACAATTCACTTTCAGGTCCTTATTGTCAAAGTAATGTACTAATTCTTTTTTGTGGGAAATTTTTGTGGGCAAGTTGTTTCGTAGCATTAATGTAATTTTGCTATTTTCCACAACCTGATTCTTTCTATAGCCCACTCTCATAAAACCGCTTGAAGTTTTTCATTGGATGTAATATAAGATTGGGTGGTTCATTTGCTCATTTTTTGGTTTTAAAACTGTAAATGTTTAATATATAGGTAATAATTTCTTATTGTTTATTCACACCAATACTTTGTGTGTTAATTAACTGCTTATGTGCAATGATTACTATTTACATGGCAGTTCGGACCTACATGTCAACAAAAGGAAGAAGAGGAAGAAACATGGGGTGGAGTAATCTTCCGGTAAGTTATTTTTTAAGGTATTTTTAATAAAATAGTATATCGGTTACCCTAGAAGGCAAGTTAGTAAAGTTCTTCGACCCATTTCATTTTGACTCACCGATAGATTGATAGGGGAATATTGATTTGCTTTCATATGATTTTTGTAGTGTCATCAACAACGAGGAGGCAGTGAGTGTGGATATTATGTCATGAGATATATGTATGACATTTTCATACGAGTCAGTGTCCATTCTTCATTAGACAAGGTACGTGCAAACTCATTTTTTTAAGTAGTAAAAATTTACTGAAGACTTTTTAAACTCCAAACCTAAACTTCATTTTTAAAATGACAAATTAATTTTGAATCGGATTGTGTAGGACTCATTTGGAGTTGAACCATATGAGAAAGAAACACTCGACGAAGTTCGTGAGATGGGCAGAAAACATTACTTGGTATATATTTCTCAGTTTTAATTACTTTTTCTTAGTTATTAAGTAATTTATTTTGTAACTTGGTGCAGAACATTATGAGGACGTTGGTGGACTTTCCTCTGGATTCTTCTTACTTAATAATGTGACTCTTATTCATTCACAGGGAAAAGCATGGAGTGGCAGACAAATAGCAGAAAAGAGGTGGTCTAAGGATTCAGAGTTGGAATTCAAGAACGAGGTGTTGTTCGGAGCCAAATTCAACACAAGAATGGAGGAAAGGCTCTGGGGATTCTCCTTTGGAAGGAAACGAGATGCTTTTTATTTACGAGCTTTGTGCTGTTGAACATGATTATATGAGGTTGGGGTTTGTTTGCTATACTTGTGCGATGAAAATAATTAGTTCAACTTGTATTTTATTAGATAGGATGAGAATTTCTGCATTTGAATTATTTATTATTGAATAGAGTGATTTTTTTTATTAAATTAATTTTTTTCAAATGGTAATTATCAATTTTCTGGACAGGTTTTAAAATAAAATTTTTGAAATTCTGAAAATTATCAAAAAATCTGTGCATCGGTTTGTGCAAACTGATGCATATAATCAGATTTGGCATCGATTTTTAACATTGTTATATACATCGGTTCTTGACAACAAAACCGATGCATATACTTAAAAAATCGACATCGGTTACTCAACAACGACCGATGCCTATAGGTCACTATAGGCATTGGTTATGTAGACAAGAAACCGATGCCTATAGTTAACATGTACGCATCGGTTGTGAGATACAAACCAATTCCTAAATCTCTCCACGAGGCATCGGTGCTTTCAAAAAACCGATGCGTATACGTAGACATTAAGCATCGGTTGCATGTCAAAGCCGATGCCTAAAGGTAAACTATAAGCATTGGTTAATTTGTCAACAACCGATGCCTTTAGAGCACATTAGACATCGGTTTCTATAGAACAAAAACCGATGCCTGTAGTTCACCTTCGGACATCAGTTATTTTCCAATAACCGATGCCTTAAAGGACATAAGGCATCGATTGTAAAATAAAATTGATGTCTATAGCTACGCTATAGGCATCGGTTGTTTTGGAAAGAACCGATGTGTATAGTGAAAATTAGGCATCGGTTGTTTCACAGTAACCGATGCCTTTGGTGACTGTATATGGACATTAGGCATCGGCTTGTGATGACTATATGTATCGGTTATGGTCAACCAACCGATGCATATGTCTATTATAGGCATTGGTTGTAAAATCGATGCCTAAATTCCAGGTTATAGGCGTCGGTTGTAAAACCGATGCCTATTAGCAAAAACAACCGATACTGTTGGGGGTTTTTTGTAGTAGTGAATCTTGACTAATTTCCAATGTTCTTCCCCAAGATTTTGCTGAAATCTGTTAATCATGTTAAGTGCATAGGCCGCATTTAACCTTGTGCAAATCATGGTCTACATGATATATCCTATTGCTGAAGTGAATGTGATCCTTTTCATGCTCCCAAGTTCCTTATCAGTAGAAGGACCATCTGATTAGAGTAGATTTGTCCTTATTTTTATTAGCTTTTTAGTTCGTTTTTATATTTATTTTTGGTATAAGTTGGGTGATTTAGGCGTAATTCCGTAATTTTATAATTCCAGCTTATTTTACCGCATTTTGATCTTAATTGATGCAATTAGGTGATGTTTCGTTGTTTTTCACCTTACAGCTAAGTAACCGGAAGAGTTTAGCACGTAAAAGATGAAGTTCGGTGTTTGAGAATAGAAGAACGAGCTTTCCGGTGAAACGAGTAGCAAACGATCGAGAAACGGAGACCGACGCTCAGTCGCGTCGACTAACGCGACCGTCGACGCACAGTCGACGCGAGCCTTGTCAGCGAATCATGGCCACGTCAGTCGACGCACTGCCGACGCTACGTTCTGCAGCGTCGTTGTCGAAGCACCAAGGTCGACGCAACGTCGACGCTAGCTGCTGAAGCGTCGATGTCGACGCATCCCGTCGATGCTCCTGCCAGTCGACGCGCGCACCTGCTGATCACACCTGCCGAGCACTGCCGACCAAGTCTGTCGAGTCCCGCCGAGCGCCAGCACGCGTCAGTCGACGCTAGGTCGATGCACCGTCGACCTGACGGCCCAGAAGTCGGAAATTAGGGTTTCTTGTGCGGCAAGACTTGTAGTATCTATAAAAACCCTTCATATTTCGAGTTTTTGGGAGTGCGACAGATATACACGAAGACTCAACATTATCCTAGGGTATTTTAGCATTCAATAACAAGAAATCCATGTCTTATAACAAGATTTGGAGATGCGGATCAAGGATCGAAGTTCTACGCGTCCGAAACACCGATTTCGCGCTCTAGAATCCATCTTCGCCCAAGATCAGCGTTCAAACTTCGGAATAGCTGGAGCTTTTCATTGCTTTTCTTAGTTTCAATAAATTTTCTAAACTCTTAGATAATTCTCTAGTTAATTGTTTAGATAAATTCTTAGTTAATTCTAGTTTTAATTAGTTCATTTATTCTTATGCTTGGATATTGGATATTGGTTAATTTAATTTATTTATGCGATTTAGTTTATACTTAGTTATCGGTTCTTGGATTCGTATGATTCAATTGCTAGCGATAATCTCTTAAATTCATGCTTTTAGATATGATAACTTAGTTCTAGCCTTCATAGCATAAAATTGGTAATTTAGCTATTCCTCTTAGTTGATAATTTAGAATAATTAGTTTAATCAGCTTTAGTTTACTACTTAGTTCGTAGTTGATAATCTAGTTAAAATGATTAGTTTAATTAGTTTTAGTTTAATTATTYTTTTAGTTATAATGATCAATTCAATCCATTTAAAACCCCAAATGTATATGRATGTTATTAGTAATTGAGAAAYACATCCGAAAGACCGAACAGTTGTTTCCTCGAGAGATACGACTCGAGTCAAACTCATCACCCTACAGTTACCTCGTACACTTGCGAGCAAACTGACGTGCTTTTAAATTATTTATTAAAACGGGGTGCACAAAAGTTTGAGTCACCATCCTTATTTGATAACTTGATACCATGACTCATTAGAATAAATCCCTTGTTGGAGTTTTCCATAGAGAATCGTCTTAACACTTTATATATGTACATGCATTGTGAAAGCCCCAATATTCTGTCTATCCTAGTAGATCTTGATTCCAAGAATATAACAGGCTTCACCCAAGTCCTTCATCATGAAGGTGCTGGACAACCGATCTTTTACTGATTGCATGACAGGGGTATCATTTCTAATTATTAGTATGTCATCAACATATATAATAATAAAAATAATACTCCCAATAGTGCATTTAATATAAACACATTGATCTTCTTTATTCTGACAAAATCAAACGATTTGATTGCTTTGTCAAAATAAATGTTCCAACTTCTAGAGTCTTGTTTAAGTCCATAAATGGACTTTTGTAACTTGCATACCGCTTGGGGTTCCGATTCAGATGTATAACCCTCTAGTTGTATCATATACAGTTCCTCGGCCAAGTCACCATTGAGGAAAGCGATTTTAACATCCATCTACCAAATATGGTAATCATTGTGTGCAACTATAGCAAGTAAAATCCTAATGGACTTGATTTTTGCAGTTGTAGAAAAAGTTTCATCATAGTCAATTACTTCTCGTTGACTATAACCCTTTTCTACCAACCTAGCCTTGTAGGTTTTTACCTTACCATTTCCATCGATCTTCTTCTTGAATACCCATTTTCATCCAATGGGTTTAACCCTAACTGGCAAGTCAACCAAGTTCTAAACTTGATTTTTGTACATCGAGTCTATTTCTCATTTCATGACTTCAGACCAACTCTTTGAGTCAATGTCTAACATAGGTTCAATGTAAGTTCTAGGTTCATCATCATCCGTAATTCCCACGTCATCTTGACCCTCTACAAGGAGGTTCAGTCTTCCTGATCGCTGATGAATCCTAGTAGACTTACGAAATTGGTTATCATGCATTTGAATGATTTGAGTGTTTTGATCATTAGAAAGTTCTTTTGTGCTGGATGGTCCAGCATTTTGAGATCCCTCAGAAGTGTCATCAACATGAACTTCGTGAGGAGGGAGTTGTGCAATCATTTCTTGGTCTTCCATTGGTTGCGATGATAAACTTTTCATTACCGCATCAATTCTATCAATGCTCCTACTTGCTAAAGATTGTCCTCTAAGTGAAAAATCTTTACCATAGAAATGACCAAAAGCTCCCACTGAATTCTTGTCTAGGTCATTAGACAAGTTTTCAACCTCCATGTCACTTTGTGGTTCTTGAATTTCTTCAAGTTAAACCTCATTTCGACTCCTTTCCTTGTAGACATAGTCTTCCTCAAGGAAAGTCGCTTGCTTAGAAACAATAACCTTATGTTCTCCACGAAAATAGAAATAATATCCTCGTATTTCTTTAGGATACCCCACAAAATAACAATTCTCACTTTTAGATTCCAACTTGTCAGTAAGCATCTTCTTTACATATGCGGGGCAACCCTAGGTTCGCATATCCGTAAGTGCTGTCTTCTTGCCATGCCATAACTCATATGGAGTTTTATCTACAAACTTTGATGGAACTCTATTCAGAACATAGATTGAGTTCAATAAATCATGCCCCCATAGGTATGTCGGAAGATTTGAGATACTCATCATGGATCAAACCATATATAATAAGGTTCAATTTCTCCTTTTAGAAACACCATTTATTTGTGGTGTTCCAAGAGGCATCAAGTGTGGACTCCATGAAATTTTAAGTAATCGAGAAACTCTTTACTCAGGTATTCTACTCGTCGATCTGATCGAAGAGTCTTAATACTCTTTTCAACTGGTTTCTCTACTTCTAACTTATATTCCTTAAACTTGTCAATAGCCTCTGACTTGTACTTCAAAAGATACACATGTCCAAACCTAGAGAAGTCATTAGTAAATGTAATGGAGTATGAATAACCTCCTCGAGCTTGAGTAGGGAAAGGTCCACATACATCAGCACGAACTAGCTCAAGCACCTATTTTGCTCATATGCCTTTCCCATAAAATGGCTTGTTGGTAATTTTTCCTTTGAGAAAAGATTGACATTGTCCATAAGACTCAGAATCAAATGGTGTTAAGTAGTCTAACTTTCTTAACCTTGCGGTTCTTGTTTCATTTATGTGACTAATCCTATAATATCATAAATAGGTGGATTATTCATATTACTTAACATTATACATTTGGTTTGCACATTGAGAATGCCATGACTATAATCAATAACATAAAAACCATTCACAAGAAGATCATTTCCATTAACAACACCATTATGCGTAAATAAACAATTATTATTAGTAAAATTGAAGGAAAGCCCTTCAATGTTTAACATCGGACTGGAAAAAATATTCTTAGCAATCGATGGGATAAAATAATAATTATATAAATAAATTCTACCACCCGAGAGTCCCTACACGCTCGGTAACAACCTTTGCTCCATTTTCCATGCGCAGGCAAACTTCCCCCGGTCTAACCATCTTGCTGTCACTTAGCCCTTGCACATTATTACAAATGTGTGAGTCACATCCGGTATTAAATACCCAGCAGTGAGAGTTATTAATAAACATATTTATCTCAATGAAAAACATACTAGAGGAGCCGAAAACATCTAATGTTTTCCACTTCTCACTGTCTCTCTTCCAATGCCCCTTTTCTACGCAATATAAGCACACATCTTTAGACAATGTTGACTTCTTATGAGCACCCCCTTTCGGCTTGGAAGCCGTAGGATTAGGCCCATTCTTAGTTTTATTTTTTGGCTTTTTCTTACCTTCCAGGTTAGATCTAGCAGATGTACTCACCATGAGTACAACTTTTCCCTTTGAGGTGGAAGTCTCATATGTCTTAAGCATGTTATGAAGCTCAGGAATCTTCGCTTTCGTGTTGTTCATATTATAATTCACAATGAAACTTTCAAATGAACTAGGAAGCGAGTTCAAGATCAAGTTGACTGATTCATTTTCAGTTATATTTGTTCCAATCGAAGCTAACCTGTCAATCAACCCTATCTTCTTCAAGACATGTTCAGACGTCTTTCCCCCACCATTAAGCTTGCACTTAAAGAGATCTTTTGGAAGCTTATACTCCATAGTTTGAGCTTGCGAAGCATAGAGACTCTTCAAATTCTCCAACATTTCATAAGGGGCCATTGTTCATGCTGCCTCTGCAATTCCATTGACATGGCAGTTAGCATGCCACACTGTGCCAAAATTGCATCATCTTATGTTTCCCATGAATATTCATGTAAAACTTGGCATATTCAGAAGAATTTTTATCAGGAATCTCAGGAACAAGTGTGTCCAACACATACTCAATCTTTTCTTGTCTATGAACTAAATGCAGATTATGAAACCAATCTATAAAGTTTGATTTAGTTAACTTATTTGTTTCAACCAAGCATTTCATTGATAAACTCGACATCTTCACTAATCTAGAGAAAATAAATAGAGTGAAAATTAAAACTCTAATTCTAATTCCTATGATCATAATTATGGGCTAATTAACAAAGACTTTAATATTTAGATCCCGCTATTTTAACATAATCTACAAACCCACGGTAGAATACGGACTCATATAAAATATGATCATAGCGAGCCAAGATCCATATCCATACTACTGCAGCCTGTGCTAGGGCTGATGACCACAATAACACAGCTGATAGGTCTCCAAGAAGATGATAGACAATTATAACTCTTGGGCGATCGAATCTAATCCAATCTTACGCCCTTAGTTGATTCTGACGCTATGGCGACTAGAAAGAACTAAGTAAGTCAACCCCATTACACGACTGCAAACATACGTATCTATGAGCAAGCCTTAACCTCGTCAACCGGAGCAAGCATTAGGGTGCAAATACTCATGGACGAAAAAGGTTTCTTACTCACTCAATTATAATGGATAGCGCGTTCATCCAAGATGAGACTCATATTTTATTTGGGGAATATTTATCAGGTTTTAACAATTAACAAGATCCAAATGAACAATAAACAATTACTGGGCGCCGCCTACCCATAATTTATAAGCAAACGATCTGACAAATACTGGGCGCTGTCTACCATACAATATATGCGGACGCTATACTAAAAAGTAATATACGAGCCACAAAGACAATTAGGACAAGTAGAAGAACAATTCCATAATTAAATTAAAATTCCAAATTTCAATTTAACTCATATTATCAAATAATGCAATAATATAATAATAATCATGGGTTAATCATTTAAATTTGAGAAAATTAAATTCTAAATTTAATCCAATTTCTAAATTATTTTAAAAGTAAAAACTTAGAAACTATGAAATTCCAAATTTAAATCTTATTTCTAAATAATTTTAAAATTGATCCAATTTAGAAATTACTTAAATTCTAAATTCTAAATTAATTTCTAAGAGAATATAAATGATTTTAAGCAAAAGATACAAATTTCATAATTTTCCGCATAGCTAAACAGCCCCCTAAGAATTTTCTTAAAGTTTTAGGGACTTTTTTGCAATTTTCGAAAATTTTATTAATATAGAAATGTCATTTGGGCTTAAACTAGTTTTCTGGAAAGTTTTGGTGTCAGAACAGAATCTTGGAAAAGTTAGGCAGTGTCGTAGTTTTTGAAGAACTTAGGGCAACTCTGTAATTTCATAAATTTTAAAAATTACAATCAAGCCCAAATCTATATTAAATTCTCAAAACTTTACCCAACCTCTAAATCGGATTTGGGGCTGGCAGTTTGGGCCCCAATTATCATCACCGCCGGCACCAGTCTACGACCCATGAGGAGCCGAGACCGCTGGTAGCAACGACCCGCCAGAAAGCTTGTCGGAGTAGATAGAAATTGGGACTGCGATGTTGTCGTACAACAACCAAAACACCGCCTCTTCATCGACAATCGACCATCTCGACTGCCCACCCAACCATCAGGACTAGACTGAGAATCACTTTGAGACTATACATATATAAAATTAAAGATTAGAAAATATTAAATAATTAAATAATGAGAATTTTTAACTAGCTAGCTACCAGGATAAAACAATTACAAAGAAATAATAATAATTATAAAAATAATAAAAATGGAAGAGCAGACAATACCATCAGGGAGTTGGTGAAGGGACCAGGACTTAAAATGACATTGGCAAGCGAACCAGAGATCTTCTATACAAGGACTATCAAGCTGAAGAACAAGAACATGGCAACTGATGTCAAAGTGGATGCCAACTCTAATGTCTACACGACTATCACTGTTGACGAGCCTGCCCCTGGAGTGAAGGCTATATTTAGCTTTGTTGCTCCCGATCAAAAATCTGGCAAGATGGAGCTTCAATATCTGCACGAGTATGCAGGGATTAGCACGAGCCTTGGGTTGACTGTGAAGCCCATCGTCAGCTTCTCCGGCGTTGCTGGGAATCATAAAACGGCTTTTGGGACCAATATCTCGTTTGATGAAGAGTAGTTTTTCGCGGTTCTAATTTTTAAAGGTTCTTTTGGCTTGATATTATCGGAAATTGATTCAATTGTAAATTTCAATGTGTTTCAAGATTTGAAAAATAAAGGGAAAATGCAAATAAAGCAATTAAACTATCTAAACTACACTAGGAAATGAAATTGCAAGTTGGTCGGATGCTTCGGTCGTGTGCCTTAATTGAAAATGCAAAGAAATTATGAAAACATGCAAGAACAAGCCATGTTTCACCAAGTACAAGCATGGAAGCTCAAGGTACAACATGCTTGCATGAACATAAAAACTTAAATAATGCTAATAAGCAAAACTCGGAATCATGGATAGAAAGAGCAATGTAAATTGACGTCAAACTTTAAAACTTTACAGAAAATAACAAGCAACGAAGTGTAGATCTAAGATTCAACCTAAAACTATGCATGAAAATAAAAACCAAAATAAAGCATGTGAAATACTCAAATTAAAAACGATCAAGGACTCGATCTATGATCTAGATGTGTCACTCAACTAGATCCCATAGCCAATTCACAAGATCCAACAAGAAATCAAGGAGCTAAGGCAAAAAGCATAAATTGAAGAACATGCATGAAATTTAAGAAAAAATATGAAATTAAAAGAAAGCTTACTTGAATTAAAGGAAAAGAGTAACAAGCTTGAATTAAATTTCAACAAATTAAAAATTCAAGGGAGTACTTAAATCCTTCTTGAGCTTACAAACCTAAGGCATAACTTGAAAATTAAATCTAAAACCTAAGAGAGAGAAAATGCATCTAGAAATTGAAGGGAAAAACAAGCCCAAGCACATGCAAGAGTTGGGTGTTGAGTGGATAGTTTTCTAGGGTACAACATGGGGTTTATATAGTTATTTCTAGGGGAAAACTCGTCAAACCGCCAAAATTTTCGGACTCGCAGTCGATCGAATGTGAGTCAGTCGATCAACTATGGGTCAGTTGATTTATTGTTTCGCCAAAAGGAGATGAGCTACTGTACAATAGTCGATTTCAGGGCTTTCGGTCGATCCTCGGTACGCAGTCGATCGACAACCAGTCTATCGACTAGGGTTTAGTCGATCGACTGCTTCGCCAAAAATGAGGTGAGCTACTGCCGAGCAGTCGATTTTATAGCTCTCAGTCGATCTGAGGTCATTCAATCGACATCCAGTCAATCGACTGCATTTTAGTCGATCCAAGCTACTTTTTGGCTCGGTTTTCTCATCTCGGCACGGGTTTTCGGCCTCGTTGCCTTGAACCACCTACAATATAAGAATTTTGACTCAAAAACCCATGAATCGTCCAAAATAACGTATTTGCAAAGCTCAAACAAGAAAGCACAAAAATAATCTAAAATTCTGATAAAACACAACCCAAGACTACTAAAAACAATGC
The DNA here is from genome assembly GCA_014905375.1 of Phtheirospermum japonicum. Taxonomy (NCBI): domain Eukaryota; kingdom Viridiplantae; phylum Streptophyta; class Magnoliopsida; order Lamiales; family Orobanchaceae; genus Phtheirospermum; species Phtheirospermum japonicum. The sequence goes on along the minus strand of BMAC01000659.1, from coordinate 549,804 downwards.
TGAACTCTAACTACAAGCATAAAGTAAACACCACAATTACATGCAAAACATTTGACACGGCCACTGGGAACTTTACCAAATACAATGCTGGAGTCAGTTTTACCGTTGCTATTATGTTTAAAATTATGTTTCATTTCTTATTCTATTATACTTATTCCACTATATAAATGACTATGTATACGTTATGTGTTGTAATGCATACCTTATAAAAATTAACAATATAATTTGAAATTTAAATTTGAAATAGAAGATTTCACCTCTAAAGTAAATGGAAGATTATATGTTATTCTTATTTTAAAAAAATAGAAGGAAAAAGAAATTTATAATGTATCCATTATGAATAGGCAAGGCAGGGGAGAAACTCATCCTAGTTTCATCTCCATATCATTTGCTTATAAATACATCAATTAATAGTCCTTTCTCGGACGACCTTAAAATCAAATTCACACACACAACAACAACAACCACAAAAAAAAAGGAAAAAAAAAATGCCTTCAAACCAAGAATAATGATCCCCCAAATATTATCTTTCCTAGCACTAATCATCACTTGTGCCACCATGATCCTACACAAATTAGTGAAATCACAAAAACTTGCAAATATAACCACAACTTCTCTTCCTCCAGGCCCAATGGGCTGTCCCGTCATCAGCTGCCTGCCAAAAATGATAAAACACAGGCCAATTTTCCAATGGATACATAAAATCATGCAGCAAAACAACATGGAAATCGCATGTATCTGCCTCGGCAAAACCTACATCATATGAATGACTATAATCCATCACTGTTGACCTAATTGCATCCTTAGCGCTGAACGACAAGGGTGAAATGGTCACTGCTTCCTACTTCCACACGGTAAGCCCATTGACCAACACTGTGGTTGAAGCCGAGTTGACCCATGGCTTCTCGACCAACAAAAACACTCTCACTATTGGGACCCAGCACTTGCTTGATCCTCTGACCTCTGTGAAAGCCCGAGTGAATAACTTTGGCAAGGAGAGTAATAGAGAGTGACCTGATAAGTTCAGGTCACCTGGTCACATAACGCTTGGCGACCTGAAGATGAATGCAATACCAGGTCGCAAGGTTGGCGACTTGTCAGGTTGCACGAGAGGTCGCCCAGAGGTCGCACGTATAGCTGACAACGGGTCTCACATGAGGACAACCGACACTACGTCAGCTGATGATGTCAGCCCTAATCCAGTACATCCAGCTTCATACAGCTGTCAGATTGTACTATAGCAATAGTGACCACACGATCTTAGTAGACGTTGCAGAAATGTACTGTAGCAATCTTAGCCACATATTTTAGGGTTACATTTGTCTTACAAGTTACTATAAATAGTGGCGACATTCCCTATTGTAATCATTGAGAAAAATATGATTGAATGAAATACAGAAAAGTTGGACACAAATCTTTTCTCAAATATGAATTCTTCACTTTCTTTCATGGTATCAGAGCAGGTTTTTTCCTGACTCTGAACACCTCTTCTCCCGTCTTCTTTCTCTCCTTCCCTTATATCTCATGGAGGGTAACACCACTCCATCTCATGAGGCTCAAGCCACCACTCCATCTCATGAGGCTCAAGCGAGCTCTCACTCAGTAATCCAAAATACTACTCTATCTTCTCAAAGCTCAAACTCAGCAATCCAGTTGCAAAATCAGCTCATCTCAATCAAACTAAATGACTCAAATTATCTGCTTTGGAAAATGCAAGTTTACACAGCCGTCAGAGGATACGGGCTTGAAAGCTACCTCACTGGAGAAATCAGACCTCCATCTCAGATCGCCGAAGGATCTGTAAACCCAGAATTCCTACTCTGGGTTAGGCAAGATCAGTTGTTAGCATCCTGGCTTCTCTCCTCTCTTTCTGAATATCTACTTACCATGATGGTTGGTCTTGCATCTTCAAGAGAAATATGGAAAACTTTGGAGGCTAACTTCTCCAGTCAAACTGGAGCTAGGAAAATGTAGTACAAGATGCAGCTCTCCTCTATCAAGAAAGGAGCCATGAGTATCAGAGACTATGTCAATAAAGTCAAAATCTGCTGCGACATGCTAGCTTCAACTGGTCAACCAATTTCTGAAGAAAACCAAGCAATGCATATTCTCACCGGACTTGGAGGATATTTTGACCTGGTAGTGGTAGCAGCTACAGCTCGGAGTGACTAACTCACCCTCAGAAATATTCTACCTATGTTATTAAGCTATGAGACCAGACTAGAAGCTGGAAATGCATCAAAACTCATCAACACATAAGGATCAAGCCCTACTATCAACATCGCCAATCAGTTTTCTGGTCCGATAAGAGACACCTGGACTGGTGCAGGAGAAAACAGAGGAAGAGGTCGCCACCTTGGAAGAGGTGGCAGAGGAAGGAACAACATCAACAGAGGACGAGGTGGAAGAGGTTTCAAACCAGGAAATAGGTCGCCTTGTCAAATCAGTGGTTACTCTAACCACTCTGCTGGCAAATGCTATTACCGATTTGATGCTGCCTACACTGCACAGTCCAATACACAGAATAGCTCCAACACTTCAGCGAGCTCCTCAGCCTATCCTGTCACTCAGTGCATTGATCCCTCTGCCCTATCACTGATGTCTAATTCAGGCGGCGATGCGAGCTGATATGCAGATTTTGGAGCCTCTAATCATGTCACTAATAACCTCGCTAATCTCAATATCGCCTTAGAATTCCAAGGAAACAACAAGGTTCAAGTTGGAAATGGATCAGGTTTTTGTATTTCTCATATTGGTAATTATCAGTCTCAATCCAACAACAAATACTTTTTTACTCAACAAACTCCTACATGTTCTGCACATAACTAAAAACCTTATTAGTGTCTCTTAATTTGCTCAAGATAACTCTGTTTACTTTGAATTTCATCCTACTTCTTGTTGTGTAAAGGATCAGGTTACACATCAAATTCCTCCCAGAGGCTCTCTTAGGAATGGCCTTTACAAATTTGACATTCAGCTCGCCATCAACCCCATCTACTTCTTTCACGAGATGAGACCCTATTATCTTCCTCACTGAGTCCAGTGACCCAAATAAGGAAGCAGATTTACAGTTATGACATCTTAGATTAGGGCATCCTGCCAATACTGTACTATAAAAAGTTCTCAAAACCTGTAATCTCTCCATTGCTAATAATAATAAAATTACTTTTTCCACTTGTTGTGCTTGTCTTTAGGGTAAAAGCCATAAGCTACCCTTTTGTCCCTCAGAAACTGAATATACAAAACCCTTTGATCTTGTACATACAGATGTATGGGGTCCTGCTCCTGTCAAATCCTCGAATGGATTCTCGTACTATGTTTTCTTTATTGATCACTACACTAGATATACTTGGATCTATCTACTAAAGCATAAATCTGATGTGCGCACTTATACAGCACGAATGGCATCCAAGATCTCTCATCACCATTTCGGGCAAAGTTGACACCCGGGCTATTGAGAAGAGTGCCAAGATTGAACTTGCTGTCACACTTAAACCATGAAAATCAAAACATCAATAATTAAAAAGGTAGACGACATTTTTTTCCTTAATAAAGTAAGATACCGTTGATTATGTGGCAATGCCTCGATTTTCCTATCAAATTTAAGCGCTTAGTTTTGGTGGGGATTTTGTGGTTTTGGGTTGTAAAAATAATTCTTACCGGAGGTACAAATTTGGCACACGACTTTGGGTTGTTTTCGTATCGCCAGTCCTGTTTGGATAATTACACTTTTCTCTGTATGAAACTTTCAGGTCACCAATTTTGACAAAGTTCAAATGTCCCTTGCTTTCTCAGAGGTGGTCGATATGCTTGTCAAGCTTGGAGCACTAGAACTTTAAGGAATCAGAGTCCTTGATGGCGATCGCAATTTGGTCGGAGAGGAGGATTGGGTAGGAGAGGATCTCTTTGATTCGCTTCTCGTGCCGCTCAATTGCACTCTACTTCAGGGATTTGAGATTTTGGGGTATGTTTGTGGGTGTTACGGCGGCGAATTAGGTTTCGCCGCTATTGACAGTGACGGTGGATTGAGAGAAGATTAAGGTGACGAATTTGGATTTTTAATTTGGGAATAACACGCAGTGTTTATTTCTTTTTCCTTTTTTCTCATTTGTTTAAATATTTGTCTCTCTATTTGAATTATTTTAAAAGTTATAATTTTCTTAACCATATCCTTTGGTTCTAGGTTTGACCCTATTGGCTGAAATTTATAAATTAATTATAATTATTACAATAACTTAGTATATTTATATAAATATATATTAAATAGAAAAATTAGGAGTTTCTATATATATATATATATATATATATATATATATATATATATATATAATATATAATATATATATATATATATATATATATATGTCTGTTGTTTAGACCAAGAGTAGTCTAAATCATTAAAACTGAGAAAATAAGCAGTTCAGCAATGGAAAATAGAAAACCAAAAATAGGAAAAAGTGCTTAACTTTTATTCCTCCAAAATTTGGTCGGATCGGCCTTAACCGGATCCTTGTACAGGGTAGTTTTCTGAATATAAGCCTTTCTCTCTCTAACTCTCTATGTCTTTCTCTCTCTAGCAGATTGGGAATCCTTTCTCTCTCTATTGGAGAGGCTATTTATAGTTTTCCTTCCAAACCCTAATTGGACACGTGTCACCACCTGAGTGTACCGACTTACTTGGCCATTAAGCCAATTACAGAAACCCTAACCCTAGTTAGACAGCTGGCACTTCCTCATTGGTTGCACACCCCTTTCTGAACCAGAGAATAAAGCCTTGATCATATCTCCTCCGCCGTCTTGAACCCGACCTCGATTTGCCTTGGCATCGAGCCGACCTTTTCCTCACAGACGGTCAACCTCGTCGGGTCATTATTTCATTACGAACCTACCCTTGACGGAGGGTGCTCGACAGTTCAGCAGGCCCCTCGACAGCTCGGCAGGAGACCAACTAAGCCTGGCCAAACCAATTCGACGGGTGTCCGGGCACATGCTCGGCTGCTTAGTGGGTTACCAGGTCGGCTCGATCGAGACGTCTTGACGAGTGATCGGGCGCATGCGGGCGGCAACCTGCCAATAAGCGATCGGCTACTCGACGGGTTACCGGGATATAATATATATAATATATATATATATATATGTCTGTTGTTTAGACCAAGAGTAGTCTAAATCATTAAAACTGAGAAAATAAGCAGTTCAGCAATGGAAAATAGAAAACCAAAAATAGGAAAAAGTGCTTAACTTTTATTCCTCCAAAATTTGGTCGGATCGGCCTTAACCGGATCCTTGTACAGGGTAGTTTTCTGAATATAAGCCTTTCTCTCTCTAACTCTCTATGTCTTTCTCTCTCTAGCAGATTGGGAATCCTTTCTCTCTCTATTGGAGAGGCTATTTATAGTTTTCCTTCCAAACCCTAATTGGACACGTGTCACCACCTGAGTGTACCGACTTACTTGGCCATTAAGCCAATTACAGAAACCCTAACCCTAGTTAGACAGCTGGCACTTCCTCATTGGTTGCACACCCCTTTCTGAACCAGAGAATAAAGCCTTGATCATATCTCCTCCGCCGTCTTGAACCCGACCTCGATTTGCCTTGGCATCGAGCCGACCTTTTTCCTCACAGACGGTCAACCTCGTCGGGTCATTATTTCATTACGAACCTACCCTTGACGGAGGGTGCTCGACAGTTCAGCAGGCCCCTCGACAGCTCGGCAGGAGACCAACTAAGCCTGGCCAAACCAATTCGACGGGTGTCCGGGCACATGCTCGGCTGCTTAGTGGGTTACCAGGTCGGCTCGATCGAGACGTCTTGACGAGTGATCGGGCGCATGCGGGCGGCAACCTGGCCAAAAGCGATCGGCTACTCGACGGGTTACCGGGTCGGCTCGACCGAGATAGCTCGGCGAGTGACCTGGTGCATGCCGGCGGCAGGCTGGCAGGTGGCCAGGTCGGCTGTTCGGCGGGTTTGCCAGGTCGGCTCGACCGAGATAGCTCGGCAGGTGCTGTGCGGATGTGGGTGGCTAGTGAGCGGGAGACGCCCGGCTGTTCAGCAGATTGCCAGGCCGGCTCGATCGAGGCAGCTCGGCGGGTGCTCGGGCGCATGCGGGCGGCAGGCTGGCCAAAAAGCGCTCGGCTACTCGATGGATTACCGGGTCGGCTCGACCGAGATAGCTCGGCGAGTGACCTGGTGCATGCCGGAGGCAGGCTGGCGGGTGGCCAGGTCGACTGTTCGGTGGGTTGCCAGGTCGGCTCGACCGAGACAGTTCGGCAGGTGCTTGCGCGGATGTGGGTGCTCTCGTGCTGGGCGCTCTTCGGCCGAGAAGCTACTCGGCCTCGGCACTTTGGCGCGCGGGTACGCGCCCTTGCGCCGGCCCTGCTCGGCCGTGAGCCCAACTCTGCCTCGACACTGCCCGACGGATGGTGCGCGGGTGCGCGCCCTTGTGCTAGGCGTACTCGGCCGAGAACCTGCTCGGCCTCGGCATTCTGGTGCGGGTGATGCGAGATCTCGTTTGCTCAATAGGTCGCAGTTTGTTGACCCGAAACAATTCGGGTCGGCCCTATACGTACTGGGTAATCATGCATCTAGGTCGGGTAATTCCTCGCTTATTTCTGACCCGTATTTGGCCATATGGCATCCTTAATCTCCATATAGTTATTTGGGTCAGGTCAACCATCAACATCTTTGTGTGTGTATTATTAATTATATACATTCATATATTTCAAGTATTCAAAAGATATATTAAGGATTAATTTTTAAAATATTATATATATATATATATATATATGTGTGTGTGTGTGTGTGTGTGTGTGTGCGCGCGCACGCGTGTGTGTGATTATATATACTAAGCTATTTCTTAGATTAAATATATATATAATTGGTAAGAAAATAATTATCTATTTATCAAATTCTTTTTTTTTTTTACATTTTGTTATAAAACAAAAGAATTTTTTTTTAAATTCTATTAAAATTAGGGTCAAGGAGCCTAATGTTTATATAGATTTTCAATTTACTTATTAAGTATCGTGTATGTACAATACATTAATAGAATTATTATTTTTTTTTACTAAATTTTGGACGTGATTTCTTTTTTAACTATTGTTTATGGACTACTAGAATATTATACAAATTTCTTTACATTATGTATGTAGTGTCAAATATATTATAATTCAAAAAAGAAAAGATAATTTTTTTAATTAAATTGCTTTCGGAATTTTAGTTCAACTGTGGGTAATAGCAATAATCTTCAAAGGGTTTTATTTATCATAATCACTATTATTTTAATTACTATTATTATTATTATTATTTGTAAATTTGTAAATAACTTGATCCAAATTAATTCCAAATGATATGCGTTATTAAAGAGAAAATGATGAATTGCGTGGTAAATGAGAGAGAACAAAAGTTTTGTTGATCCCGCATAGTTAAAATACTGTCGTTTACGAATATTCTATCTTGTTTACGAATGTTTTTGTTTAAGAAATAATAAAAAAAGGTTTAATTTTGTTTTACATAATAAGTCTTTCTTTTTTTTCCTTTTTTTTTTACATAAAATTATATTGTGATGGGTTTTAGTAAAGTGTTGAATATATTTTATAAAGATTACTTACCGGTAATCAGTGTTCTAAAAAAAAAAAAGGCTAGCTATCTGGATTGTTGATACAAATGATCAAGAAGTATATAATAGACGAACACTGATTGGAACATGCTTTTTAGTCATAGAATTGATTAAGTATAAAGTATTATTTTTAAATATTAATATATGTTGTAACCAAGGTCATTATAGTAAGAAAATTAGTATTTGGGAAAATAAATAAATAAATATAAAAGTTATTATGATAATTACTAAGTGTTAAATCTAAAACCAAAAATTAAAATTGCTATTTATTAATTATTTTTATTATTAAGTAAGTTTATATTTTAATTTGTAGATTCAAAAGATGTCATATTTTCAACCCGGGTGTAATATCTATTTATTAATTATTGATATTATTAATTAATTTTATATTTTAATATTTTGATTAAATTAGTTAATAATTATTAGTTACATAATTAGAAAAATTTAAAATGTGTCATACTCCCAACTCGTGTAGCACTGTACAAGTGTTTAATAAATATTAATTAACTATTATTATATACTTGAGTATTTCTTACGTTTTGAATAAATTCATTACTCATATTTAGTTACATACTTAGATTATTTCAAATAACTCGTAATTCACTTATATAGAATATTTAAAATTATCAACCCATATCGTATTGTACCAGTGTCTACTCAATACTTATTAATTATTGTTATATAATTTATACTTTTCATGTTTAGATTAAATTCTTTAATAATACTTAATTACATATTAGGACTATTGCATATAATTCATAATTTAATTATATATATTATATTTTAGATTCTAAGAATAAAATTATTTTAACTTTTATTATAAATACAACTTATTTAGAAATTTTCATAATTAATTTCTTTCTAAAATTAACATTTTCTTATAAGTAATTTGTCTTTTATTACGATAACTAATTTAGGTTTTTTTTTCTAATTACTTATGACTATCTATATTTTTATATTAGAAGATAAAACAAATACTGAATTAAGAAAAAATATAATAAAAAGATTACATTAGGTATAATATAACAAAAGAAAAAGATTAAGTTAAGAAAAGTATAATAAGGAATTATATTATATTAGGTACACATTAGAATTTCTATATTTTTTTTAAGTCTTGAAACATCCAAATTTTGTCAAGTACGTATTCGAACCACTAGAAACATTAGTAAAAAATATTTTTTGAAACATATTAAATTAGGTAGACATTATAATTCTTATATTATGGGGCCTGGTCCAAAAATATTGGCCACGAATCATAACAAAACTGAATGTAAAAACTTTCGATTAATTTTGTAATCTGATACTTCTTTTATTATTGCTTTTGTATTTTGTTCATTTTTTTGTTTTTTTTATTTATTTCATATGATTTTTATTTTTTATTATTTGGATCTTATTTATAATTTTAGATTTTAATTTAACTAATTTTATCATTAATAATTTTTTTAGATTTTTCAAATACTTTTTTATTAAAAATACTGGCATAACATTTTTAGTTTAAAAATACTGGTAAAGGTAATTTGGTAAATATATAATTACAATAATATCACTTATTTTAAAAATAAGAGGAACCAATGATTACAAACTAAAGTAAATATATTTTTTTAATAGTCTTCTATTTGTACTCAAGGTATATGAGTGAAATGTGACTACAAGTCATAATAACAAAATATAGATACGGATATCATTTGGCACCATTAATAAAAACATGTTCATAGATTTTTTTTTGAAGAATTATTTTTGAATAAATTTTAACACGTTAACCTTGTTCAAAATTAATCATATCTATTATTTTAGTTGTGACAAATTTAACTAAAATATTATTTATAGCATAATAAATTTATCATATATTACAAAATAATCTTCAAAAAATAAGAATAATTTATAAATATTGATAACTTTTGATTCATCAAATAAAAAAACTTACAATTTTCATAATACTTACTAAAATATCTTATTTAATCATTACAATTTTTAAACATATTAATAAATTTTGATATATTAAATATTAATGGCTGTCTTTTTATAATTATTCCTAATAAAGAATTTTTTAAGAAAATAATTTAGTCAAAATAAATATAAAAATTATGAATACATTCTTATAACTATTAATAATATATAGAAATAGATATAAAATTATAAAATAACATAAAATAGAACCAAATAAACTATAATATAATATCATATAAATATAATATGAAAATTAGAATCAACACTTATTAATTTATTAATTAATTTGAACATAAATTTTTTAAAAATGAATTAATGATATCATTATATTATATATAAGATGAGTTGAATCAAATATAAAGAGTAAAAGATAAGATGTAAATAATTATTATATAAATCTGGAAAAATTAAAAAAAAACTAAAGATAAAAAGTCATAAAAATAAGTTAAATAAATAGTAAACATATAATCATTATTTCATAAGATTGATAAAAAAAAGTTAATAAAAATATAAAATACAATTTGAGATATGAAGCAACAATGTTAAAAAATATGAAACTGGATAAATAAGTTATATTAACTTATGAATAAATATTAACTATGAAAAATAACACAAAGATATAACAATATTACGAAAGAAAATTGAATCTTCATAAATAAGTCAAATAAAAAATAAAATCTGAAGTTATATTAAATAAATGTGGAAATAAAAAAAGAAAACAAATATAAATAATTATTTCATAAATTAGATAAAATATATACAATAAAAAATATAAAATAAAACTTGACAAATGAAGCAACAAAGATAAGAAAAACAGAAATCTGTTAACTAAATGTCAAATTAAATTTATTTTATTAACTTATTTAAAAATATTAATTAAGAAATACTAAGAACAAGTATAATTAATTATTTTATAAGTTTGGTAAAAAAATGTGATAAAAATAATATTAGAAAATATGAGAAATGCGGCAACAAAGACGGAAAAAAATTTAAATCAATCTATTAACTGAAATTAAGTTTCATAATAAAAAATAATACTAAAAAACCATTAATATTATAAAATAAAATATATTATACATTTAATAAGTTAAATAAACTATAATATTAGTAAAATATAAAGTTCAAATAATTATTAAATAATAATGAAAAAGAAAAAATTGAAAAAATAAAATAAAGATAAAAAGAAAATTATATAACCATTCACATAAATATAAAAAATCTAAATAATTATTTTATAAGTTTGATTAAAACATATAATTGAAAAAGATCAGAGAAATGAGACAATAAAGACAAAAAAAGGGAATAAGTTAAATAAGTTTTATTAAATTATTGATAAATCTAGCAAAATATAAAATATATTAAATCAATAATATTTTAAGGTAAAATATAAAGTTCTCAAAATAAGCTAAATAAAATAAACAAGATAATAAAATACAAATGTTTATTTAGAAAAGTCATAAAACAAGTTAAATAAATATTAATATTTTGAATAATTATTTTGAAAATTTGACAAGAGATAGAATAAAAATAAAATCTGAGAAATGACAAAAGATACAAAAAGAAATAAAATTGGTTAATGAATTCTATTAACTTATTAATAAATCTAAAAATGAAATAAAATAATCAATGATATTATAAAAAATAAAAACTTTTAAAATAAGCAAAATAAGCTATAAAAAGAATCTATATAATTATTAAATATCTATGACAGATGAATAAACAACAACATTTACATTAAGTTCCTCAGTTATACATTTAATTATAGTGTTTGTATGTAACAAAATGCAATATAATGGCATTTGCACTAAGTTCATAAGTTAAACACTTAATTATTATAGAGCATAATTATTTTAAAAAATAACAAATTAAAATAACTTTAGAGAACTAGAAAGAGAAAACTCCGACCACGTTAGTTAATTTATTTAATTTTTTTTTTCAAGATTTATATAATACTTATTTAGAATAAATTTAATTATAAGTTTTTATAATTTATTAGGCTTATTTTATAAATTTTAAATTTCATTTTTAATACTTCTTAGTTTTTATTTTAGTTTTTTAGATTTGTTAAATAGTTAATTAGACTTTAATTATATGTTTTATACATCATTTATATAATTATATATATATAGTGTGTGTGTGTGTGTGTGTTTGGTTGTTTATATGAATTTAAAGTGTATTTTTTTCAGATTTGAATTTTATAAATTAACTCTTTACAATTTATTTATAGTTTTTTATATTTATTTTACCAATTTAATATTTTTCAAATTTGTTTATATGATTTGTATAATTTTAATGATTTTTCTTGTTACTAAAAATATGGATGTGGCATTTTAATATAATTGGTCAATTATATTTATTATCAAAGGACAAACTAAAGAAGTTTTTAAAAGCAAATATTTAGAGCATTGAAATTATTTGTGTCGTTGAACACATAACGATTCTTTAGGGGTTATTTGTCTGTAGGCAATTACAATAGGTTACTTTGCGTAGAATTATCCTAATTATGAATTGCATATATTGATGGAGTATCCTACATAAGATAATATAATAAATCTCAAATTAAGTAAATTATGCGTCAGCTCACTTCATTATTGGATTTTACTTAAACCATTAACTTATGAGTTCGACTATCTTGTAATCCACCACTACTGTAAATTGTGATAACTATTAATGTTAAGTTGTCAAAAGAAGAGCATTCTGGGGAGTAGGTAGATCAATGAGATTGCTCCAAAACTGAGGTGTCGAGCTGTGGTTCAAAATGGTATATTTTGGGACGAGGCCAAAATTTTGAGGGGTATAAATAACAACTTTTTTTTTCTACTTTTGTTAATATAATTTACTAGGGTTCGTATCATTCCGAGAGCCGCTCTCTATTTTCTTTTCAACATAATTCTAGTCAGTTTTTTCTAAAATCCATGATTTCAACAGAAAGGAATAGAAAAAAAAACCTTCTTCAATCTTCTTCAATTTTCTAAATATCATTGAAGGGATACAAGATTAATATCTTTTTTCGATCGAATTTCATCTAATCTCAGTATGATCCTTCCAATATTCTTCAGATTTTTTATTGGATTAATGAATTATATTTCATATTTATGTCCTGGATTGTATTATCAGTTTTTTATTATAATTATATTTCTCAACCTGCGAATTTAATTCAGAAAGAGATCTGAAAATTGTAATCGAAAGAACCAAATGAAAGGTTTTTTTTTTTTGATTTTGTTCATAATTCTTCGGTTTTAAGATCTGTTTTTTTTTTTCAAAAACTTTGGTTCCATCGCATATTTTTATTATTATTTTGCTTAATATTCTTTAGGTTTGAAGATTTGAAAGTTTCTTTTAAAAAATTTGATCGAAAATGATTTATTGATTCAGATTTGTTCGTTCAAGATCTGACAAATTCTTCAAAAAAAGGAACTTTTATTACTTGTTTTATATAAAAAGAATTTGGTAGAAGTTTGTCAATTTATTTATGCGTTTTGTTTTGTTCGAATTTCCGCCGAAATGAGCAGATTCTATCGATCAATCGATTGATCCGCTATCCATTTTTTTTCTTCAGATTCTTCTTGCTCAGCCTTTCTCTCTTTCTTACCTTTCTCATTTTCTCCGCCAAGGTGAAAAGAACCAGGTATGCTGCTTCATTTTCGATTAGCCCTATATGCACCTACAAGTTTGTATTGATTTGTTTTGTTAATTTTTTTAGTTTTGACTGGTGCGTAAGAAGTGTTTGATTAATTGTCTAAACGAAAATTATTTGGTTTATTTCTGGGGCTTGAGTGGTGTATTCAAAGTGTTTGGTGAAATGTCTCAAATTATAGTTATTAAATAATAAAGAGAACAAAATATATATGAATTATATAGGTTTGTTTCTGGGGCTTGAGTGGTGTATTCAAAGTGTTTGGTGAAATGTCTCAAATTATAGTTATTAAATAATAAAGAGAACAAATTATATATGAATTATATAGATATATTTTGCTCATGTAATTATATAGGTTGTTAGAAATGTCATCCAGATTGTTGTCTTGCTAGCAAAAGAACATATTTTTGAAATTAGTTTTTGTGGATTAAAATTACATTATTACAACTTTGAATAATTAGTTTTGTTTATTTTGCCAGCATGTTTAGCATGGATTTTGCACCAATAAATGAATCTACAAAACAATGTACGGAGCATGGGTTCTTATTGACTTGCCGGAGTCTGTTTTGTGATATTCTTATACAAGCATATTGTGATTAAACCCGTATGCAAAATAATCGTGATTGAGCATGAATCGTGTTAACTTTGAAAAGTGGTGGAGAATTTTATGGTTTTTATCTTGCTCTAATCAAGGCCCATAATTGCGAAAATTATAAGCATGTCTATTTTCATCACCCTATAACATTATAGTCATAATTATCTATAATTATATTAAATTACCATTAATACAATCAAGTAATTAAGAAAACTATAATAATAGTCAATCTTATGATTTTCATATCTTCGAGTAGCATATATAGATGAAGTGGGGGAAAGAAGGTGGAAAAAACCAAAAGGTTTATTGGTCCGTATTGGTTAAAGCTGTGGATAACCTTGATCAGGTAAACATTTTTCTCTTTAAAGAAAAATATCAAAGTGATTCGGTTTTGACTTCAAGGCTGATTCAATTTTGTTTGATTTCCATAGGGAAACCCAAAAATCAAAATCATGCTATTATTTTTACTCGAGGGGAAGCTCTTCAGACCATTGATATGAACAAGGTAAATTTGAAGAATTCTGAAGTCATTACTTCAATAACACTTATCTTGGTATTAGGGAAAAAAATGAAGTTTCTTGCTTCTTTTGTAGGATAACTATTTGGAAGAAACTTTTAAGATGCGCAATCTACCTGAGGAATTTAATCAGGATCATGGGGTGCGACCGCCTACAATCCTAGGTTTTCACGAGCATATCTTCACTGGAAGGTTGGGTATTAGTTGCTATTTTTCTATCAGTTTGGTATATTCAAGTTTAGCTCTCTAATGTTTCTTATCTTTAATTGCAGTGAGTCATCTTTGGCTTATGTCAAACCAAGAAACAAGCTTTGTTACCATCGGCCAAAGAGTTCTTGCAATGCCTTTAAAGTATGTTCATTTATTTTCATTTATTTTTCATGAATCAACAAAATAAGAACTACTACTTGGTTTGTGTTCAGTAAATTTGCTACGAAATTATTTCCTGTTACCATCTTTAGTGAAAGGTAGCACTCATCATCATTAACTATTACTTGGAAGATTCCACTATAAAAACATGGCAACTCACGTTGTAAAATCTCTATAATTTCTTAAAGTATACTAACAAAGGCATTTCCTGAACATCACCAATTTCCATCAATGAGGGAATAGAAGGGTTGTCATTTTCTTTGTGGAAAATGGGAAAAAATCTCATCTTTATTATGAACTTTCTACAATTACTTTTTTGTCGTTCTTTATTGAAAAGTTTCTTTCTTTTTCGTTGCTTACAAAAAGAATTCACTTTCTTGAGTATATTTACCATAGTATTTAGCAATTTATGTGTTTTTTGATTGTCTTTATTTATTTTGCAGATGTAATCTCAGAAGTTTCTGAAATGTTGGACCAACGAATCTTTTTTAGTTCCTTTCGATGTCCCACCTCTGTGTTTTAATTACCTTTTTTCACAGCGAAATTCGAGGATTTCAAGCAATCTAAAAATACGCATTGGCTGATAGGAGGAGTTTTTACATTAAGGTACAACTTTATGTGATATGCGGAAACTAAAATCCTCCTTATTTTTTTCTAAAGGAATTAGAGTGTTCTGGAATTTGCTTGAGTTTGAATTTGCATTTTTAGCTGACTTTTATGTATTTAAATCTTTTTTTTCCTTAAATTGGTTATTTTGTGTTTGATGGTTCAACAAGTTTAATTTTATTTCAATGATATCAATTTTGCTACAACTGGTTAGTTATTTAGATTCATGAGTAAAGATCCTAAAGAGTATTGTCAAATCTATTTAGAAATACAAATTTGTTGAATATGATTTTGATTTATATTAGTATATTGTTTCGATCTGGTTTATTTCGTACTGGACGGAGTAATGTTCGACATGTTCTTATGTTGGGTTTTCGATTAAAAAATGTTCGCATTGCTTATTTATTTTGATTATTGCTTTCAAGTTGAAAGCCCACCCCCCCTGGATTTTGCGATGTGCTCATACAAGTGCGTTGTATAGATGTATATTTACAAACAAAATAACTATAAGTCTCAAATAATTATTGAAAAATCTGCTTTTTTTTATCTTTATTATCGCATGATTTATTCGCATCTGCCTTTTAATTTGTGTTTTCCAATTTTAGATTTCTTTTAACTTGATTGAGTTTTTTTTTCTTTGTTTCAATATGGGTTTCATTTAGTTTTCTAATTGGATTTTTCATGTTGATTATGGCTTATTTTTAAAATTCTTAAAAGTGTGAGGATTCGTTTTTATTTTGTACATTTTTCACGATTTTTAAACTTATTATCCATATTTTTGTAGTAGTCTTCTCCAGCAAGGTGATATTGTCAAAAAATAAAATTGTTTATCTAATATTTCTACATGTTATTTCCTTTTCTTTTATTTATTCATACTTTCTTTCACTTAAAAATGTAGATGATTGATCTACAAAAACTATGTTTTCGATCTCATGCTGTCAATATTATTATGATTATTTGAGTTTTTAATATATGCTTTTATATGCGGTTGGTGGAAATAGAAAAGCAATTGTCAATTGTTGTGGTAAGATGATAAGTGTAGCTTCTTTATTTTTTTTTCAAATGCTAAGGTATTGATATTTTTTTGGTTTTGTGTTGTTGAAATTATGCAGTGAGTGGGAAGAAGGAATGTTCTGTGAGAGCAAAAGACAAAGAAAGCAATTCCTTTGAAAGTGTTTCCAATTTGAAGACTGCTATTAAGAGCAGTAAGTAGCTTTGTGCTGTAAGTATATTATTTTAATTAGGTTTTGATTCATCATTTCAATTTCAATTTAAATGGTTAGTAAGTAAAACTAATATACGTCCCCCTGTTCAGGTTATGCTCGATAATGTGGGCGCTGAAATGCAAGTTGTTAATAAAAGTGAGAGAGCTATAACCTTTAAGGAAGATGAAAATGTTATTCTAACACCTGATCAAGGTCAAGAAGCATCGAATGAAGTTTTGCCGATTAACTTTTCCGGACTGGACAAGGTTCTTTTTATAGATGGCTTGCAGCTTTTATCTTAATTCTGGAGTTTGCATTTAATTTTTTTCTTATGTAGTTCCTAATCAAGTTTATTATTATTATCAGGCCGTGAAGAAGGGGGGCACCATTTTTGTTGGTCTATATCTTTTCATAGGAAGTGAAACCACTTCTGTTTGGCTAGAGGTATGAGGTGTAGATTTGACTTCAGTGTGTTCTGTTATTATGTGGTTCTGTTAGATTTAGGGTTACCTACGAAAAGCATCCTTGAGACTTGGCCTAATTAAAAAAAATAAAAAAGAAAAACAGTTAACTTCAAAATTACAAAATACCCTTGAGGTTTGTTCCAGTGTTAAAAACAAGGGGCCAACTGAAACTTTTTTTATAAATTTGAAGGTGGATTTTGAAATATTTTTTTTGCTTATGAAGGGGGTTAAATGTTAGACAAAATAGAACATCTCGGGTATTCTTTGTAATTTGGTCAAACTTCGAGGATACTTTTTGTAATTAACCCTTAGATTAGTAACACGTTCTAATGATGTCGATTCATTTGGCAATGCGAGTGCTTATCTAAACTTATGTATAGAAGTTTTTATGGTTTTTTCTCAATTTATAGATGAACCATCTCTCATTTGTTACTCCGAATCACTATTTGAAGTATGTAATTTTAACATAGAAGAACACATGAGCATGCTTACAGAATTTATGGGTTTTGTTTTATTAAATTGTTAACCGAGAATGGTGATTTTGCGGGCAGGTAAATGAAGTACAAGGTGATGATGTGGTTTGTGCGATCAAGAATTCTGCAACCTTGGCRGGATCATTGTTTACCTTGCATGCTTCTCAAATTCATATTGATRTGCCTATGCTAACTGAACAGGACAAGCAGGTGATTGGTGCAKTGTGATGTATAATGTGTTTGCRCTATGTATCATGCATTCGTGAAGAGGATTWTTGATGGGGCTTATTGTTTGTTTTGGCATGTTTATAAGCAGCCTTTGTCCATGTAATTTGTGTTAATAAGACTTGATGAGGTGGAAAAAAGATGTATTAGGTTGGATATAAATAAATGGCAGTTTATCTCTTTAATAAGATGTATTGGGTTGGAAATAAATAAATGCCAGTATTGGGAAGGCTTATCTCCTCAATAAGGTGCAAGTATTCAAAGCATAATAGTTGCGTGTTATTGTGATAAAAAGAAAAGAAAAAAATAAATTTTAAATTAAAGTGAAACAGAAGAAAGAAAGATCTCACCGAAGAGTATGTGCAAAATGTATTCCAACAAAAAAATAATAAAAATATCATACTGAATGCATTAAAAATGTGCCAAATATCATTATATCTGTCGTGAAAAGCACACTTAATAAACAAATCCACACTTCTAATCCACATTCAATATCTATAAGATTAATATATCGCAAAAACGATCCATAATTTAATTCGTTATCTCCTTCTAAGAAGTTATCATGTCATCTTGAGTATAAAACCATAATATATAGTTATAGTTTATGTTTAAAGATCTGCCGCCGGGCTTATATATAAGACTTTCTTCATGAATTTATGAAGAAACAAGAACTATTTGGCCAAGGGGAAAAAGAAAATTGGAATGGAATATTACAAGCCTCTATCAATTGGATTCATTTTTTGTTTCCATTTATTATTTGTTTTTAATTAACTAGATTTATTTTATTATTTTGTGATGAAGTGAAATAACATGGGTAATTGTAATTAACTGTAAGTTAGAAATAGCATGAAATAGTAATTAATACTAAGATATTTGAAAAACATTGTTGTGAACCAATACATATTTGGTACAAATCATGTTATCCTCGTAATTACTACACATTTGGTAATTGAAGTATAAATAAAAAAATATATTCAACATAATTAATTATTGTACCAAATATATAATATTTAAGAATAAAATTCTAACATATTTATTTCGTAATTATTCCTCATATTATAATTTATATACTTAAACTAAAATACTCATACCAAATATATACTAATTCATAAAATCAAAAAATTATAATACTCATAGGGTTAAACTGCATATATATTCTTAGAACGACTTTGTTCCTATTACTATTACAAGTATTATTATTTTTTAATCTTAAGAATCAATAAATTATACGGAGGATAGTAGATATATTATTAGGCAGCTTTTTCCTTTTTTATTTTTCAATTATGTAATTATTTGTATATGTATTTCGATTTAGTAAATTGTTTGGATTTGTATTTCATTATGAACATATACAGAGAAACCAATAAAAATCATAGTGTGGATAGAAAATATACGATTACGCCCTTTTTTTGTTTGTTTCTCAATAATGTGATTGTTTGTATATTTATTTTGATTTTTTTTAAAAAAGTGTTTGGGAACATGTTTAATGGAAAGGAAATTAAATGAAAAACAAGTTTAACAAAAATTCTGAATTTACAGATGGAAACAAGAATTTCGGTTTTAATTATATTTTCCATCTCTCGAATGAATATGATAACCTTATAAAATAAATATTTTATAACCTTAGTATTTTCAAAATATCGGTTTTCTTCGGGTTTGAACGTCACATTAAGAGTAACATGTTATATTTAACAGCTAATCACGTTGATTGCATGTATAAATGCACTCGAACAATATTTATTGTGAAAATGATGTAATGTAAATAGAAATATACCAAAACTTGAACGACTTTTATATTGGAACGAGACGCCACATAAGTTTAAAATACAATCATACTTTAAGATTTTATTTTTTTTATTTTTATAGCTATCAAAAATCTTTTAGAAGTGTCATTATAAAACTCGCGTATAATGCACAAGTCATCTTTATTTCACAATATTGATATTTAAGAGCATAAAGAGTTGTAAATTCTTTGTTGCGACGAAAATGATATCATTATAAACAAAACAACTAATGTAGCATAAATAAATTCAAGATTTAAAGTGAACATTTTTTCTTTTTGATATAATAATTCAAATTATTAATTATTTATCTTATAAATTTTATTTCTCAATATTTTTTATATTTGCCCGCAAAAATCGCGGGCTTCACACTAGTATGTTTAATACACATTACATGAATAAATATAAAAAAATAATAATAATATTAATAAAGATAAATTTTATTTATGAGATATAACGTTGATCCCCTCTCATATCAATTATATATATATATATATATATATATATATATATATATATATATATATATATATATATATATATATATATATTATTGTCAGTTATTAAGTTTTGTATTTTTCAGAACTTGGAATATTCAAGGTTTACAAAATATTTTCACTTATTTTATAATTATCATATTATAGTATATTGTGCAAGATTTTTTATTTTTATTTATATCGGTCATAAACTTTTGATCGATTTATTCCATTGAAAAAATTACTATATTTTTATGTGTGTTATGTATAAGATTTATGTATTGCAACCTTTTATCAAAGTACATCTTCTGGTGTAGTGGCTATAATGTCTTTCTCCAACTCTTAGGCTTGGGGTTCAAATCCCCTTGTATATATGTTATTCTTGCTTCTTTATTCTTTTTTTAATATTTTCTTTTCACCCAATTACCAAGAAAAAAAATCATAATAAGGAACTTTAGTCGTTTAGCATAACAAAACTGCCTTTTTTCCAACTCTATTAAAAAAACATAAAGTTTGAGCCTTTTTAGCATAATAAAATCGGAGTGACGTTCTATTGTTTTTAAATTGATGTGGTATTTTAAAAATAAAGTTATTGTAAAAGTAAAAATATAGACAATACATTTTTGTTCAATTTTTTGAAGAATGAATACAATTTTTACTATTGAACGCGCGACGGTCTATTTAAGAGTACATTTCTTTAGGGAACTATACATAAAATATGAAGCAAACTAAGTGGTTTGATGAGATCATTTGCTTAATATAAAGTAACAAGCATAAATAATGATAATCAAGTGAATTATGTGTTACCTCATTTCATTAAAGTCTTTTACTCGATAATTATATCTCAAGTTCTTTCTTTATAATTTTTAACGATTTACATTGTTATTCTAGAATATTCTTAAGTTTTTTACTTTTCATGTCAATATTTTTAATAACAAAAGAAACTCACATATTTTCTTACTAGAAAAAAAACAATTATTATTATAAATAATTATACATTTTATTGATAAACTCTAAATATAAATTATAACAATTTATATTTTGATTTTACAAAATCATACGAATAAACTTAATCTTATAAAAAAATTGAGAGAAAAACTCAAAAAAAAAAACAATCAGAATATAATAGAATAAATTCAAAATTCCAAATATAATATAAATAAACTTTAAAAATTTATAATTAAATTATAAATAAGTATTAAATAAAGAAACCAAAATAATAAATAAAAAATAATACATAATTAAAACTATAACTCCGTCATACTAATTGTATTGAGCTCTAGCCTATTTGTAGGTTAACCGTAGTTTTTATTGACACGTGTCGAAGTCTCCTCGGTCCGCTTCTGACGTGTCTGCTTCTGGAGCATCCCGAATCTACAAGTTTTATTGGTTCGGACAACCTAAAGGTTTTGTATAACAATTATGTATTGCAAGAATTGAATAAAGAGGGTCTCATAGTGTAGTGGTTATGAAAGGTGGATTTCATCGTTTGGAAGAGAAATTAAATGAATTAAAATAACGCTCATGTCTAAAAGTCGAGCGATGCTTAACAATCTAAAAATAACTAAAAACTAAAAAAAATAATAGAATTTGAATGAAAAAAGTGAAAAGAATTGAAGGAAATGAAGAACATTCTCGGGCTTGTCAAGCCCTAGGAATTTCAAGAGCTTGTTATTCTGAGTAAGGAAAGATATATATATAGTGGTGAAAGTGGGGGCAAAATAGTCAATTTGCCCAAAATGGCAAAAAATGGCCTGACCACCGATGCTAGAAAATAGCTCCGTCGATGGCGCGTCTACGGGATGCATCGATCGACGGTGGCTGGAATACCTCGACAGGTCGATCGACAGGGTCTTCATTTGTGGGCGAGAGGCATGCATCGGTGGTGCGTCGACGACGAATCGATTGTTGGTCGACCGACAGCAGCTTTACGAGTCCTTGCCAAGTTTCTCGTCGTTCCAAACTGGCCGTAACTCACGGGAACGTGCGTGGCTCTGCTCGAGAAACTGAAACAGACAAGAGGACCAAAATAGAATGAAAACTTACAAAAGACGAGAGAAAAAGTGTTAACGGGATAAAAATAACACGACCTACAAAAAGAATAATAGAGAGAAAATACGACCTAAAACCCGTTATAACACACAAAACAAAATACAAAATCACACAAATATGTACAAATCAGCACTACTCCCTTCGATAAATCCCTCAGAAACACAGCACCAATGTTTGCCGCCATAATTAACGAAGGATTTCCGAGGGTATACTTACCGAAGGAATTTACTCCTCGGAAATACCGAAGGGAACAATTTACCCTCGAATATTATCAAAGGGAGAAAATTCCCCTCGAAAATTACCGACGGGAATTTATTCCCTTCGGTAATTTCATAGGGGAATCTTTTCCCTTCATATTTTTTGAAAATAAAGAAAAATCGACGTCGTCGGGTCGGGTAAGGGCCGACATTACGACACTGGATTGTTCAGGAAGTTGGTTGCTGCTGCGAAGGGTTTTCGAGACAGCTTTTCTTCCTTCTTTTCCTCCCAACAGGATAGGACCCACGTGAGGAAGCTCCAGGCGCAGCTACAGGCACAGAGGAGGAGTTAGAGGCCACGAGACTAGCTTAGCAAGCGATGGAGAAGCGATACAACGAGTCTGAGCTACTACGTGAGCAGCAGTGCCAGGAGCAGCAACAATTTCAGGAGCAGATGAACGCCCAGATGGCCGAGCTGTTAGCTCGTTTCCATCAGTCCCCCCCGCCGTAGCCTCCCTTGTCATAGGACTGTTTTATATTTTTATAATCTTTTTTACAAAACACTTTTGCTGAACAAATTTAATAATTTATATAACAATTGGTTTATTTATTTGTATGTTTATTAATAATTCTTTACAAGTTTTTAGGGTTTTCAATAAATAAAGAGGAATTAAGATTAATATTTAAAAACAATATAAAAAAGAAAAAAAACCGAGGGAATATTCCCCTCGGAAAAACCAAGGGCAAGAATACCCTCAGAATATTCCTTCTTTTTGAAAATATTATTTTTTAATATCTTCCGACGGGATATATATACCCTCAGTTTTTCCGAGGAGTTATTATCCCTCGGTATCTTCCGAGGGGATATTTCCCCTTGATTTTTCTGTGGGCATGAGTCCCCTCGGATTTTACGATGGGGTAATTCCCCTCGGTTTTTCTGAGGGTACGTTCCCTTGATTCTTTCAAGGGTGAACTAATTCAGGCAAACATATATTACCAAAAAAAAAAAAAAAAGAACCTTTGGTAAAGCCCTTGTAAAAATTTATCGAGGGGAGTTTTCCCTCGATAAATTGTTTTATCGAGGGATTTTGGCTTATTACCAAGGGTTTTTTCCCACGATAAAAATCCTATTTTTTTGTAGTGAGGACATAGGCCCCACTTGTGTTCTAATTTAATTTTTATCCTACTTTGAGCTCCATGTTATTATCACAATAAGGGACCGACTTAAGCATCAGAGGGCCTACGTCGGGGCTGTCCGGCTTGGGTTTTGTATTGTAAGTCAATCAGGTCGGCAGGAACAATTTGAGGGTTAGTGACCTCAATCTTAGTGAGCCAGTATTTTTCGTCGCATCACCCCCACTCCTCCATTTATATTAATTGATTTGCTAATATCTATAATTTGTAATTGACTTAATGGTTCTTATTAAATGAGAAAAGTGTCCGTAAATCTCCTATATACATACTCCACACACACCACACACACACACACACACACACACACACACACACACACCACACACACATATATATATATATATATATATATATATATAATATATATATATATATATATATATATGAGGGCTTCTACAGTGCAATCACAATATGAATCTTCTATCCCCACTAAACAATAGATTTGTATAAAAGATTAAAAATATTTAACTATAGGTGGTGCTGTCAAACAATGATTGGATTACCATACATGTGCATGATATTATGAAGACACTGTATTGTTATATATATATATATATATATATATATATATATATATATATATTATATATATTATTATATATTATATATATAATATATATATACACACACATGAGATTTTGACCAGTGAAGGGTTGGAGAATTATATTTTCGCCCACTAAAACATATTTTTTTTCACCATTAAGTACGATATTTACACTTTTTTACCGCCAACTATTTTAACCAATTTCTTTTACACGCCCCTTGTTTTCTCCTATCAAATTTGCGAAAGCATATATATATTTTTCTATTTAGCCCAGTGATAAAATCACCACAAACAACTAAAGCTTCACAACCAGTAATAATATTATCATATCTAGTAATCGTTCAATGATTACCCAAAAAATAATAATAAGATGATCACATCTATTAATACAATTATCACATCTAATAATTCTCATGACTACACATTGAACTTGTTTTTCAATTATCATCAACTCAAAAAAAGCTATTTTTAAATTCATTCATGTTCTTAATGGTTGTTAAAAGCTATTTTTTCAATGTAAATAATGGTCAGTTTCTCACATGAATTCAAAACAAGATATACAGGAATAAGAATCAAAAATCAACAAATGAAAATACTTTAATATCATAAAACAAGTGTCATCAATCTACTTCCATATCCAAAATCAAAGAGTCTAGCCGGACATGGTTATAACAAAATACATAAAAAATATCGAATAACACGTTTGAACTAAAAGTAAATATAAAATAGTTAGATAAACTAGTTCGAATCGGGACGATTCATTTAACATGCATCATCTCTCACCATGAATAGATAGATAGATGGTGTTCGTATCATTTGCCTCTAGTTCCTCGAGCTCACTCTCACGAGTTCTTACCCTCAAAGTATTCACTTGACATAACTTCTGAGATTAAAAACAAATAAAAATAGTTTTAAGTTAAGTTATATTGAGTTATTTATTCATTATGTGTGGGTTCACTAGAACTTTCCTCAACTCTTGGTCGAGGCCTAAATGCGTGTGATTTCTGATAAAGATTTTAGGCAATTTTTTTTAGTCATTCCAAGCCTTCTTAAGTAAATGTACATTCACTAAATAAAATTTGCTCTAGTAGGCCCGTTTTAGCCTTTAGCCTATTTTCTGTTCACTACATAAACTATTGGGTAGTCTTGCTTTATATATACGATTGAGTTTAATATTTCCTATATTGATAAGAGTGATTCGTGTATGTGAGTACAATGAATTAAATCCACACTTAAAAGATTTTATGTATTGGTACATTGTAATAAATTAGAGTAATATTATAAACTCCATTCGTTTATTTTAAATAAATTCAATAAAAACAGAAATAAATCGACATGAAAAAAAAAAAGGAATGAAATCCCTTGTTGTGATTTTATGTTTTGAGTTATTGACCTACATTATTAAAAGCCATAGTTTTAAGTTTTAGTTTTGAGTTTATAACCTACATTATTAAAAGCCTTGAAAATTAATAATTTTTATTTCTTGGATTGATTGTCCTAAATTATAAACGTCTTGGCATTAATAGATATAAAGTTTACAAGTTAATTTTATGTTTAAAAACTTCAAGTATTATTTTGTGGTAAAGTTGATTAATTTTGGATTTCTTATGATTAGTTTATAAGTCACTTTATCCATATTTCCTACCTTATTCAAAGAGCCTATATCACAATCTAAATAAAGATAGTTGATTTACAAATTGCATATATGTGGATTGAGCACGGTGGAGAACTTAAGACACTTGTCAAGCCTATGGGATAAGAACATAATTAATTGACTTTAGAGTATACATGTCCTTATACACGAGTGGCGAGTGAAATTAAACATCTATATTGTGAGGATTGTGAATGATATCGTTTATAGATTGGTGAGACTTGCTCGAATTTTTGAGGATTCATGAGGCTCGATGCTAGGTAACTTGATTTTCGATTGAGAGTTTCATGATTATTCATTGATTGTATCTTGATTGTTAATCTGTTTTGCATAATTGAAGTTTAAGTCTTTAGTTCATTGGTCGGGACTACTAATGTTTAAGTTTGGGGTTTTTGTTTGCATGAAAAATTACCTGTACTTAAGGGTATATTATATAATATTTTAAAGGCTATATGGTTTTCATTTTATTTTTCTCAATTTATCTATTTTTTAGAATATATTACGCATTTCTTGTATTTGCTATTCTTTTATAGCTAAATGATAATTCTTTTGAGCCTTTTTTGAGCAAAAGTGTTTACAACCCTAATTTAGGCAACCAAATGATGCACGAGGATGGAAGAAATAATAAACAGAATGGAAAAGGGCCCAAGAATGTGATTATATGAGGCGTAGAAGTAAAAGGCAAGAAGTCAACAATATGATACTTTTCGCGCATAATAAGCTTTAGACCAATTTTTGTACTTGGGCTAGAACTTTCACATTGGAAGTCTAATTAAGATGATTCCAGCAGCCTAAGAAGTTGGGCTATATATCTTAAGAAGATATCAAAGCCCAATTTAGTCTTTATGAGAGCCAGAAGTCATGTGCTGACTAAAGACACAATTCTGTAGCAAATATAGTATTTCGGATATAAATCTTTCATACAAAGTCTAAACATCATCATTCAAGTGATGCCAGGAAGCTAAGAAGTAGTGTCATAACTCTTAAAAGACTATAATCCCAATTTGATCGTTTTGAAGAGTGAAAGTTAGTTAGGTAGCTGCAGATTGTACAAAGACACTAATTAGGTTTACAAACCTTAAAAAGAGTCCTATTAGTATCGCAATCATCCTCACATGAGAATATATCATCATACATTTTTTAACATACCATACACCATAATAATATCAGTAAAAGGGGACTTATAAACATCATTAAATCCACAAGTTAAAATTTTTTTTTGCTATCAATCCTCGACTTGACTACTAGAATACTCAACTTTTAAAATCAAGTCAACATAATAAAACCTCAAATTGGTCCCTTGATTCCATCTTCTTCACGATAAATGATTGGAAATCCACTGTTAAAGTAAAATAAAAAATTAAAGCAATAAACGTGCTAAAAATAATAATATCTTAACATTCAACTATATGAAATGCAAGATAATGTATGCTTTTCTAACTCTATTAATACACATTCTTACCCTCAAATTAAACAAAATTATATGAGAGAGTAAAGTGAGGAATATAATTATGAAAAATAAGAGTTAAGAAATGTGCAAAACACCTGAATGAAGAGGTTACCAGTGCTTGAAATGCCGAACTGATCTCTTGACCTCGTCATCTGTATTGTCAAGTATCATCAAGTGCAGATGATATCTCCAAACTTATCAAATCCTCTCGTATATTAGACTTCATCATGATTGTTCATCAATAAATCTATCCCAAAACAAGAGGAAGAATACATATAATATCAACACAAAGATTGAATCATGTTATCATTAAAGTTCCATGCAAACTCATGCATAAGGGGGTGTAAATAAAATCTCAATGAAGAATCATAAGATAAAATAATAATTAAAAAAAAACCTAATCATACTTCTAAAAATCAAATAATCAAGAGGAAAGTTCTAATAAAATAAATAATGAAAAATAAAACTCCAAAATTCAAACCTTAATTTTAAAACATATAAGTTCATTCAAATCCCAAGTTTAATTCTTAAAAAAGATGACAAATGATGCTAGAAAACTTGTTTGGGATACAAAGAAAAAGGCAAGATATGTATGTGTGTTTTGAAAACTCCTAAAGAAGTAGAAAGATAAAATTTTTGAAGAAAATAAGATTTTGAATTAAAAACTCAGTTTCCTAAAATAAAGCTGTTTCCGACATCCAACCACACACCTGACCTTCTGGTTAGTTGTCACCTCAGGTACACTCCAATTTATTTTTGTAAAGGAAGTTCCAACCGACTTGACACTCGAGCACCTTCTTGGGTGCCAGCTCGGGTCTGCAGTGAAAAGGTTTTATTTGTATACAACCGATTGCATGCTCAAGTGCATGCTCGAGTATGTAGGAATAAGGTTTTATCCAGGGTCACCCGATCACACACTCGGCCAAGACATAAAATTCCTTAGTTTTTTCAAATGATACATGAATGCAAACTACTCCAACAAATAAAATAAAATGAAATCAAGTAGATTTCATTGGGTTTCCTCCCAACATGCATTAATTTATGCATTCTCAGAATTTTGAATAAAGCATTCGATGATCGTCTCATCCTTTTAAATCGAAAGTTTTTCCAATAATAAATCATTCCCAACGATAGTAGTTGGTTCTTCTCATAAGCTAATTCAGTCTCTCCATCATTCATGAAGGTAATTACGAAGACTTCAATGATTTTGGAAATTATAAACTCAATTTTCAAACTCTCAGAATAAGATGATGACTTATTATTTGCTCCTTTAGATTAGCTTTGGGAACTTCAACGTTTAAGACCATGTCCTCTTCTTATTCTCGTTCACATATATCAACAATATCAATAAAATTATCATGCGCAACAAGTTGAGGAAAATAATAAAAATATTGGGAATAAGATAGTTTGAATTAGAAATATATATAGGGTTGGGTTCAAATGAGAACCCGTCATTATATGTGAACCTAGGGACTCATCTTGACCATTAGATTGGATGATCTTGATGGTTGAGATCATGACATGTCAGCATGGTAATAATGTAAAAAAATGCATTAGTTAATTAAAAAGGGTATTTTGGACATATATCAACATTTACAAAGAGCACTACATTGTTCTTTAGAAAGCACAATAGATTAAGAAAAAAACACTACGACTGTATACAAAAAGCATCGCAAACTTCGTCTATAAACTGCAAATTCAAAATTTTGAAATGAAACTCAAATCTTCAACAAACCATAACTTTTTCAATTTTTATTCGTTTTGAATGAGATATATATCAAATTAATCACATTCTCAAGATATATAATTTAAGATACATATTGCCTATTTAAAAATATAAAAATAAATAAATAAAATTAAATTTAAAAATCTGAATATTAAAAGCATTGCATATGACTAATTATAGCACTACACAAGTCTTCAGCAATGCTTTTTTTGTATGTTGGCAGTGCTAGTTTTTTGGAGTGCTTTCTTAATATCGTTGCAGCGCTTTTTTTACTACACTACACTGCTTTTTATTTTTCAACATCACCGCCGTTCGAAATCCAACCCAAAAAACTCCGGCCAAAGCCGCCGAGTGACAGCCGACAAACAAGGGATCTAAACCCCAACCATAGCCGTCCGAATCAAAACCGGCAATCCCGAGCAACCACCACCAACCGCAACGATTCCAGGCCCGAGTCGCCATCCGAACAGCCACAGCACAACGATTCCAGGCCCGACTCAACGATTCCCGGCGACAACCGAGGGAGAGGAAATGGGCAGGCAAACCCACAAGTAGGCACAACCACCACCGAACCCGTACGCCAACCCACGACCGTCGAACCTGTACGCCAACCCACCGAACTCGTACGCCAACCCACCACCGAACCGTGGACCCTAAAATAAACAAAAAGCTCAAACGCTCGTGTTCTGTAGCAAACATGGTTTTCGCAGTTGGTGGCGCTGTGGAAAATGGGTCTACCTACCACCCTCATGGGGAGGAGTCTGGGAGCCATGCGCCGCTGTGGAGGACGCAGTCCCTCCCGACCAAGACGGAGGATGATTGGCGCCGCCGCAAGGAGCTGCAATCGATGAGGCGGACGGAGGCGAGAAACCGTGGGTTCAGTCGGTTAGCGCCGCTGTGGAGGACGATAGTCCCTCCCGACCGAGACGGAGGAGGATTGGCGCCGCCGCAAGGAGCTGCAATCGATTAGGCGGATGGAGGCCTTCGTCGCCGCCGAGACGGAGGATGATTGGCGCCGCCGCAAGGAGCTGCAATCGATGAGGCGGATGGAGGTGAGAAACCGTGGGTTCAGTCGGTTCGCGCCACTGTGGAGGACGCAGTCTCTCCCGACCGAGACGGAGGAGGATTGGCGCTGCCACAAGGAGATGCAATCAATGAGGCAGATGGAGGCCTTCGTCGCCGCCGAGCAGCAGACCAGCCTCTGATTATGGTGATGGCGGCGGGTAGAAATGTTAGGGTTAAGGATGGGGTTTGGGGAGATGACGCAGAATTCATTTGGCTTTTAATTTAATTCATAGCCTTTGTAAAATTATAGAAACACCCTTTTCTACCATATAATTAATTTTATGAAATTTAAAAAATAGAAAAAATTTGGTCCACACAAATTATTAGATCTAAGGCCAGGATTAGTCCCTAGGTTCACATATAATGACGGAGTTCTCATTTGAACCCAATCCTATATATATATATATATATATATATATATATATATATATATATACTTCACAAACCCCTTTTAAGAGCTTCATTTCTGTCTCTTTCTCCTCGTCAACATCCTCAACTTCATTCTTCTCAATGTTTGACATATTAGCTTTTCTCAACTTCACTCTCGGGTATCTTTGGGTCTTTGTATGTGATCTCGATTCTACACATGATGACATCACATTTCTTGCTTACAAGTTTAGCCAGTTGCTCGATTGTAGTCACAAGACTTTTCATACTATTTCTCAACTTCAATAATCCATCATCACTACAGTTTATCGCCTCTTGGGATGATTGTATTAATGCAACCAAAGTGGCTTCTAAGGAATTGACCATGGTAAGCACATTCTACACACACGAAACAAAACACCCAAGTAACAAAATAAAAATAAAAATTCTAAATTAAATCTACACCACTTCGCGATATCAATAGGTATAATTAGTCCCCGACAATGGTGCTAAAAACTTGATCGCCTATTATTTTCCCACGGAAAGTGTACGAGTCTCAAATGTAGTAGTGGCGAGTAAGGTCATAGTCTACAAAAGATTTATTAACTATTTTACCGATTATCACAATTACAATGGCACTGATTTTATTTAGACGATAAAGATGCTTGAATCAATTAAACTAAAAATAATATTAAACTAAAATATATTAAAAACATGCAAATGTGTATCTTAAATTGTAGATCTTGAGAATGTGATTAATTTGATATATATTTCATTCAAAACGAATAAAATTTGAAAAAGTTATGGTTTGTTGAAGATTTGAGTTTCATTTCAAATTTTTGAATTTGCAGTTTATAGACGAAATTTGCGATGCTTTTTGTATACAATCGTAGTGTTTTTTTTCTTAATCTATTGTGCTTTTTAAAGAACAATGTAGTGCTCTTTGTAAACGTTGATATATGTCCAAAATAACTTTTTTAATTAATTAATACATTTTTTTACATTATTACCATGCTGACATGTCATGATCTCAACCATCAAGATTATTCAATCTAATGGTCAAGATGAGTCCCTAGGTTCGCATATAATGACGGGTTCTCATTTGAACCCAACCCTATATATATATATATATATATATATATATAATATATATATATATATATATATATATATATCTCCTGGTGGCATAATTTAATCATATTTATATGCGTATGCTCGTGATAATGAAAATTGATGAGTAATACAAAATAATATAAACTTGAGAGTGTGTCATATTTTGAATTTTTCAAAATACGTAACTAATGTTTTTTAACGAATTTAATCTAAAATTTGAAATATAAAATAATTTAAAAATATTAATTAATAAATAGAAATTAGACACGGTTTAGAATGTGACATCTTGTGAATGTTTCGTAGTATGTAAATAAAATTATTAATGAGTTTAATCTAAATATTAATATAAAATTATTTGCTAATTGTATTAATTAATAAATAGAATATAAATTAATAGTATGCAGACAAGTTGCACAAGTAATATAAGCAGTCCAGTGGTGGAAGGTGGGGAACGTGAAACAGACCACTAGGGTTCGAAACTGCCCAAGTGCAAAATTTTTATTTTTTTTTTAAACAAAGGCAATATCTCACAGAACCAATAAGCAGAATACTGCCAGTGCAGAAATTAAAATAAATAAAAATTAAAGAATTAGATTATAATTAATTAAATTTATAATAATAATTTTACCTTTTATTATTATTATTAGAGGGTTATTTTGGTAAATATAATAATAATAATAATTTTTAATCATTAAATTAAAAAAGTACTACACAGTACAACTGAAAAACCCTTTTGTATCACGTTGTACTCAAAACGGATGGATGAGATTGAATAATAATAGAATCTAGTGGTGTATAAGGTATGACTACAACTGCAGCTAGAATCGCCCATGATTCTAACCATTTAACCAACTACTATTTGATGTTAATTTTTATAAATAATATATAATTATACGCTTGTCTTATGACAATTACTCTTAACCTTATATAAATCAAAACTACCACATATTCTTTTCATAAATAAATAAAAATTCTAAATAACTATTTAATAAATTATAATACATAAAAAATAAATAAATAATAAATAAAAAGCAAAATATAAAATTTATAATGTATACTAAATAAAATTCAAAACATAAAATCATAAAGAATATATAACACAATATTTTTAAATTTATATAATTATTTAATAAAAATGAAAACAAAAAAAAATAATAGTCATTTAAATTTTATAATTTGGGTTAAATAAAGATTTAATCATGAATATTTAATATATTTCTAAATAAAAACATGACTTATATTTATTAAATATTATAAACTAAATCCAAATAATTTTAAATTAGATAAAAAATAAGTTGTGATTAAATTCAAAATAATTATAAGTTATATATTTTATTTATGTAATTTCATAATTTTCTTTGAGTATTATATTTATTTTTTAGAAATTATTTTAATTATGATAAATTTGAAAAAGATGTTTAATAAATTCGGAAGAAACTATTTAAAAATCTGAAAAAACAAAGAATATTGTAAATGATATAAAATAAATTAGAAAATTAAATTATGTAGCCATTTAAAAAAAAAAAGACTTTTGTCTAAATAACTATTCAATAAATTAACAAAATGAAGAAATAAAAAAAAATCAAAATATAAAATATTATAATATAATACTAAATAAATCTCGAAACTTGAAACCAGAAAATATATAATACTTTATAATTTAAATACATATAATTATTTTATAAATTTGAAAAATAAAAGACATAAAATATTATAGACTATTAATATAAGTCGTTAAAAATCATAAAGTAATTTAAATAAACATATAATCATAACTTAATATATTTAGAAAAATAAAAACATAACATAAATTAATAAATTATAATAAAATAAATCTCAAAATACTTTTAAAATGGAAAAAATATAAAAAAGTTTGATTAATTTCTAAATAATTATTTCAAAAACCAGAAAAGGAAAAAAATGAATGTTATAAAATAAAGAAAACTACTAAATAAACAAAACGAATAAAAAATGTATTAAAAAAAAATGTTGGGTCAAAAAAAATTTATTTAAAAAAATATAAAGTTAGTTAAATGAATATATAAAATAAATATTTTACACGAGTAATTACTTAATATATTGAATAATAAAAACATAATAGAATATATTTAGAATTTTTTTCTTGGTAATAGACTGAAAAGAAAATATTTGAAAATAAAAAGGAAGCAAACTAATATATAAACAAGGGGATTTGAACTTCAAACCTATAGGTTAGAGGAAGACATTATAACCACTACACCAGAAGGCCCTCTTTACTTAATTATTGCAATACATTATTCTTATACAAAACCTCCAGGTTGTCCGAATAATTATATAAGAGTAATTACTTCTTTTTTATCTCATAACTTACCATTAATAATATAATTTATTTACAGGGTAAATACTATTATGTATATGTAGTATATTCGTCTTGCGTTTATAGTACCTAACACATTTTTTGAGTGTACATAGTACATGTAAGTATACGAATTTGCAGTTTTAGTGCATCGGGCAGCCCGTTGGATATCAGATGAGGCGGTTCATAAGAAAAATATCTCGAAAGATTTTAAACTGGTCGGGGATGAAATATTCTCCACACGTAAGGCGATTTTAAACAAGATCGCTGTTAAAATAATTATTTAATTTTTTTTTATTTTAAATAGTTTTCAAAATGAAATAAAGTTATGAAGAAAGAAATAAGAATATTATAAATGGTCGTTAATAAAAGCTACAGTTAATCAATAAAGAGGCTAAAGCGCAATACAATTAGTATGATGGGGTTATAGTTTTAATTATGTATTATGTTTTATATTTTATTTTTATATTGATTTTTTAGATGTATTTAATACTTATTTATAATTTAATTATAAGTTTTTAAAGTTTATTTATATTATATTATGAATTCTTAATTTTATTTTATTATATTCTGATTTATTTATTTATTTATTTTTGAGTTTTTTTCTCTCAAATTTTTTATAAGATTAAATTTAATTCATATGATATTATAAAATCAAAGTATAAAATGTTATAACTTATATTTAGAGTTTATCAATAAAGTGTATATTTATTTATAATAACTGTATGTTTTCTAGAAAAATATATATGAGTTTCTTTTGTTAATAAAAATATTAATATGAAAAGTAAGAACTTAAAAATATTATAGAATTATTATGTGTTCAACGACACAAATAATTTTAATTCTCTAAATATTTTCTTTTAAAATTTTATTTAGTTTGTCCTTTGATAATAACTATAATTGACTAGTTTATATTTTAAAAATACCACATCCATGTTTTTAGTAACAAAAAAATCATTAAAAAATATAAATCATATAAACAAATTTGAAAAATATTAAATTGGTAAAATAAACATAAGAAACTATAAATAAATTATAAAGAGCTATTTAATAAAATTTAAAACTGGAAAAAAACTTTAAATTCATATAAACAACCAACACACACACACACACACACACACACCCACACCCACACACTATATAATCATATAAATGATGTATAAAAACATATAATTAAAGTCTAATTAACTATTTAATAAATCTAATAAATGAAAAGAAAAACTAAAAAACATTAAAAATGAAATTTAAAATTTATAAAATAAGCCTAATAAATTATAAAAACTTATAATGAAATTTATTCTAATTAAGTATTAAATAAATACTGAAAAAAAATTAAATAAATTAAATAACCTGGTCGGAGTTTTCTCTTTCTAGTTCTCTAAAAGTATTTTAATTTTTTATTTTTTAAAATATGTATGCTCTATAATAATTAAATGTATAACTTAGGAACTTAGTGTAAATACCATAATATTGCATTTTGTTACATACAAACAATGTAATTAAATATATAACTGAGGTACCTAATGTTAATGTCGTTGTTTATTCATCTTCCACACATATTTAACAATTATATATTTTTTTATAGTCCATTTTACTTATTTTAAGATTTTTATTTTACAATATTATTTATTATTCTTTTTTATTTTTTAGATTTATTAATAAGTTAATAGAATTCATTAACCAGTTTTATTTCATTTTGTATTTATTTTCTCATTTCTCAGACTTGATTTTTATTATATCTCTTGTCAAATTTACAGAATAATTATTCAAATAATATTTATGTATATTTTTATTAATTCTTTTCATGACCGAATATTTTTTAAAACAAAAGAAAATCTACCTTGGAGACAGAGAGAGATAAATAAATATATTTTTAAAACAAAGAAAAAAGAAAAGAAAACAGAAAAAATAAATCTCAAAATAATTCACGACTTAGATTTTATTAAATATTATAAACTAAATCTCAAAATAATTTTAAATAAGATAAAAAAATAAAATTTATTGTTTTGTATTTTTTATTAATTAAAAATACTTATTTAATCTTCAAATTTATTAATTGACTATTATAAATTTATATATTATATTTCTGAATTATAAATTTTTAATAGTATATGAAAATATCTTTAAATTATTTAATAGTATGATTTAATTATACATAAATTCTAAATACTTATTTAAAAAAAATTAAAAATTATTATATAAATCGCTAATTATTATAAATCAAATTATTTAAATATATATAAAAATATTCTAGAAAGTTAATTATATATTTTAAACTGAAAATGAAAAAATAAACAATCAAAAAAAATTAAAATAAATAAATTATATTTAAATAAATTAAATTCAAAATAATTGTTTCCTAAATATAAAAAATGGTAGAATATATAAAATATTTAAAAAAAAAAAGAAAAAATTGATCCTTAACTGAGTGATGTATATAACCTAATTGAGATATTGATTTGTGTGGTTTTAAAATATTTTGTGATATATATTTATTTCTTATATTTATTTAATAATCTCCTAGAATTCAATTTTAGAATTTATAAGCTAATTTAGCTTCTTCTATGAATTTTCTATTTAATTTYTAATAATACTGCCTTTTATTTTGTTTATAAAATATTATAATATAATATTAGATAAATAATTTAATAAAAACAAAAACATTGATGCAATTATTTTTTCCATATTTGGTCTATTTTATTCCCGAATAAAACTGAATCGAATTACCAATTATTAACGGTGTCGAATGGTACCCGTATCCATATTTTTTTACTATGACTTTTAGTTACATTTCACCAATAGAAAATTATTGAAACCATGTGTACTTTGGTTTGTATCAATTGGTATCTCTAATTTTTAAATTAAATAATATTATTATAATTTTATATTTACCAAATTATTATTATCTAATAAATCATTGTAGATATCTTTGACGCACTACTAATTCAAACTAAAAATTCCACTTAAGTATTTTTAAATAAAAAACATTTATATTTCTTTTTAGCCATAAATTACTAGATATAAATGTCCATAAATAATTATTTTGTCATAAAATTAAAAGTATTTTATTATAACGATTATATGATTTATAATTTATTTTTGTTATAACCTCAATAGTTTTGATTTTATTTCTTACACCAAATAATTATATAAGAGTAATTACTTCTTCTTTATCTCATAATTTACCATTAATAATATAATTTATTTACAGGGTAATTACTATTATGTATATGTAGTATATTCGTCTTGCGTTTATAGTACCTACCACATTTTTTGAGTGTACATAGTACATGTAAGTATACGAATTTGCGGTTTTAGTGCATCGGGCAGCCTGTTGGATATCAGATGAGGCGGTTCATAAGAGAAACTATCTCGAAAGATTTTAAACTGATGGGCGTGAAATATTCTCCACACGTAAGGTGATTTTAAACAAGATCGCTGCTAAAAATAATTTTTTTTTTTATTTTAAATAGTTTTCAAAATGAAATAAAGTTATGAAGAAAGAAATAAGAATATTATAAAGAAATTCCTATTTTATTAAAACTTGTATATAAATATTTGATGAAAAAGGATGAGTACACAACGACTCAATTGAGATACAGTTCATAATTAATTTCTCAATATAACATAGTATCATAGTAAAATATGGTAATAATTGTTCTGTGCAGTACGGTGGGACATTCCCAAGGATCCGTAAACCCCGGACCTATTTACGGTCCCTAACCATTAATTGTTCTGTGCTGTCGCACGATTCTATGTATACATAGTCAAATGCCCGAATGCCATAATTGTATAATTATCATGTATTCAATAAACTATAACATATCGATCAATTAATATTAACTTGATTTTAAAAAGATTTTGAGTTAAATATCCCTACCTTTAAACTGACGTTTGTGATCTTGAAATGTGCAGATGGTCGTATTTGAAAATCATAAGTCTCAAAATCAATGCTCTTATATGAAAAGATAATTTAACTTATTATATGAAAATAAGGCTTATAAAACTTAAAATAGGAATAATTGAAAGAATTGATCGGTCAAACCTTGAAGTCAAGTCAAAGGGGATATTTTTGTAAAGTTCATGAAGTTGGAGGGTGGAAAGAAGATAACTTGAAATGTCGGTAGGCATGAATGGAGTTTCTTATAAGTCTGGAGCTGAATTTAGAGTTTGGGTAAACTGGGGGCTCAATCAAATAGAATTAAAAGCCGTTGGGGCTAATTGGTAATATTTCGAAATTTGCTGGGTACAAAACCAAACCCAGCGTCATCTCTCCTTTTCCTAATTTCTTCTCCAAACCCATTTTCTCCCTTCTTTTTCCCCGTTTATCTGCCCAAGTCCTCAATTCCACAAATCCATCGACGGCGACGTTTGCCATGGCAGCAGCTGCGACGGGATCGACAGAGGCAGCGGAGGCTTCTCCGGCTCTGTGGCGAGGATAGGAGGCAACCGGAGAGGGCAGTGGCAATTGGGGCCCAGTACAAATCCCCCTGCAATGTCGATCGACACAGCATCGGCGAATCGACGGTGATGGCGACGGTAATCTGGGTAGCGGAAGAAAGTGCAGGCACCGCTCCGCTCGACAGGTGGAACGATGGTGACCAACGTCTGGGCTCGGGTCTAATTGGGCGAAGCCTTCTCAATCTGAGTTTTCCTATGTTAAATCTTTCTCCGATGTGGGATGTCGAGGATGGCGGTTTCGGTGACTTCGATTTGTTAACTCAAAAAGAACGAAATAATTGAAAATGGAGAATAATCCCACAATGAGCTGCGGCGGCGATCGTCCCACGGTGATGGTTACGAACGACGATGGGATCGACGCTTCGGGCCTCCGAGCTCTCGTTCGTGCTCTCATCTCCTCTAATCGATTTCATGTCTTAGTTTGCYCTCCTGWCTCSWACGTATATTCGTATTTATATAKATACACGTCGTTRYGAMYCCTCCGTGTATAATTGRTGGTTCTCTTAGAATTWCTCTCGGTTCTCTTATTTATTGCTTGATTTTTTSTGAGTTTYATTGTAAAAAACAGACSTATGYAGCTTTGGTAATTTCTGGTTYTTTKTTCTGCTCTATTTTAGTGAGAGTTTMMGYYWATA
>BMAC01000659.1:478299-511099 GCA_014905375.1 Phtheirospermum japonicum | reverse complement strand
GSMGRMKWAWRTTTRTTTTTTCGTGGTATGTTTTAGTGAACATACAAAGAAACCAAAAATCTATAAACTCAGATTGCATGGCATTGGACATAATGGTAAATTGAAAGAGTAAGGCCAGAGCTGAAAATTTAAAAATATGCGAACTTAGTTTAGGAACGAAAATTATATTATTGAATTGAGTTTAATGACACTTGAAATCTTTTGAAGAGACCTTTTGTATTATTATGTTGCAGTGTCAGAGATTGAGCTTGCCTCTAATTACTTTCTAATTCAGTGTTTTTTTCAATGTTTATACTAGTTTTTTCTACTTTCTAATCTTTGATCTATTAATTTTCTTCCGGTTGTGACCATGTGAAACATTCATTTTCAATGTCATGAGTTTGTAGTCCAGTTTCATATAGGAATATATTCATTAGATGAGACCTCTGTTATTTTTGCATCTCATGTATACTTCCCAGTTTCAGTTCGTGGGCCCTAAAACGGGCTGAGTGCTCATGGGATGTTACACTAACCTTTTCCTGCTCTTTCTGATTCTTGTTTTAATGGTCGTTAATGTTATTGATGATTGTTCTTCAAAAAATTGCTTTTGTCTTGCTAATTTGTAGGGTTATGGCGTGGATTGCTTCCCTCCTAGTATGTTGAACTCACCTTTCATGCCAATCCCACTGGAAAAAGTTCTAGAACAATCCGGGCGTGCATTCTCAGTGGTATTACGCGCAACTGGTCCTTGGTATCAATTCAGAGAATCAATGACGAGACTGTAAGTGTATTAATCAAATCCAATATGAATCAGTGTTCTTTATTCAAGCAGACGAGAATTATTAATTTTGTACGAGAATTATTACCCAGTGATGGAGGGCAAGAGAATTCGACTGGTATTCAAGGATGATGATATTCTGAACAAAGCCCTGAAATTGGATAGATTGAACCGCAGTTGGGTTCTGTTGAAACCCCAACAACACGACATCGTTTCAGAGGTAGCTTCTCATCTTCTCCGTTCTTATCAACTCCACCAATCCTGCCCTAATGTCCTCCTCCTTTCCGTAAGTGCTAAAGAAAATAACTCCCCATTTTTCTAATTATTCATGCGTTTCATGGTTGCAGCCGATATTTTTATAATGTCTTCGTTTTCTTTCCTTTTTGTAGTACTATGTTTTGGGTTCTTTTATCTAGCCACGAATGTGCATCTGAATCCGCCTTGTGATGATATGTTTTTTTTATTAGTGTTTGTCTCCTGCAAATCTCTTGTTTTTGATTGATTACTTTTCTAGGGTTCGTTTTGGCAGTGCAAATGTGTATATCTTTGAATGCCTACAAAAAGTTTGTGCATTTCATGCATTTTAACTTGGATTTTAAACTTAAGATTTCTATCGACTCCGATACCGATTGAGAAAAGATATTGCTCTGTTTTAGTTGAACAAGTGCAGTGAAATTGCTTTGTGGAGAGAATTCATGAGTCTCCAAATCATGGAACCTAAGTCTATAGTTCACTTGGTATTTCTATTAGGGTTCTCTTCATTGGCAGATATATGCTCCAAATTTTCATTATTATTTTTGAAATGATGGCKTTTTCTTTYTTTTTCATGCTRTCATTTCTTGTRTGGTGCCAAGTCAGCTCCTGTAACTAATTTTTATAGGTGAACWKCGAGGACTAATGTGACCGGGATCASTTTAGCCCAGTGCACGAAAGCCCGTTTGAGCACTCCCCTTAAATCGCCCTTGCTRAGAGAAGCGATTATATATCTCCACGCCACTTAGGCAGCCCGTAAAAATACTCATATATTTTCCCGCCTTTAAGGTGTTCAATGAAATGTCTCTTACGCCACACCTTGGGGACATCATTTCGGTGATTGTGTTAGAATTGATCTTTTTAGTAACTGGAAGTCCTAACTTTTGTTGATACTTAGTAATTGCTAGCTCGAGATTCAAATCGAATATATCGATCGAATTTGCAATTCATTCTGTTTCTAAGTAGCCAAACTTGTGTAAATMTTTCTTGAGTTTAGAAATACCATTGATGAGATTGATTTAAAAAAAAAAAAAAACACAGTGTGTCTCCTACACAGGGCAAGTTGGATTTTTACTTCCTCTTCCTTTTTTTTTCAAAAAATTAGGAATTTATACGAGTTTGGGCTTTGTTTGCCAATTTGTTTATGGATTGTGTGGTGCGTAGGTTAACCGCCGGAGCGGTATCCGAAGGAGGCATATCCGCCGCAGGGATACCCTCCCTGGGATATCCGTAGCTGTATATCCCATAGCAGTACCCTCCTCAGTACGGTTAGCCACTTCCGCCGCAGCAACAGCAATCGAGCGGTAGCTCCAGTTTCATGGAGGATGGTACGTTATCCCTGCCGAACACTATATTTTCAAGTTATATTTGCCTATTTCGTGCATGAGTTTGAATTATTTGTGAGTTTAGTTGGATGGTGTGCGGTGAGACTTAGATCTGGAGGATCTATTATGTTTATTGTTGATTTGATGAGTTTGAGTATGTCGGCGTGTCAACGCATTTTCCGGCGCACGCGTGTTAAAGTGCGCACCACCGTCGGTTGGTGGACACAAATTTAATTTGGTTTCCGGGAATACCAATATTGCCTTGGAACTTTAGCATGACTTTTTTTTTCTATTGTTTTTCATTGTTATGGGATATTTTGGTAAATCATCATTTTTGTTAGTGTATTATTAATTTGACCCAAAGGAAAAAAGAATACTTTTTTATTGATAGTGTTTAATTTTGTGCAGTTTGGCTCTTTTTTGGCATATTTATTCACACCCTTACAACTTCCCGTTTCTTCAGATACTTGAACTTGTCAGTAGAAAAAGGTGTTAGAGTATTAAAGAACAAACTTTATGTTGCTCTGTCTGAATGTAAATTCAAAGATAATATCTCACAAAAAAAAAAAAAAAGGTCAAAATTGCACGGGAAGCTATTGCAGGTAGATGATCTAGATTTCAACAATATTTTTAAGTTTTATTATTATATTATTATTATTTATTATTATTATTATTATTATTATTATTATCATTATTCATCTGCACATACTAATTATGTTTAGTCTAATAATTACAAGTTTTATAAAATTATGTTTCGAAACTGCAAATACCTCTTTCAATGTTACAAATATATGCTGTTGTTGTCTCCTGAATGCATGTTTTTGAAGCAGAGACGCTTTGGAGATTCATTGCTTATAATCAAGCCGGCTGCGAAGGAATCTGATTTTGCCTTGCATTTTGGGTCTTTTTCCTCATTATCCTTGTTTATCTCATTTTAATTAAATTGCACCTGACTTTGATTTTGTTCCAGGAACAATAAAAAATATAAAAAATATATCAGGTCAATCCAAAAAAGGAAAAAGATAAAGTGACAGACAACATGCTAGTTCACCCAATCAGAGCAATAGGGGTGGAGAAGGAATTGCTACGAGCCGGTAGTGGCCCGAAACTTATCGCAGGTCAAAACTTCACCGTTCACTGCACCGACTTCGGTAAGAATGGCGATCTTGCCAAAACGTTTTGTAGCACCAAAGATCTAGGACATAAGCATTTCTCTTTCCAAATCGGCAAGACAATGTTAATAAGGGTGGGATGAAGTTAGGAATGCAAGTCGGAGAAGTTTAGTTTAAGCTTCCAGAACCTTGTTTTGAATGTTCCAAAAATATTAATTCTAGTTGTCTGTTTGAAGAACTAATTTAGTTTGTGTTCTTGATATTTCAAAGTAATGTTTTATCTAGTTGTTAGTGTCTTGGTATATGTTAGGAATGGTCGAAGAAATATTTTGGAATATTCTTATCATTTCTATTGTAATGATAAATGCTTCTATTCTTTCATTTTCATCTTATGCTATTTTCCTTTACAAGAATAATGACAAATTAATGTACATATTCAGGACAATTTATGTCGTCATGAAAGTAAACAATCAAATTGTGCACACTCAATTATTACAACTTTAAGCGTCACATAAGTATTTCAAATTTTGTCACTTTAATAAATAATGACAACTTGTTTCATCACATAATATTTTGAACTTGTCATTTAAACTAAATCATTTGTGATGATTGTCTCGTCACCATACAAACTCATCCAATGACAATGAGTCTTATCACTATATGTACCCCTCATATCATCATCGAACATATATCTTTTGTGATGATTATAATATTCGTCATATATTGCAAGTTTTTTCGTGACAAAATATTTCGCCATCTTTAATAGTAGATGGTGACACATTGGTTTGTCATTGTAAGTATAGATGTTCAGTGACGGTCAATATTGCGTCACTATAAAACAGATCTATCGTGACGAATTACATTATATTTGGAAATTGTTTAATACATATTATGACAATATGAGCGTCATAATAACTCAATAAAAATTGTCACCGTAGTTATGTTTGTCACGGAAAGTCAAAATGTTTTGATGACAAATTAAGTGTTCGTCATTGAAAATGTTAACATACGGTGACAAAATCGATCTTTTGATGACAATTTTTCAATCCCTTACGTGACGAATTCAGCATCACCAAATACAAACACCTATGATGACAATTTACATTAGCGTCATCAAAACCGAACATTTAGTGACGCGCTTGAAAAAATTGTCACTTTCACCAATGGT
This sequence comes from Phtheirospermum japonicum, assembly GCA_014905375.1. Classification (NCBI taxonomy): domain Eukaryota; kingdom Viridiplantae; phylum Streptophyta; class Magnoliopsida; order Lamiales; family Orobanchaceae; genus Phtheirospermum; species Phtheirospermum japonicum. Next base: position 506,485 of record BMAC01000659.1, on the reverse strand, counting down.
GACAGCAATACTATGACAACCGCTGTGACGCTCAATTTTCGTCACTGTTTCTCTTCATTGACCAAAAAATAGACTTTTAGTGACGAAACGTATCGTCATCGAACATCGAATTCCTTGTAGTGCTTATTGCCTTAATATTGTTTCATTCAAGTCACCGTAGATTCAATACTTGTAATTAAATGTAAGTAATGACTTTTTGCTCACAAGAACTAAGAACAAGATATAAATGAATAGGAATTAAACATCAACAAACTAAATACTTTAATCTTATAAGACAAGTGTCTTCAATCTACTACCATGTCCAAAATCAAAGCATTATACCAAACATGGTTATAACAAAACACATAAAAAAGTGTCGAACATGTTCAAACTAAATGTAAATACAAAAAGATAAGATAAACCGCTGTGAATTATGATGATTCATTTGGTATTCATCCTCTCTTCTCATATATGGATGGTTTTTATCTCCTTCGCCTCTTGTCCCTTGACTCACTCTCACGAGTTCTTGACCCTAAAGTCAGCCTCAAATCCCCTTTTACTCATATTTTCGTGGTATATGTGGTGCATGGCGTGTCAAAGGATGTATGATGATGTGTTTTTATGTGAGGATGACTGAGATATTTATAGGATTTATTTTAGGGTTTTTAAAACTTAATTCTTGTCTTTGTACAACCCAAAGAAGTCCAACTAACTTTAGGTCCTCACAATGACCGAACTGGGCCAACTAGAATCACGACATTTGGAATTTGTGTGAAAGAGTTATGGTATAAATACTAAACTTTTTACAAAATCATGTCTTTGGCCGTCGGCATGAATTCTGACACTCATAATGACTGAATTGGATTAGATGTCTTCTTAAAAGCTATAGCCCTACTTTTTAGCTTTCTATAGCGGCTGAAATAATCTTAATTGGACTTCATATGTGAAAGAAAAGGTGCAATCTCATGGCGAGCTGATGTAATAAAAGGTAAGCTATTATAAAGTGAACTAAGGAGAATGTACTGAATATGTTTTTGGTAATTTCTTCGTATAAATGTAATACACTGCTATTTATACCTACATAGCTGACTAGAGTTGTCCTAGATCACGTGGTCAGAAATGCTACAGTACATATGACAACGGCTAGCTGTGATCGTGTGACTAGCATTGCTACAGTACTATAGACAGTTGTAGCAGACTGGAATTGTACTAATCTAGGGCTTATGTCATCCAACATGATGTGGGCTCCTTGCGGACCACTGGTGCTATGACCTGTCAGGTCGTCAATCACTTGACCCGAACCTATCAGGTCGCCATCCATGCGACTTCAGGTTATCAGGTCGCCGAGTCGGTCTGCGATCATGCGACCTGAATCCATCAGGTCGCTGAGACTTATACTATCGTTTAACAATATGCAAAGCTATGATCTAAATACGAAAACTGGTCCAAAGTCATCTTATGGGCGGAAAGAACCAAATTGTTCCCTTTTTGCTTAATACTTCTACGCCTCATATTTTCACGTTCTAGGTTCTATTTCCACTCTGTTTATTCTTTCTTCCATTCTCGTGCATCATTTGGTTGCCTAACTTGGGATTGTCAACACTCTTACTCCATAAAGGTTCAAAAACCAACCATTTAACTTTGAAAAACAACAAATAAAAAGAAGGGGCAATTTCCAAATACTACATAGGAAAAAATATTTTTGTCAAATACTATGACTAATTATACAAAATGTCAAATAGTCCAACCACAAATATACAATTACAAGGTTACCACTAATAATGATAATAATAATATAATAATAATAATAATAATATAATAATAATAATAATAATAATAATAATAATAATAATAATAATAATAATAATAATATCAATAAACAATACACCACCACCTCCCGCCGGCCACCCCCATTGCCTGCCGCCGTCCGGTCACCGGAAAAATTTTCCGGCTAGATTTTTTTTTTTGCCCAACAAATATAAAGTTAGAAATCTAACTATAAAGTAAGAAATTTTTAATAAGAATTTTCTTACTTTTTCATACATAAAATATGAGATTTTCACTATAAAGTAAGATTTTTTTTTTAACATAAATTAAAAATATCTTTATTTTAGAAATAAAGTAAGAAATTTCACTATAAAATAAGAATTTTTCTTACTTTTTCGAATATAAAATAACAAACTTTCTTAATTTAAAGGATATAAAGTAAGAAATTTTATTAATTCTTTGAACATAAAGTATGAAATTTCACTATAAAATAATATATAACTTGTATTAAATAAGAAAATACATAATAATAATTTGCTATTAAGGAAGATTTTTTTTTCTATTCTTTTTGGCAATACAAAAGTGTGTAATAAGTAAAAAGAAAGTAATAAGTAAAAAATATATAACAATATTTTGCACATCAAAGCAAGAAATTTTTGTAATCAAATAAAAATTTCTTGTCATCAAATATGAATTTTTGGACATTAAATAAAAAATCTGTTACATATAGTAAGGAATTCGGACATATAGTAAGAATTATTTTTCAGACATTAAGTAAAAAAATATTTGGACATATAGTAAGAAATGTTTGCACATATAGTAAGAAATACATACATATAGTAAAAAATCCAGACATATAGCACTACAAAAAAACCCGGCGATACTGACGGCCAAATCCGTCAGTATATGAAATACTGACGGCCTCCTGACGGATAACGGCCGCCAGTATTTTTGCGGTCAGGATTATGGAATTCTGACGGGAATATATACCCGCCAGGAATGCCGGCGGTTTCCTTGACGGCTTCTTCCGCCAGAAAAGGCCCGCCAGTATTCCTGTCGGGTTGTGCCCGCCAGGAATACCTGATGTTTTCCTAGCGGCTTTCCCGCCAGCATTACTGGCGGGTTTACCCGCGAGGATGTACTGGCGGTTATCCCGCCAGTATTACTGGCGGTTTTCTTTCGCCAGTATTTACTGACGGGTTTTCCCGCCAGGATTTGCTGGCGGGTAAGCCTCCAGCATTCCTGGCGGCTTCAGTCAAAAAAAATTTCTATAGTTTTCTTTAAAAAATTTATTAATAAAATTTCTAATATATTAATTAATAATTAAACTAAAAATAATAAACAAATAAAAATCCAAAATAAATAATCCACTAATAAAAAAATCAAAACAAATCTCAATAACTAAAAATCGTTTCACCAATCGAATATATAAAATATCCTAAACTATCCATCTAAATCTCCACCATCTAGACTACGGGGAGGCCGACGAGCCATGGCCCGAGCAACAGCTTCTTCAATCTGCTGTTGGAGCCTCATCTGGGAACGCTCCTGCTCCTCACGGATCCGCTGAATCTCCAGCGCCTGCTCCTCGCGGATCCGCTGAAGCTGCTCAAACTGCTCCTGCTGGGACTGCACCTGAGTCTGGAGCCTATGAACATCGGAGGTGGAGATGGAAGAAGTACTGCAGCCCTTCTGGGTCTTCCCAAAGCAACCAAGGGCCATAACGTCGACCCTTCCTATTCCCGACGACCTGTAGGTAGACCTCGTTCGGGTCTACCTGAGGGCTGCTATCATCAGAAGACGCAGCACGCCTCTCCTCCAAAGCCCTCTCATAATCCTCCTGATATCAAAATTTTCAGCTATTATTATCAAACAATTTTTATCAGATTTTATAATAACTTTTATCAGATTTTATAATAAATCGGTTATATATAACATATAAACTTACAGCTATCCTCTGGGCTTTGGGATCCGTAAATGTGCCGTCGGGATTTCGATGATACCTCAGCAGAAGCTCGTAGTTTACTGGGCTGCGAACCCGTCTGTGCAGCCTGTATTTAAAGTTACATTGACAAAATTTAATATAATGAATTAATTAAAACATAAAATTATACATGTTCAAAAATATAATTTAATTACTTAAAATATTATCATCGACTTACAATCTCGGCCGCCTGTCGATTAGCCGGCATGGACCCGCCTCGATGCTTCGCTATACCAGTCGAAGGGCCGCCGGGCTCGCTCATCCTGTTCCGCCTGGCCTTCTCAGATTTCTCCACCTCCTCAGGCCGCTGAAACTCCAACAGCCACCTGTTCCAAGTCGTCTCCCCTACAATAGCAGGTATCGTCCCACTCATCCGATACGCCTTCCTCCACTCGTATATATGACTCTTATAAGACTCCCGCATCGAGATATAGAATGCCGCCCTGATGGCATTCTCGTCGTACATAAGAGTGTCCCACCACACCAATCCCTACAAAAGAAATACAATCAGACAAAATAATTAAGCAATGTACTTAACATAAATAAAAAAAATACTTCAAAATTACCCTAAAACGAGGTCACCACGTCTGACGATGGCTGTCCGGGATGTGCTCGTATTTCCACCCATCTGGGAGGATACGAGCCTCGTGTATAGTCATGAGATAGGTCGGCAAGTCCTTCGACGGACTTCGTAACCTAAAAATTAATAAGTTTATTTCAATATATGTCAAATAATTAAATTACATATTGAACACATAACTAAATTGATTAAAATGTTACTTACCTATTTCCGAGCACATATACCTCGATCCCGAAAATCCTGACCTCTATACCAGGCGCGCTCGTCCCCGCCTCAGGTAGCTCTCGAACCAAACAGGAAATCCAACGTCCACCTTTTGAGTCAGTGCCTCATCTGTAATGTTCGGTTGGTTACGTTTAATATCATCTTCGAACAAGCTGCACATTTATATTAAATTGAAGATTTGTTATAATATTTAATCAGTAGATTTTGATAATTAGGGTTGCAATGAATTTGATTAACTAAACTGATAAATTGTTGGAGTTRAGAACAATTTAGTAAAACATATCTTCGGGCCTCAGCCAATTCTTCATCCGACAAGAATCTCTTCCCTGCGGCCGAGAAAGCTTCACCGGTATTTTTGAAAACAGATAGAACATTTGGAGTGTCGTCTTCATCATTTTGAACTTCTTCATTACGATGTAAGTTTGTCCTTTTTGTGGAGACATTATCATCGAAATAGTACGAAACAAAATTCGACGCCTCCTCAACTAGATATGCGTTTGCTATTGATCCTTCAACACACGCTTTATTCTTTACATTATTTTTCAACTTGCGAAGATACCTCTCGAAAGGATACATCCACCTATATTGCACTGGACCAGCAATTCTCGCTTCGTATGATAAGTGGACGGGCAAATGTTCCATTGAATCGAAGAAATTAGGTGGAAATATCATCTCAAGTTGACAAAGTATTAGGGGAATGTCACGCTCTAAACGACTCATATCAGCAGTTCCAATAACTCTCGCACTCAGATCTCTGAAAAACAAACTTAACTCTGTTAGTGCCTTCCACACTGGGTGAGGAAGCAGTTCTCGAAATGCAATTGGGATCAACCGCTGCATAAATACGTGACAGTCATGGGTTTTCATCCCGTACAATCTCAACCCTTTCATATCAACACAGCGACCTAGATTTAATGCGTACCCGTCAGGAAATTTGAGAGCCTTTATCCATTCACACAATGCAACTTTCGACAGTTTATCGAGCGTGTACGACGCTTTGGGATACTTTCCTGATGCGTCTGCATGAAACTCAGGACGGTGACAGTATTCTGCTAACTCATCTCTTGATTTTACTGTGTCTTTTGTCTTCCCTTTGACATTCATCACCGTGTTAAACACATTATCGAAATTCTTTTTCTCAATGTGCATAATGTCTAGATTATGACGAATCAAGTTAGTGCTCCAGTAAGGCAAATCCCAAAAAATACTTCTTTTTCTCCAACCACTACTCTTCGCTATTAGTCCGTTCACATGTTCTGCATTTTCATCGGTTACCTTCAGAAGTCCTAGCCGTTCAATTTCGGCCAAAGTCTCTGTTCCAGAACGCACGTGCGGCGGCAACGCTTCAACCTTTCTATTTTTCCTAAAATATTTTTTATCTTTACGAAGTCGATGATCACATTCTAGAAACTTACGATGGTTATCAAACCATGATTGTTTCATGCTCTTTTTCAGGGTAAAAGCGTCTGAACGCTCCATGCAATACGGACAAGCCATTCGACCGGACGTGCTCCAACCAGACAATATCGAGTATGCAGGAATGTCGCCGATGGTCCACATAAGGGCCGCTCGCATCTGAAAGTTCTGTTTTTTAGATACATCGTACGAGACAGCACCGTCGGACCACAACTGCTTGAGKTCCTCAATCAATGGTTYTAGYAAAACGTCTAACTTATCTTTGGGGTTTTGTGGCCCCGGGACGAGAACGCTGAGAAACATATACTGCTCTTTCATGCACATTCAGGGAGGTAAATTGTATGGTGTGACAATCACCGACCATGAAGAGTATTATTTTCCGAAACTTCCAAAAGGTTGAAATCCGTCTGTACATAGACCTAATCTTACGTTTCGAGTTTCAGCTGCGAACTCTGGATGAGTTTGATCGAAGTGCCTCCAAGCCTCAGAATCTGACGGGTGGTGCATGACACCATCCTCTACCGTATGTACACCATCTGCCGTTGTTTTAGATGCGTACAACCTCTGTAGGCGGGCCGTTAGAGGAAAATAAAACATCCTCTTGTACGGAACTAAAACAACCTCTGCAGGCGGGCCGTTATTTTAAAAATATTTTGAAAACTTAAATAAAATCCTGTGACACCCTATCACGTTTTTAAAAATAAGATTTGAAAATCCGCTATTGGAGGGACAAAACCTCCCGGTCGGCGTCGTAACCCACATCAACATCCGACGGTATACAACCAACAACACCAATGATAATATTATATATAAACAAAATTAAACCCCGGCCGATCACCACGGCCTCCCATGCATGAACAATATATATACAAACTTTTTTAAATCCCGGCCGATCACCACGGCCTCCCATGCATGAACAATATATATACAATATAATGGGTGAATAAACCCTAAATTTGAAAGCAAACCCTAATAATCTAATGATAAATCCTAATACAAGATTGCTTCTAGCTAGGTAGATTCTGAAGTAGACACGTTGTCTATACAGAGCCACACAGCACTCGAATACAGGTCATCGCTTTCCTCGACCACCCTCACCATGTCTGCTCCAAATACGTTGTCTGAATTAAGTATATTTGGAGCCGACATGGGGAGGGAGTTTGAGGAGGACAATCTCTGTACGGGTGCTGTGTGCGCTCTGTATAGACAAGTGTACTCCAGAATCTACACAAGCTTAATTATTCCTAAATTGGCCCCTAATTGTGTAATTATTACTAAATTGGCCCTTAATTAATTGATTATTCTTAATTTGGCCCCTAATTAGGTAATTATTACTAAATTGGCCCTAATTAGGTAATTATAAATAAATTGGCCCCTAATTAATTGATTATTCCTAAATTGAATCCTTATGTAATTGATTATTCCTAAATTGAACCCTAATTAGGTAATTATTACTAAATTGACCCTAATTAAAATTAGTCCTAAAACTAACCCTAAATTAACCATAAAACCTAAATTAAAACCCTAAATTGATCTATAATTACAAATTAATAACGAAACTAATACATATAAATAATCTAAAAAAAATTGAAAAGCAAACTCAAAAAAATTTACATTGGCGACGGGCGGCGGGCGGCGATGGACGACGAGCGGTTGCTACTGCGACAGACGGCGAGCGGCGACCTCCGGCGGGCTGCGGGCGGCGAGACTGGCGACAGGCTCCGGGCTGCGATGTCCTGCGATGGGCGGCGGTCGGCGGTCGGCGATGGACGGCGAGCGGAGCTGGGAGCGGCGGGCTGCTGCGGAGCGGAGTGGCGGCTGGGCTGCTGCTGCGACGGGCGGCTGGGCTGGACCGGAGTTGGGAGCGGCATTTTTCGGCGGAGAGAGAAAGAAGGAAAGAAGAGAAGGAGAGAAAGTGAGGCGGGGGAAGGGGCTGGGGGCTGAATTTTAGGTTAAAATCCTGACGGCCAAAGGGCCGCCAGGAACGCTGACGGCTTAGCCGTCTGCGTATATATATTTATTTTTTTAAAAAAATATATGCTGACAGGTTGACCGTCAGGATCCTGACGGCCATGACCGTCAGCGTATATATTATTATTATTTTTAATTAAAAATCATATCCTGACGGTCAGAACTGTCAGGACCCTGACGGCCATGGCCGTCAGCGACGCCAAAATGATATACTGACGGGGCAATGCCCGTCAGTATAATAAAGCGGGATAAACTCCCGCTTATTCGCTGACGGTTTACTGGCGGCCTCTTTTGCTGGTGGCCATGGCCGTCAGCAAAGCCGCCAGCATTGTTTTCCGCCAGTAAGTCCGCCAGCATTACTGACGGCTTTTTGGCCGTCAGCATGACCGTCAGTATCGCCGATTTTTTTTGTAGTGTAGTAAGAAAAATATATGGGTTGAAAAAAAACTGACTGCGCTGACTTCATGTACATGTAGTAAGAAATTCGGAAGACATACAGTAAGAAGTTTTGGGTAGAAAAAAAAAAGGCGAAAATAAATTCCGGCAGTCGGAAAATATTTTCAGATGATCAGGAAAAGAAAATTTGACCGGAAAAAAATTCCGGCGGCCGGCGGCTATCTTTATATTTTGGTGGGCAAAAAAAAAAAAAAATTCTCGCCGGAAAATTTTTCGGCGGCAGGTGGCAGCAGGTGGCCCCATTTTATTATTATTATTATTATTATTATTATTAGTTATTTTAATAATAAGGGTATTGTAGTATATTTATATCACAATTTTGGATTATTTGACAAAAAATAGGTATTATTTGACTTAAAATTGGATGGAGGATTAATTGACAAATAGACCTCCACTTGGGGTACTATTTGACAATTTCTCCTAAAAAGAAAAGCGTAGTATATTCCTAAAAATATGAAAATCATATGAACGCATATGTGTAGCCTCTAAAATATTATAAAATATAATTTAATAACACATAATTTTATATATGAAAACCTCACCGCCGTCTCCTCGACTCGCCCGCGTGAAGTGTGTGATTGTGTGCGTCTGAAAGTGGAGATGGGGTTGACAGGGAAGAAATTTGAATTTGAGATGTCAACTGCAATTGAATTTGGGGTCCTAAATTAAGCGTATGTCTGTTTTGATGGGGTTTGTTGTCGGATTAATACAAATGTGTATTATTGGGCTTTAAAAAATTGTTATTTAATGGAAATAAATGTCTAATGTTGTGTAGTTATTGATTTTTCCCAGAAATAAATGTTAGAATTTTCATTTATTAGTAGACACACACAATAACATATATTTGGAATCAACAAACAAAATACAGGTATTTTCTGATCAATTTGACCTCAGGAGGATTTTGGGTTTTGATTCAATATGGCATACGTCCATATGATATAATTATCATTCTTACAAATAATATTAAAAAGAATATCATTGTTTACTTAATTGGTATCCAGTAAGAGTACATGACTTCAAGTCAGAAGTAGTGTTACTCACAATTGATCAAATTAGAACATATATAATTTCCAATTTATTACTTAATTAATCACTTCAGGCCACACTAAACAATAATTACTTAATAATTAGAATATATTAGCCCACTATAACTTTATTTGGCTCGTGCTCACACGTTTTAATATGAAGCTCCAATATCTCACCAAACAACTAACTGAAAATGATATGCTGTCCCAAACATGGTTGCCACAAACATATCTTCTTTCATATGTATACTCTTTCTTTCTTCTCAAGACCTTAGCCATGGCAAAATTAACTTCTCTTTTCATACTTTCATGGCTATTGGCCAGATGCATTTCATATTCTTGGGCACACAACAATCAAAACAAAACATTACCAAATAATTACATTCCAACATATCCTAGGCCAAGTACAAAGTTGATGAACAAAATCGATTATTGCTGGAGATCGAACCGAAATTGGGCTTTGAATCGAAAAGCGTTAGCCGACTGTGCGGTTGGTTTCGGTAGCAATGCAATTGGAGGCAAAAACGGGGCCATATATGTCGTGACCGACCCGTCTGATGACCCGACTAATCCCAAGCCAGGTACACTTCGGTACGGTGCAATCCAGGACATGGCTCTTTGGATCATTTTCCAAAGGGACATGGTAATCACACTTGAGAATGAGCTCATAGTGAATAATTATAAAACTATTGATGGTAGAGGGGCTAGAGTTGAAATATCCAATGGGCCATGCATTACTATTGAGGGTGTGAGCCATGTTATAGTCCATGGGCTTAGCATTCATGATTGCAAGCCCGGGAAGCCTGGCCTGGTCCGGAGCACGCCGGACCATGTTGGGCATAGGCTTGGTTGTGATGGAGATGCCATTAGCGTGTTTTCATCGTCGAATGTGTGGATTGACCATTGCTACCTTGCTCGTTGTGCGGATGGCCTAGTTGATGTCACACATGCATCTAGTTTCGTGACAATCTCCAACAATTACTTCACTCAACACGACAAGGTGTGTCAACTTATATAATTATGAAGTTAAGGGGTGGTTAGTGTAATAATAATATCATTTTATACATGTAGCATTCACGTTGTTTTATTATGAATGGGATACTAATGTTGCTTTATAATCCAATTTCACAGGTGATGTTGTTGGGACATAGAGATGACAATCCAGCTGACAGTATCATGAAAGTGACAGTAGTTTATAACCATTTTGGCCCTGGATTAGTTCAAAGACTTCCGAGGTAATGACAAAATTATATATGATAAAAGTCTGATATTATGAAAAAGAAATTGATAATGGATTATGTGGTGCAGGGTGAGATTTGGCTATGCGCATGTGGCTAACAATAGGTATGATCAATGGCTAATGTATGCGATTGGTGGGAGTGCAGATCCAACCATACTTAGCGAGGGCAATTATTTTGTGGCTTCCGATATCGAAGGCTATCCTAAAGAGGTACTTCAGAACAATATTCAATTGCAAGGTGATTTCAGAGTGATGAACAAGTGAACATGGCCAAAATTCATATCAAAACGGGTTAAATTACAAAACTTAACCATGATTTTTTAGTCTGATATAATACGAAAAGTTCAAGTATCTAGTGAAACTACAAATATCCGTAAGATATTACAACCTAGAGGAGCAATCAAATGGGAGAAAATTAAATTTTCAAACTAAAACAAATTCATTTCTTATACAATCGCCAAGAAATTTCAATATCACGCCAAAATTATTTTTTAAAATGTTTAGAGGCATTATAAATATGAAACCATTTGGCATATTTCTAGTAATTATGGGGCAAACCCCAAATGAATTTGTACTGCTTGGAAACGGACTGTTAGGGGTTACTTTGATTTGATGCTTAGAAAATGAAAATGTGTTTTAATCTATTCAAAAACAAAATGTTTTTTTTCTTCTCCTTTTTGAAAATTGAATTTATTTAATATACTAAATCCCAAAAAAAATGATTACTAACATTTTTAGTTTTCAAGATAACTAGGGGCATATTAAAATTCTCAAGGTAAAAATATTACTAAATATAGAAATTAGACTATATATTTGGTACATCCAAAAAATAAATAATGAACAAAATTAGACTAAATATAGAAATTCGACTATATATTGGATGAAGACAGTATTTGCGATATAGAACATGGCCGGTATATTCTTCATTTTTTCTTTTTATAATTACAGTGAATCTCAATTCAGGTTACTTCTGAGTCTGTGGGATATAGGTTTGCGGATTGGGTTGTAGCACAAATGTTGTGCCATATTTTCATTATGTTTTGGAATTGCAACACTATACTAATTATACTGAATTCTTTGAGAAATTCGACTGAATTTTCCGGTAGGTTACCAAACGGGAGACAAATGATCATTGGAGGAGCTGGAAATGGAGATCGAGTAAAGACGTTTTTATAAACGGGGCATATTTTGTGCCGTCAGGCTGGGGAAGTTGCGCGCCAAACTATTTGAAACCACAATTCTTTGAAGCTGCGCCAGGATCCTTGGTTCCTGCCTTAACATCTGATGCTGGTCCTCTCCTTTGTTTGCCTCACCTAAAATGTTAGAGCTTTTTTAATTATTTTGTAATTTAATTCCGGCCCTTCAATTCTTTGTACACATTCATGCCCTATTTTTGGGTGGATAATATTGTAACGTGGGCCTTATCCATTTTGCTCTATCAATATTTTCTTTGTCTGGTTATAAGAAAAAATGTAGTTGCATCTTAGACAAGCTAGCTATTTTATTTGAGATGATACTTATTTCTAATTCTAATAATTATAAATACACGCTCAATATATTTTAAAGATATAATTAGCATACACAACAAATATTAATGGTTTGCTCTCTAAACGTGAAATCTCTTGCATGTGAATGTCATGGTGGGAAAGGAAAATGATAATTCTGAGGATTCATGTATTGCCATTCACATCACAACAGATTAATTCACGTAGCCGTTAGAGTAGTCTTTGTCTTATTACTTGTCTTGCAGTGTTTTGTATTATTTAGCATAATCCGTTTGCTGATCTACGTCCAGTTATTTAAGGTTATGTGCACCCTATTGTAGGTTAACACGTGTCTAGGGCATTCGAGGTTGGTTGCATTGTATCGACCTATTTATTATTGTTATGTTATAAATCTGTATGTATTGAATAGAAAGCAAAGATACAAAACATGTCACTTTCATTTATCAGCCTTTTATGTTGCAGCTTATCAGAATTTATTAATGCAACTTTTTTGTTTCTCAATATGGTGTCAGAGCTATTGTCTTTGATCCGCACCCTTTCCTTTTAATTTCTGTTTTCAAAACATGGCCGACTACACAGAAGATCAGCCACATGATGTTGTTTCAAACACAGCCACACAAATCCAATCTCAACCACAACCTATTTCTCTTCAGTCACAGCTAATTAGTGCTAAGCTGAACGAATCAAATCATCTCATCTCAAAATAGCAAATCCTTGGTGTTATTAGAGGGTGCGAATTATAACATTACATTAATGGTTCTATTACCCCTCCAGATCCCTTTATACCTGGCACATCTACTGAAGCTACAACAGCTAATCCTTTATTCATTATGGAGCAGACAAGATCAACTTCTTGTTTTTTGGATCTTGTCATCATTGTCTAAAAACATACTTATCACCACTATTGGTTTAACCACATCTAAAGAAATCTGGCAGTGCCTAGAAAGAACATTTGCCAGTTAGAATGATGCAAAGACCTTGCAATATTGACTGCAGCTTCAAACCATCAAGAAAGAAAACATGCCTATGAGAGAGTACCTGAACAAGAACTTGTTTTGATCTACTAGGATCTGGAGGAGAAAGAGTGGGTGGAAAAGATCATCTATTGTATGTCCCCTCTGGCCTTCCTCAAGATTATAATCCATCTCTTGTATCTCTTTCTATAAAAATGCCGCCTTGCACTCTTATGGAGACATATTCTGTCTTATTGAGTTTTGAGACAAGAATAGAGGGCATTGATCCCCATTACAACAATAATATGAATAAAAATGGAGCGTTCTCAGTCAATATCACCACTCAAAAACAAGGAAGCAGAGGTAATTTTAGAGGAAGAGGAATAAACACACCTCAAAACCAAGGCAATAGAGGAGGAAGAGGCAGAGGAAATTCCAGAGGAAGAGGTTATGATCCAAATTTGCCACTATACCAATCATAATGTAGATAAATGCTTCTACAGGGTTGATCTTAACTTCCATCCAACAGAAACAATAAAAACAACTCTTATGGTTCAAGCTACACTCAAGGATCAAATGGCAGTCACACTGTGAATGTAGCTAATACCACAGGCAGTGAATCACAGTCCTCCTCAAACTTCAACTGGTATCCAGACTCTGGAGCTACAAGCCATGTCACTTATGACCTAGGAAATCTCAACATTGCAGCAGAGTATCAGGGAGCAGACAAAGTGCAGATTGGTAATGTCACATGTTTGAATATTTCTCATTATGGTAATTCTATTGTTCAATCCTCTGAAGCTCACATGCCTCACATTCATACTCAAAAACTTGCTCCATGTACCTCATATAACCAAAAACCTTATTAGTGTTACTCAATTTGCCAAGGATACTCAAGTTTTCATTTAATTTCATCCTAATGTGTGCCTTGTGAAGGATCAAACAACAAGAGTGGTGCTGCTGCAAGGAACTGTTAAGAATAGTTTATACAGCTTTAACCTTGTCAATTCCAAAATAAAACCCCATCATCAACCAGAGAGACTCAAGAATAAAGTCCCTCTAGTTGTTAACTCTCTAGAATTTAAGAATGAGCTCAGTTTGGAACTGTGGCACTCTAGACTAGGCCACCCTTCTTTTGATATTTTTAAAAGAACTCTCACCCATTGTAATATACCATTTTCTTTTAATGAAAATCAATCATTGTGTGTTCCTTGTTTGCAATCAAAAGCTCATAATCTCTCTTTTCCTCATTATGAATCTTGTTATGATTTATTTAACTCGGAATGTACTGATTTGTGGGGGCCTGCACCCATGAAATCCTTTAGTTTTTTCAGTTACTATGTTAGTTTCATTGATCACACCTCTATATACAGTTAGATATATCTTCTAAAACATAACTTTGATACTTATAAGGTATTTGTCCACTTACAAAAACTAGTTGACACTTAGTATAATAAACAAATCAAAGTTGTGCAAAGTGATGGAGTTGGAGAATTCATAGCTCTTTCCAAATTATTTATTGATCATGAGATTAGACACAGGATGTCCTGTCCATACACACCAGTGTAGAAGAGCTCTCATGAAATCCTAACTAAATCAAAACGACTATAATCATCTTAGAGTGTTTGGTTGTAAGTTATTTCCCTACATGAGACCCTACAATTCCAATAAACTTCAGTGTAGAAGCACAACTAGTACCTTCCTTGGCTATAACAGTTCCCACAAGGGCTATAAGGTCCTTCTCCCAAACAATAAACTTTTCATCACCACACACATCATCTTAGATGAAAACTCTTTTCCTTTCTGTTCCAGTTCTATAGAATCCTATTAGCACTCCTCCATTCACCTCCATCCCCATGCCACCTTTACCACTTGTTAATGAAAATATAACCACTTTTCCATCACATACTACATCTAACAAACCATCCCCTAATACTAATCATAAAACTACCACTTTAGACACATCATTCCTCAAACCGCTCACATATTACTCACCCTCCTAATCACTCATCCACATCCTCATCACACACTGAGCTTTAGAGTGGTAGAACTTATGTGAATTTACCTATTGAAAATATTCATATACCTCCTGATGTTACCACTGGAATTGAATTTTAGGAACCAACGAGAGAAAAATAAAGAGGTCATCACATGACAACTAGGTCTAAATCAGAAATTCATAAACCTAAGGTTTTTCAAATGAACAGGATTCTGCAGGAACCTAAGGACATTATACAGGCTCTAGCAACACCTGGATGGAGATGTGCGATGCAAGAAAAACTCAATGCTCTCTCTAGAAATCAAACTTAGACTCTAAGCACATTACCACCAGATAAACAACTCATAAGGGTGTAAATGGATTTTCAGGACGAAGAAGAATTTTGATGGATCACTAAACAAGTATAAGGCTAGGCTTGTGGCAAAGGGTTACACTCAAACTCTAGGTTTTGAATTCAAAGAGACCTTCAGTGCAGTGGTCAGGCCTTCTACAACTAGAGTTGTCTTATCTCTAGCTCTGTCTAAATCTTGGTGCATCAGGAAACTTGATGTTGCAAATGCTTCTCTGAACGATGATCGGGAAACTGATCTCTACATCACTACAAAAGAACACGAAAATGCCGATGAAATTTACAGACTGGTAGCATTCTGTCGGTAAAAGTCCAGCCTTACCAACGGCTTTCCCAACGGCCAGAATTACTGACGGCATACAGACGGAAGTATACCCTCGGTAGATATGTCCATCGGTAGTTCTCAAGAAGTTGGCGGAAAATAAGCCCGCCCTATATGTCGACAAACATGTCCGTCGGCAAGTTTTTTTTTAAAAAAAATTAGATTTTTATATGCCGACAGAAATAAAACCATTGGCAACCCCAGTTTCTATTTCCCGGAAGATTTTCTTCATCGGCAACACCAGATATTTTTACTGGTGGAAATACCGATGGCTCTACGTCCATCGGTATAGTTCATAAAACTTCAGAAGGCGCTGTAGTTTCACTCATTCGCACCAAACACACACAAAAAAAAATCGGCTGAGCCAGAGAGCTGATTAACACATATTTATGCTCATTTTTAGTAGTATTTTAGTTACTTTTCTTATTATTTTTGGTATAAGTTGGATAGTTTAAGCTTCAATTCGTAAATTTGTGTTTCCAACTTATTTTACCATCTTTTGATCTAGATTGATGCAAATAAGTGATTATTTGTAGTTTTTCACTTTACAGTTAAGTAACCGGAAGGGATCAACGCGTAAGAGATGAAACATGATGATTAAGAGACAAGAATCGAGCGTTCCGGCGAAGAAGTAGCAAATTTTGGAGGCTTACGGTTACCTTACCGTAAGGGAGCACCGTACACAACACCGTAGAAGGAGGGCAGAGAGCCTTACGGTTGGTCTTACGGTTACATTCCTCATCGTAAAGATCACCGTAAGAGGGCGACAGAGAGGTTTACGGTAGCTCTTAACCGTAAACAGGCCCAATAACCGACCTGTGTGACTTGCGGCCCAAGTTATGCGATTTCTATATAAACCACCTATTAATCCGAGTTCCAGGCGTGATTTTCAACCATAAAACTTACCATACACATAATCCTAGGGTTTGGAGTTGTAGAATAACATCAAAAACACGAAGATCGAAGAGCAAACCCAGATTCGACGACGATGAGTTCCGGAGCCCGTTCGATGCCGTTCATCCATTTCTCGACCGATTGCTTCGTTTCCTCTTCGGATTAGCCAAAGAACCTTCAGTTTTCAGTAGCTAAGACAAGTATTCTGCAACTTTTATTTAGTTTCTAGTTTTAATTCTTAGTTTTTAAAGCTTTTTGAATAATAGTTAGTTTACGTTCTTGAGTTTTGCTTCCGTTTCTGAAATTGCTGAACGTATTGGGTTGATTAATTTCAGTTTGGATTTAGTTTCACGTGTTTATCGTTGGATATTTGATACTTTGTTTAGTTGAGAATATTCATGCGATCGATTTTCATAGTTTTGCTTAGCTTTTATGATCGTTTAAGCTACCGCTAGGATCGTAGTTGATTAATTCATGCGTAATCGTAGTTCGTAGTTAGTTCAATTAGATAATTCGAGATTTGTTTTAGGTTGCTGAGATTTAGTTTTAATTCTTAGTTATTAATTGTTTTCAATTTTAGTTAATTAATTTACTAGTTAATTAATTAGAGAATTAATATAGGTTTTAGTTAATTTAATTTAGAATTTTAAATTTAGTTAATCATAAGATTCAACTTCCGGTTGGTTATTTAAGTTAAATTCAACCCCCCCCCCCCCCCCCCCCCCAATTTGTATGAAATACTTGTTACGTGCGACTGAGAAAAAACATCCAAAAGACCGAACAGTTGTCCTCGAGAGACGACTCGAGTCAGCTTTCCACCCTACAAGTAAACTCGTACTCTTGCGAGTAAGCTTGAAAGATTTAATTTGAGAATATATATATTTGGGGTGCACAAAAGCTTGGTTCAAAATTTTGTCGCCTTTGCCGGGGAACAACGAGTAGGAATTAAGGATGTTTTTGATTTTATTTTCTTGTTAAGTTATTATTTTCTTTTTAATATTGCACTTGGATTGGTTTTTTTCCACTTGGTACGTTGATTTGTTGTTAAGTATATGCAAGGTAGACGATCACTTCAACGCGATCTTGCACCATTCATTGACAACATCCATCGTTCAAACCCACCGAGACCAACACCCTCTTTCATTCCTGAGAACGATTCTTCAGCAACAACTAATTTTATTTGCGACCGAATACCCAGCACGATGTTAGGAGCACAATCGATTCGAAGCAATAATTCCCCACCAAGATCACCTTGACGCCCCATTCGAAACGGGTATGGTAGTGAACTAATCGTTTTACAAGGACAACCACAACTCTGAGCTTATTGGGATAATTATCAGCACAACGTGGAGAACATGAGACAAAACGCGGGGAGAAACGAAGGATTTCACCAACAACATAACGAAGAACCAAATCGCCAACTTAACAACGTAGTCAATCACCACCCCAACATGGCGAATGTGATGCAAAATGAAGAGAGACACGAGGATCTCAATCGTCAACACAACATCGAAAACGTAGCATTTAGAAATGAAAATTTATTTCAGAATAACGAGTATGCTAACAATCATAGACGCGTACATGCTTGGTTGGGAAATCTAGACCATGGATACGAGCAAGACAATTTTGAGAGGATATATGAGCGCGAGAATAATTATGTAAGAAACGCATAAGACAACCCCTACGAGAGAGCTAATGACCGAGATAGAGAACCAAGGGGAGATCGAGCACCTAGACAGCGCGATTTGGCGCGTCCAAAGGTTGTACCTTTTAGGTCAGCAATTGTTCTCGGACCAACCGCAAGGGAAGTGGAGATCAAACCACATCAACTTAATTTACTCCCAAATTTCCACGGAGGTGCCCATGAAGAACCTTTGGCATTCTTAAACTATTTTGTCGATGAAGTAGGTAGATTTGTGGTTCATGGCCTTAATCAAGAGGAGGTGAAAATGATTTGTTTCCCCTATAGCATGAAAGACAAAGCGAAGTCATGGCTACTACCCCTAGAGCCTGGTTCGTTGACTGACTGGGATATGATCAGCGAGAAATTCTTAAATCAGTACTATTTGGCCCAAACTACGGGGCATCTTTGGAGGCAAATCGCTACCTTTGAACAGTTGGAGGGGGAGCTATTTCATGAAGCATGGGAGCGTTACTAGACATTTTTGCAAGCTTGCCCCCACCATAACTATTCTCCGGAGATGACTAACTAATTTTTCTTTGATGGATTGTTGGACCATGGAAAAAGGGAAGTTGAAATAGCAGCTGGAGAAGACTTCGGAGATTTGACGGCCACCGAGGCAAGACGAGTGTTGGAAAAGCAAAGCGAAAAATCTAGACAAACCAACTCTCGGCCTCGTAAGTTAAAGATTAATGAGATTCCAAGTCCCGACCCTAATGTAGACGACGATAATTTG
Organism: Phtheirospermum japonicum; assembly: GCA_014905375.1. Classification (NCBI taxonomy): domain Eukaryota; kingdom Viridiplantae; phylum Streptophyta; class Magnoliopsida; order Lamiales; family Orobanchaceae; genus Phtheirospermum; species Phtheirospermum japonicum. The sequence continues at coordinate 487,403 of BMAC01000659.1, read as the reverse complement.
GTCAAGGGAAAATGTGGGGTAATATTTGACAAAACATTAGCAGCCTGGAAAGCCGAGCGAGCGAACAAGGCCTCTTCCAAGAAGACTATCACAACATGTTCAATGAGGACCCCCCCAGCATTTAGTAGAAATATGTCTGAACAATGTTGAACAGCAAGAAGACGTTAACGCGATCCAAAATTTTCAAAATCAAAGGAAGTATACCTCACAACGTGAGAATACTCTTTTTAAATGGGGCCCCGGAAACCCAAATTATATGCCACCCGATCCGCAATATCCACCACCACAACATGCTCAAGCACCATTAACACCACCCCAAAATAAGTTCTATACGCAAGGGCAGGTGCCTCCAACAAGTCAATCAACTGATCAGCTTTTGGTTTAGCAGAAGAATCAAGTGGCCGAAACTATTAAAAACCGAGATGGACTCGCGGACGTTCGAAATGATATCACTAATATGAAAAAGGTTATTCATGATAATACAGCTGGGTTGAGGAAACTTGAAGTAGCAATTGGTCAATTGTCGGACCACCTAGCTGGGCTCTCAAACAAGATGGGTAAACTCCAAGGCCAGGCAGAGCAAGCATCGGCGGTTCATATCCTTAGAAGTGGAAAGAAGGTCGAGAACGGAATAGTTGACCAAAATGAGGGAGTCAAAGTCGAGGATGTTACTAAACCAGTTGATCCACTTCATAAGTCTTCCAATAGATATGTTCCTGGTTCCATAAAAGGGAAAATTCCGAATGGTGCCCCTACCCATGATGATGTTCCTTCACCATCACTGCCGAAGCAAATACCAATACGAATTAAGGATGCTGTTCCTTTTCCAAGCCGTTTGCGTCCTGCTAAAGAAAAACAAAAGATTTGTGGAACTGTACAACCTCCTAAAGAACGTAATATTAACTTGCCACTTCTGGAGGTAATCAAAGCAATGCCTGCCTATGTAAAGTTTTTCAAGGAACTTGCTTCAAGGGAGAGACGCTTGGCGATAAATCAATATGTAACATTGCCAAAGGAAGTAAGTGCAGTTTTCAAGAAGCCATTACTACCTAAGGAACTCGATCCTGGAAGTTTCTGCATTACTATCTCCTTGGCTAATGGGCAAACAGCAAAAGGAATGTTGGATCTTGGAGCAGGAATTAATCTAATGGCTTATTCACTTTATCGAGAATCTGATCTTGGTCCACTGAAGCCGACAACCATGCGACTGCAGCTGGCCAACCGCTCAATTCGGCTACCTTTGGGAATGGTTGAAGATGTTTTAGTTCAGGTTGGAGAGCTAGTAATTCTGATCGATTTTGTAATCTTGGATGTGGGTGAAGTACCGATTGCAAGCACGGAGCATACCATCTTATTGGGGCGCCCGTTTATGTCTACCACCCATACCTTGATTTATGTTCATAAAGGCAGAATGACAATGACCGTTTTGGGCAAATCAGTGACGTTTTCCCTTAAAGATATTCAAAACACTCCTATACCTGCCATGCGAGATGATTGCTCGTTCTTTGACTCCGTTGCTTCATGCATTCATGAGCTAAAAGGAGTAGTTTTTGACGAATTAGGCGATGAGGACGACGCCAATTTTCCGAGAGAGGCGGGAGATACACTAGGAGTTGACTTCAGTGAGGAGTTTGACGACAAGGAGCATCTGAGTGGGGAGGATTTGATTGAATTACTAGGAATCGACATAAGAGACATTATTGAGGAATTTAAAGATTTTAGTGATCAAGTGGATATTAAGAATAAAACACCTAAAATAGAGCCAAAAGCGGAGATGAAGCCACCACGAAATCGTTCGGAATACTTTTCCCTCGACCCCAACAAAATTTTTGCCCGAGCAAGGAACAAGGATAAGGCATGCCACAACGATTGGACGAGGAAGAAGAAGTTTGATGATGGGAAGATGAAGGTTGGCCAACTAGTGCTATATAATTCCGATCGTAAGTTTGATCCAACCAATTTCCAGGCAGCCTGGAGTGGACTATTTTTAATAAAAGATATGGATGAGTGTGGAGTAGCCACTCTATACGATGAGCGTTAAAAATCGAATTTTCAAGTCCACAAGCATCGACTTAAGCCTTATTAGACTTAAGCCTTATTGCGAGAACCATATGAAAATTCGAAACGGTAGCAAGAGAGAGTTCGTGGGCCCACCACGAGCTAGAGTTTGATAAAGAAACTGCGTCAAGCAAGCGACGTTAAAAGTTGCTCTTCTTGGGAGGCAACCTAAGCGTTTTTTTTCTCTTTATTTTCTTTCTTTTATTTTTCTTTTCTTAGTTTCTTCATTTTATTCTCTTTTATTTTTGTAGTTTTCAAGAAAATTGCTATGAAACGTTTGTACAAGGTTTTTGTGTAGGAAAAGATGGAAAATTCGCCACTTATTGAAGACTTAACGATTACTTACGGTTACTCGCAACCGTAAGCAGTTGACCCAGGCATTAACGGTAACAACAAACCGTAGACTGATCAAGCCAGGGTGACGGTAAGTGTTATGGTGAGATCTTACGGTTAGCCTTACCGTAAAGGCTACCGTAAGCGTCCCAGTTTTTGTGCAATTTTATGGTAATTAATTAAGGAATTCTTGGGAATTTTTTTTTATAAGGCAAGTCCTATATTTATTAAAATTGGATGGATTTTCAAGTAATCACATGTCTAGATTGCCTACCTTTTAAGAGTTCTATTTTAATTAGGTAAGTTTAATTGTCCTGCCTTAATTTGAAATTGGAGGAGAATTAGGATTCCTACTTTCAAAACCCAAGGATACCTATAAATAACCAACCCTTAGAGTTCATCCATTCACAATTCTTTCAAGCCTTGATAATTCCTACAAGCTTTTCTCAAACACAAACCTCTCAATTCCAACCTTAATTTTCTTTCATCAACCATGAAACATCGCCAACAACAATCAAGCGCCATGAGGGAGCTGCAAACCGAGATAACCGATGCACGGGAGGAGATCAAACAACTTTATGCTAGTCTTGACAACGCGATGTCGATAATAGGGAATATGGGAGAAGAGATGTCTGCCTTGAAGGACGAGCTTGATAAAACGAAAGGGGATTTAGCTATGGAGGAGGCATCAAGTAATTTTTTCTATCGCGAAGGATTGAGACTCGTGAATGATATTCGTGGACTTCGGATGCAGGTTTTGGCAGGGGAAGGTGACATCCGTCGGCTCGAAGAAAGCAACGTCGTCCATTAGTGGAATATTAACTATTGGAAGCAGGAGCTTGGGGACGCCAATGACAAGATAGCCAAGTTGGAGATGAAACTTTATGGATATAGTGGCTAAACAATTAGGATATTCCTATCCTAGCAAGCCGTGATTAGCAATTTTCAATTCAGTCGAGTCTTTAGAATATTTACTTTCCAGTTTATTTCAAGTCTTATGCTTTATTTTCGTCGCTTTATTTTTATATTCCTTGTCATCACGCGCTCACATATTAATGAAATTTAATTCTCAAGGTTCGTGTGCTTTAATTTATTTAATTTTTGTCGGACAAGATCAATTATCCGCGAGTGAAACTTTATGTTGCAGCCCAGACCTTACGGTTACACTTACCGGTATGAGTAACCATAAGACCAACCGTTACCCACTGGCAGAGAGCATTACAGAAAGGGTTACCGGTAACACCCTACCGTAAGGAGGCTACTGTTAAGTTCTCCGACGTGCGGTTTTTCGGATAGTTTTTCATCGCATTCCGGCGATATTTACAATACGATGGTTTCATCCTCGTACAGTAAAGGAGCGAATATTTTTGTATTTTTATGTGTGTTTAATTTTGATTTTTTTTATTTTTGATTTTTTAAGTTGTGTTTTTCTTAGTTTTTAGTCGAGCGACCACAAATCACGACAATCGGGATGATTATTTGGTAACACAATTCAACATGGAGCGACTCGGCCATTTTGGTTATTTAGGGACGTTTTTCTCACCTCTCTTTTCTTACTAGTTTTTATTGGCAAAGCGGAGTTTGCCGAATTTTTATGGGGTTGAGCATTTTGTTATTCTACTTTATGCGTAGTTGAATTTGTGTTTTGTGATATGTAATGCTAAAACGTGATTTGTCGTAATTGATCACTATTCCCATGCTTAATTGTGTTTGTCTGGCTTGCCTGTCGAAGTTAACTAAGACTAGATTTGAGGCTTTTGTATTTTAAGCGTATATAAGTGCATAAATTTTCAAAATTATTATCTTTATATACTTGAACGCAATTGATTTCGCAAAACCTTAAAAGCAACGTCAATTCAAAACTTTTTCATGCAAAAAGCCTGTGAGTAGCCTAAGTGATTATCATCTTTGCATGCGCTTGAATAAGTTTCAGTCTTGATATCTCTTTGAAACCGCTGTGTGTAGTTGACTTTGAAAATGAGGTAAAGGCACAGAAAATACCCCATTCCGGCCATATACATAAATTTTAGCCACTATAAGTTCCGAATGAGCCAATCATAGCCAAATAATCCATGCCTATAGCCTTGAGTGATTTTATTGAGTCGATCCCTACAACTCCATTAAAAGCGTGGGGTAGGAGTTCGTTATTTTGTTGGTTATTAGTATTTTGGAAATTTTGTTAGGAATTATGAATAATTATAATTATTAAGGACCACCATCCTAAACAAAAAAAACACACAAAAAAAAAAGAGACCCATAAAAAATAATAAAGGGGGAAAATAAAATAAAAAAGAAGAAGGATGGTGGATAGAGTTGATTAATTGTCTACGCACTAATAAAGGCTTGTGTTTATTGCTTATTTTGTTTAATGAAGCCTAATGTTTAAAAGGCAATTGTATTTAAGTGGTTTGCGCTACAAGTCGGTAGTAGAGTTACGAGTTGAGAGATCGCCTATGTTTAAAGGCTACGTTATGAGTGTTAATGAGGTTTTTTATTTTGAACGAGGTGAAGCAACTTGCTTCGTGATTAGATTAGGTTGAGTGATTTAGTCACACGACTTATATATTCCATATCCATCCAAAGAGCCTTACATTACAACCCGAAAAGACCTTACCGATTCTTAGTGTTGAGATCACAGTTAATTTGCGATTGAGAAGATATTGATTTTTCGTGCTTATTTACTGTGCATGTATTTGTATGATTTGAGTGAAACACGTCCCATGCAGCAATGCTCGAGTGATTTGAGTGAACACCCACATATATATACTTTCCTTTTGAGAGGATGCATGATTTTGTTTATGAAGCGACAATGTAATAAAGGTGGAGTGTTTGACGTTGCGTTACTTGTATCTATATTTTCAAAATTATGTATGTTGCAACGCACGACTCATTGCCTAAGCTGATTTTCTTTCTAGTTATACTTTGAACTAACGTCTGTTCGAGGACGAACAAATAAATAAAGCGTGGGGTAGTTGATTAACACGTATTTATGCTCATTTTTAGTATTATTTTAGTTACTTTTTCTTATTATTTTTGCTATAAGTTGGATAGTTTAAGCTTCAATTCGTAAATTTGTGTTTCCAACTTATTTTACCATCTTTTGATCTAGATTGATGCAAATAAGTGATTATTTATAGTTTTTCACTTTACAACTAAGTAACCGGAATGACTCAACGCGTAAGAGATGAAGCTTGATGATTAAGAGACAAGAATCGAGCGTTCCGGTGAAGAAGTAGAAAATTTTAGAGGCTTACGGTTAGCCTTACGGTTACCTTATCGTAATGGAGCACCGTACACAACACCGTAGAAGGAGGGCGAAGAGCCTTACGGTTAGTCTTACAGTTACATTCCTCACCGTAAAGATCACCGTAAGAGGGAGACAGAGAGGTTTACGGTAGCTCCTAACCGTAAACGGGCCCAGTAACCGACCTGTGTGACTTGCGGCCCAAGTTACGCAATTTCTATATAAACCACCCATTAATCCGAGTTCCAGGCGTGATTTTCAACCATAAAACTTACCATACACATAATACTAGGGTTTAGAGTCGTAGAATAACATCAAAAATGCGAAGATCGAAGAGCAAACCCAGATTCGACGACGACGAGTTCTGGAGCCCGTTCGACGCCGTTCATCCATTTCTCGACCGATTGCTTCGTTTCCTCTTCGGATTAGCCAAAGAACCTTCAGTTTTCAGTAGCTAAGACAAGTATTCTGCAAATTTTATTTAGTTTCTAGTTTTAATTCTTAGTTTTTAAAGCTTTTTGAATAATAGTTAGTTTACGTTCTTGAGTTTTGCTTCCGTTTCTGAAATTGCTGAACGTATTAGGTTGATTAATTTCAGTTTGGATTTAGTTTCACGTGTTTATCGTTGGATATTTGATACTTTGTTTYGTTGAGAATATTCATGCGATCGATTTTCATAGTTTTGCTTAGCTTTTATGATCGTTTAAGCTACCGCTAGGATCGTAGTTGATTAATTCATGCGTAATCGTAGTTCGTAGTTAGTTCAATTAGATAATTCAAGATTTGTTTTAGGTTGCAGAGATTTAGTTTTAATTCTTAGTTATTAATTGTTTTCAATTTTAGTTAATTAATTAGAGAATTAATATAGGTTTTAGTTAATTTAATTTAGAATATTAAATTTAGTTAATCATAAGATTCAACTTCCGGTTGGTTATTTAAGTTAAATAATTTAGTTAATGTTAGTTGGTGATAAGTACTTTAGAATTGAATAATCAATTTCAAACAACCCCCCCCCCCCCCCCCCCCCCCCCCAATTTGTATGAAATATTTGTTACGTGCGACTGAGAAAAGACCGAACAGTTGTCCTCGAGAGACGACTCGAGTCAGCTTTCCACCCTACAAGTGTCCTCAGACTCTTGCGAGCAAGCTTGAAAGATTTAATTTAAGAATATATATATTTGGGGTGCACAAAAGCTTGGTTCAAGAGCGGAAAGGAAGAAGGGAGAAATTGCTGCCATCGCCACACGCCGGAGCACCACCACCATCATATACTAAGGTATGTTAGCCTTTTAATTTAAATTGAATATTTTTTTTTAAAAATTTGGGGTATTGATTTAATTTGATTTGTAATTCAATTTAGTAATTAGTGTTTGATTCAATTTATGATTTATGGTTTTAAGTTACGATTGAGGGGTTGAATTAGTCTTTAGTTTAGGGTTTAAGTTTTGAAATTAAGAATTAGGTTTTGAGAAATTGAATTTGGGGTTCATTTCAGGAATTTAGGCTTGATTTATGCAATTGTGAATAATTTTAAGTTTAGGGTTTTACGGTTGGAATTTTTTTTTTCTATTTTTTATATTTAAAATTTATGTTTATTAATTATTTTGTTTTTGAAATTTGTTTTAATTATTTAAAAGAATGTTAAATTAAATAAATATAGAAATTAAATTTTTTTATTTCTTTTTATTCTTTTCCTTATTTTTTAGTTTTTAAAATCTATTTCCTTAAATAAAAAATAATAATTTCCTGTTTCAAATTAAATTAAAATAGAATATTAAAATATGTTTTTAATTCTATTTTTAAACAATTAGGATCTGATCGTATCTAATTGGATAATTAAGGTCCAATTTCGAATTTAGTCATAGTTTAAGGTTAACTAATTAATATTTAGGGAATTAGGGTACAATCGTTTCTAACTAAAAATGTAAGTTTCGATTTTATTGAATTTAGGCATAGTTTAGGTTATCGTATTATATTATCGAATTTATATATATTGTGATGCATGCTGAACATTTTATTTTATATTGTACAAGTGCATGGGAAGGCCGTGGTGATCTGTCGTGTTTAAAAAAAAATGTATATTGTACATGCAAGAAAGGTCATGGTGATTGGCTGGGTTTTAAAATAAATATATATTGTACATGCATGGGAAGGCCGTGGTGATTGGCGGCTGACGAACTATTTGCGTTTGGTGGATATTATTTTGTTTGGTTGATATTGTTGTTTTTAGATTTTGTATGATTAATATAATAAAAACAATAGGTATTTTTTACTCGTTTAATTCGATTTAGTATCAAATAAAGAGTTTGATACTAAAGTTTGAATTGTTCCATTCTAGAATGCATACCTTAGACTCGTTTGGGATTTAGTATCAAATAGAGAGTTTGATACTAAAGTTTGAATTGTTCCTTTATAAATTACGTACCTTAGATCCGTTTGGGATTTAGTATCAAATAGAGAGTTTGATACTAAGTTTTGAATCATCCCATCTTTTTGACAATTTGAGAATGTGGGTGTAGTATGGTTATATCTTATGCATATGTGTTATGTTGACTTTGAGATTTTGGTTTATGCATCTTTCTTTTGTTCTCGGGTACACTGAAATATATGTGTACTTAGAGAACTAAGGGAAGATGCTGCCGAAATTTTGAAGACAACAAAAAATGCATATTTTAATATAATACATACTACTAAACATTCTTGAATGGGTTATAAGCCTTACCAATAATTCAAATTACTCTTCTTCCTCGTAATGCTGCCGAAATTTCACCACCCACATTCTTTTCCTCTCACTCTAGAACGATCGACACTACAAAAAAACTCAAAATTTCCGAGGGTTTTTTCCCTCGGAATTAAGAAAAAATCCCTCGGTTTTGGTCAAACCGAGGGAAAAATCCTCTCGAAAAAACCTTTCTCGGAAATCAGTTCCGAGGGAAATAAATCCCTCGGAATTACAAAACCGAGGGAATTCCGAGGGATTGTTTCCCTCGGAACCATTACCGGACAATCCCTCGGAAATCCGAGGGAAATCCGAGGGAACACTTCCCTCGGAATACTTCAATTTCCGAAGGAATAAAATCCCTCGGAATTCCGAGGGATTTCCATTCCCTCGGAAATCTGAGGGATTATATTCCCTCGGAAATTGAAATATTCCGAGGGAATATATTTCCCTCGGATTTCCGAGGGAGTCCCATTCCCTCGGATTTTTCAAAATTCCGATGGAACTTTCCCTCGGTATTTTTAATTTTTTAATTTTTTTAATTAATTTTAATTAATTTTTAATTTTTTGTTTTAATTTTAATTCTTGTTTAATTATTAAAATTCCCAAAAAATTGAAAAAAGCAATTATAGAAAAGTCAAATAAGTAAATCAATTATAATAAAAAAAATATTTGAAAATTTATGAATTACATGCGTTCGATGGAGATTAAGGCGTTCTGGTGGGAGATGTTTAAGGTAATTATTATTTT
>BMAC01000659.1:444410-472536 GCA_014905375.1 Phtheirospermum japonicum | reverse complement strand
AAATCCCTTGGAAATTTTGCTGTTTTTTTGTAGTGCGATCATTCTAGCTAAGTATCACACAAATAACTAGCACCCTAAATTACAGGGATGGGATAGTACTGATTGTAGTATGGATGTACAAACGGTGAGCGGATGGACAAATTTTTTTGGATACATTTGTAAAAGGGTGGATAGTTTTCATCGAATTGGCACTTACGCGGGATTCTATAGAGAGGGGACGGTTCTAAGTTAAAATATCCTTACAAATAAATTAAGTGTAGAAATTGAAGTTTACCCGCGATATCAATGACATTAAATATCACCCATGTTGTTGGGTTGGAATACGCCAGTCGAAACTACTTGTCATATTGCATGGAGCTATTCTGATGCATTTACACTGAAGTGTAGAAGAAAATAATCTTAATATTGATAACCACTGAAAGTTTCTAGAACGTGATCATCACTTTCGAAAAGACAAAAAAAAAAAAACTTTCGAAAAAATAGGAAGGTTGATGCTCCCCCTCCAAACATTCATTCGGGAGTAGAGAATATTGACTGAGATGGATAGACTTGGGCTTCTGAAGGTCACTAAGCTAGAGGTAGAACGTGCTAATGCTCAAATCGACGAGCGGTTGGAAGAAAAGAAGTATTTTCTTGGATCTTCTGTACTGTAACACAAATTTAATTTGTCGTAATTTAGATATTATGCACATTGAGAAGAATGTGTTTGATGATGTGTCCGACACGGTGATGAATATGAAGGGGAGGACAAAAGATCCGTCGAAATAAAGAGATGAGCTGAATGACTATTGTTTTCGTCTATCGCTTCAAGATGATGACTCGGGAAAGTATCCTAAAGCTTCTTACACACTCGATAAAAAGTCAATAATTACTTTGTGTGAATGGGTTAAGACTCTTAAGTTTCTAGACGGGTACGCTTCAAGTTTGGTACGATGCGTCGATATGAAAGGATTGAGATTGCATTGGATGAAAAGTCATGATTGTCATGTGTTTATGCAATGATTAGTTCTAATTTCTTTTCGACAACTACTCCCCAATCTAGCTTGGAAATTTCTAACAGAGTTGAGTTTGTTCTTGAAATACCTAAGTGCAACAGTTATTGAAACTTGTGACATGGCTCATTTGGAAAAAAATATTCCTCTGATCTTGTGCCAACTTGAGAAGATATTTCCCCCAAGTTTTTTTGACTCAATGGAGCATTTGCCGATCCACTTACCATATGAGGCAAGAATTGTTGGTCCAGTGCATTGATGGATGTATCTTTTCTAAAGATATATTCGTAAACTGAGAAATAGTGTGAGAAACAAATCAAGTGTCGAGGGCACGATAGAAAATGCTTATCTAATTGAAGAGGCGTCAAATTTTAGTTCATACTACTATGAAGATCAAGTTTCCAATAGAGGAACAAATTTGAAGCGTAATGAAGATGTTCAAAATGATGGAGACAACAATGATGAGATTCCATCACTATTAAAAAATTATGGTGAACCCTTCTCATCCGTAGCAGGAAAAAAATGGTTGTCAAATCAAGAGTTTGATGCAGCGAGAGAATATGTATTACTAAATGAACTCGAGGATTTTAGTAGGTATAATTGATTAAAAATAATATTTTGCATATTACTTGATATAATTGATTATAACAATATCTTGCTTCGTTAAATATGCAGCCTTTTCACAGAGGGTATTAAACGTCAACAACAAAATATTTCAGATGAAGAATTAAATGGAAAATTAAAAAACGAATTTCCCATTTGGTTGAAAACTACGTGAGTCAAATTTTGTGAGGTTTGTTTATATACATATATTACGTATTTGTATTTGGATAATATAACTTTACGTCATATATTATAGGTTTGGGATCTCTTGAATAGTGTAACCAATAATTACATTAAGAGTCTAGCGTTCGGTTTATCACGTTGTGTGACTACATTCAATGGCTGCAAGATAAATGGATACAGATTTTACACGATTGCATACGGATCAGAACGGTCTCATTGAGCATTGGGTCTGTATAAAAGGATCAACTTATGGAGAAGATGAATATGACTATTATGGTCGTTTGGTAGAGATTGTTAAACTTAGATATTAAGGGTCGGTAAGCACACTCTTGTTCAAATGCAAGTGGTTTGATCCAACTCCAACAGGCACGAGAATGCACTCTTAATATGAGCTTACCGACATTAACCTTAAATGTAGATTCAATCTTTACGATCCATTCATACTTGTGGCCCAAGTTACTTAAGTTTATTATTGCATGTATCCGAGTTTGAGACGAGACATGGTCAACAGGTTGGGAGCTTGTAAGATTAAGGCGAGATCAACAATTGATTTCATAGAAGAGCGAATGCCTGAACAATCATTTCAAGAGGATGTTGCTGAAACGCTTGGTGCAATCCAATTGGAGGATGTTGATTTCCAACTTAATGATCCACTTAATGATGACATCGATGAACTTATCTATGATGCTGATGCCGAACTTGTCGATGATACAGAAAATGAGTTTATAAGTAAATAAGAGACAAACAATGACGATTAGTTTATATTTGTGTCGGTTAAGGTTATAATGTTATGTAATTAATTAAAATTTAAAAAATAATATAATATTTTAATTTTAATTATTTTTAATTTAGTTCCAATAATGTGTTCGAGGTCGTTTAGGTGAGGGGGAAGAGTACTGCTGGAGCTGGTCGTTCAGGATCAGTTGGTCCCTCTGGTACTGGTCCCTCATGCTATGGGATTTTCGACTCCTCATCGTCACATCAAGTTGTGCTGACCTCCTCTGTTGATTTGATTGACCATTTGGATAACGTAGATCTGGATGGACGAGACCATACCAAATAGCCCTCTTATTTATGATGAGTCGTGTCGACTTTCTGGAGGCATCCTTGTTTATATCATAAGTCAGAGGTAATTATTAGTATTTAATATTTTTTATTAATAATTATTTCGTTATGAAGTGTAAGCAACTTCTAAAAAAATGTTCATTTTAATTTATATGTTATTAGAGTGCGGAATAGCTCTATAGATTTACCGGCGATTCTTAGACGGGTCCACGAGGCTCGTGTGCACCCATATGGATCGAGGTATATGTATATTCCTCAACATCATCGTAACACGTGGTGGCCTCGGTTCCAAGTATTTACACTAAATAAAAACTCAATTTATTGCATTAAATTTGTGTAAATAATTACTTGTTTTATTTTGTCTTAAATATGCTTTATTGTAGAGTTTATGTTATTGGGACCGGAGGCGATATTCTGATGATGTTATGCGCCAAGCCTTTTACTTGTCGATGTCCTATGCTTGGGTTAGATATCTCAATGAGTGGTGGCAGCTGTATTATACCGAGGGAGAGATATTTGTTGCTGTCGGCGAGCAGACTTGGAGGGCTTCGTACGAGGCATGGGCGAGGCCAGAGGTGGTTGAGAGATCACGGAGGTCTAGCAGGAGCAAGATGAGAGAGTCAGAGGGTCCTGGTACTAGGATATCTAAGCATAGAGGCGGGTCTCGGGGGGCGAATCGCATATGAGATAACATCGTAAGTTATATATATATATATATATATATATATATATGTGTGTGTGTGTGTGTGTGTGTGTGTATGTGTGTGATAAAATTATATATATATATATATATATATATATATATATATATATATATATATATATATATATATATATATATATATGGCTCGTTTATGAACCCCAAATCTCAGCGGATAGCTGTAAGTTTATTTAATTTCTAAACTCAAATTAATTTATATATTAACTTTTTTTTATCATTATTATGCATGAAAATAATTAACGAATTTGTTTTATCTATCAGACGGAGGTCCAGACTACATTGGAGAGCAGACGTGCTGCATCAGAGGAGTTTGGCACGTTTGTTGACCCGAATGATGTCTACCTATCTGTTTCCAGGCCCAAGAAGGGTCGACGAATTGGGACGAGATCGCTCGCCAAGGAGTTCGATATAGGCTCCAGCTCTACTTCATCCCAGCAGGTCAATCCTCGTCTGGAGCAACTGCAGACGCAGTTCGAGGAGCCTGTGATGAGGCGCCGGGAGGCTGAGACGAGGCATAAGGAGGAGAGGAGAGGAGAGGATACGGTTGGAGTCTCGGGATGAGTTACAGAGGATGCAAAAGGCACATGCGCAGTTCCAGATGAACTTCGAGCAGCGACTCCAACAACAGGTTGAAGAGCGTATTAGGGCCGCGATGGGAGCACTGCCTCCTCCTCCTCCTACCTCTCCCCCTCATGCTGATTAGTTTACTTGATCTCGAGATGTTGAATTATTATTTTAGAATTTATTTTAGTTTATTATTGTCGAATTCATTTGATTCTGATTCATATTTTTATTTAATTTATTTTGATTTGCATTTTTTTAATTATTTGTAAATAGAAGGATGAAAAATAATAATAATAACAATAATAATAAAATAGGTTCATTATTCCAATTAATAAAAATAATATTAAAAAATTAAAAATACATTTACCGACGGCTTTCATGTTCGTCGGTAACATTAAATAGTATTTTCCTTATTTATTTACCGAAGGGTGTAAAATCCATTGGCATTATTTATTTATTTATTTATTTAACGATGGGCGAAAATCCAACGAAATTCATTTTTTTATTTAATTATTTACGGACGGTCGTAAATCCGTCGGTAAATCCTAAAAAAAAAAAAGGAATCCCGACGGCAGCTTACCGGCGACGGTGTCTGTCGGAAAGCCGCGAAACTTACCAACGGACTGAGAAATCCATTAGAAAGTGAAATTACTGACAAATTCGCCGATGGATAATCTGTCGGTAAGTGATTTACCGATGGGTATTGTTGTCGGAAATTCCGAATTTTTTTGTAGTGCATGTCTCAACCTCCTGGATTTGAAATAGGCAATAGCAAAAACCTTGTTTGTAAACTAATAAAGTCCCTATATGGGCTCAAGTTAGCCTCCAAAGCATGGTCCAATAAGTTGAGGACAATCCTACAAACCATGGGCTTTGACATCTCCAAAGCAGACACTTGTCTATTTTATAAGCACAGCAAGACATCAAGCATGATTGTGATTACATATGTTGATGATATCATTGCCACAGGAAGTAATAAATAGGAAATCCAGACCCAACAACTCAACACCTTCTTATCCTTGAAAGACATGAGAACCTTGCATTATTTCTTAGGAATAGAATTCAGATACACAAATGATGGAATGTTCTTATCACAAGAAGGTTAAATAAAAATTTTACTCAAGAAGGCGGATATGTATAAAGCTAAGGGGTTTTTTACACCAATGGTCACCAATTACCCATTGTCTAAGTCTGTTGGATCAGCTATTCCAGATGAACCAGCTTTCAGAAGCCTAGTTCGAGCACTTCAATACATCACTATCACTAGACCTGAATAATCCTATAGTGTAAACAAGATCAGTCAGTCCATGCAATGCCCTATTGATAAACACTGAAAAGCAATGCAAAGAATCTTCATATATCTTGCAGGAACTATTACTTAAATTTATGTCTTGACCATCTACACAACTTCCGAATTTCACAGATGCAAATTGGGCAACTGATCCTGATGATAGGAGATCTACTTCAGGTTTTTATGTTTACATAGGAGGTATTCTTGTTACAAGGAGTTTAAAGAAGAAATGATTTCTCTAGAAGTAGCACTGAAACTGAATTCAGGGGATTAGAAAAGGTCGCTTGTAATATCATATGGCTGCAATCACTTTCTAAGGAGGTGAAAATCTCACAAGCTCAAACTCCAGTTGTTTGGGTAGATAATCTAGGAGCTGTCTCATTTGCAAAGAACCCTGTACAACACTCAGGAATGAAGCATCTTGAATCGACTTACATTTTGTTAAGTAAAAGGTTGAACAATAGATCATCAGAGTTCAACATATACCTTCCTATGATCAAATTGCAGACATCTTTATAAAGACACTTTCAAATCAATCCTTTACTTGGCTAAGGGATAAACTACTAGTCACTCCTTACTCCTCACTTCAATTGCAGGGGCCTGAAAAGGAAAATGATAATTCTGAAGCTCCATGCATTGCCATGCACATCACAACAACAGATTAATTCACAGAGCCTTTAGAGTAGCCTTTGTCTTATTAGTTGTCTTGTAGTGTCTTAAATTATTTAGCATATTCCGTTTGCTGAACTCCATCTATTTAAATAGTGTTATGTGCACCCTATTGTAGGTTAACACGTGTCTAGGGTATCCGAGGTTGGTTGTCTTGTGTCACCCAATTTATTGTTGGTGTGTTTTAAATCTGTATGTATTGAATGAGAAAGAAACGATACAAAACATGTCACTTTCATTTATCAACTTTTTACGTTGCAGCTTTTATCAATGCAGCTTGTTTTTTTCTCAATAATGGCCGACCCTGGCATAATGGGTGACGGCCAAGAGCCTAATATGGATTATTATTATTGTTAGTTTAATACTTATATATATATATATATATATATATATATGCTATGTTTGATGTGACATCAAATATTGGGTCAATCATGTAGATAGTAAAAGTTATAGTCAGGTCGATAAAGTTGTATTTTGGGTCTTTAAAATAGGTTACAGTTTAAATTATTGTATTTCGGTTGCATGGGCTTACAGCGCCTCAGATGGTTAATAACAGGTTGCATAAAGAGAAGGTTGGGCCTAGATGGGTCGATGATCAGGTAAATATGGTAGAGAAGTTCCAGATCCCAGCGTATGAAATTATTATGGTAATATGGTGTTAAAGTTAATATGGTAATTGGGCATATAAATTTCCAAGTTATTAAATTAAGAGAGAAAGGATCTTAATTTGAGATGGTTTCTTTATTATGGAGATTGAGTATAATTCGGAGATGGAAACCTAACTTGGGTAGTATGTCTCTAGTATTTGTATGAAGGCAACTCATGCCTCGTTTTATTTCTAAGTTGATATTTCCTACTTTTCTTGCTCCCGCTTTCATCAAATTTATAAGGTAACTGATTTAGGCATTAGAGGGCCTACGTCGGGTTATCCAACTTGGATTTTGTGCAGGTTTGATCGTGGTTCAAGGAAGATGTTTCGACGCAATTTGATCTCTTTCCTAGTTAGCCAAACTTTTGGTCGCATCAATATTATGAAAAAAATATGTAACTGTAAATTTCATAATTACTAGTGGGCACGTTGAATGAGAAGTGAAATTCTCTCTCGATTTCACGCATGACTCTACTTCTCTCTCTTCCAAAAATCAAATTAGTTAATAATTACTGAAGGTCAAAATTACGTTTGTCACGTTGCTCTCTTATTATATTAACTCTCTTTTCCTCCAATACTTTTAATCAATGAGTATTGTTATGGTTTGGGCACGTCAATTCATGGATATTAGAGATAAGTCATTAGAGACAGTGAGACAAAGTTTTAGGGATAATTTTTTTTGCCTCCTAAAGTATCACGAAATTTAGACTTTACCTCCTAAACATTTTTTTTAAGTTGCCTCCTCAAGTTTGCGTTTTTTTGAGTTTGCCTCCTAAAGTACAATTCACGCCAAAAAGTTATCGGACGCCGTTCACGTGACTTACATGCGAGGGCACGAGCGTCTTTTCGGTAATACCTCTTTTCAGTTTTTTTTGCCTCCTCAACTATCTCATTTTTTTTTACTTTACCTCCTAAAGTATTTTTCTATTAAATTGCCTTCTCAAGTACGATTTTATTTTAAAATTGCCTCCTCAGGAAAGTTTTTGGGCCAAAAAATAGAAATAAAAATCAAATACCGAGAGGATTAACTAATGAATGATACCCTAGATAAATACTAATACTAATACTAAAACTAATAATACTAATACTAATAATAATAATAATATATTACTAATATTTTTTAAATATAAATAATATAATTTTTAATACATATAACATAATTATAATACACTTTTAAATACTACTACTAATAATAATAATAAAAATATATAATTATAATATAATAACTTATGAATATAATTTATAATTTAACTAATATATTTAATAAAAATGTAATATATAATACGATTTTTTTACAATAACAATTTCCGTAACTTTTTTTCTCATTTCTTATTTTTTTTTGAAATATAATATTACTTGTAATGTATATATTTTAATTTCAAATACATATAATATAATTATAATACACTTTCAAATAATAATAATTATAATATGATACAAGTAATATTATATTATAACATAATACACTTTCAAATATAATATTATTTGAAATATATTATATGTGTTGAAATAATATTATGTGTGTTATATTATTATATATTATAATTTAAAGTGTATTTTAATTATTTTATATATATTTTAATTTATAAATATATATTATATTATTATATATTATAATTTTAAAGTGTATTATAATTATATTATATGTATTTCAAATATATATATATATATATTGCAAGCAATATTATATATCAACAAATAAATAAGAAATGAAAAAAAAGTTACAAAAATTGATATTGTTATTGCGAAAATAGTCATATTATATTTATATTTATTAAATATATCAGTTAAAAATAGAAATTATACTTCAAAATTATTATATTATATTATAATTATAATGATATATTATTATTATTATTATTATTATTATTATTATTATTATTATTATTATTACTACTACTACTATTACTACTACTACTACTACTACTACTAATGCTACTACTACTACTACTAGTAGTAGTTGTAGTAGTTGTAGTATTTAAAGTGTATTATAATTATTTTATATGTATTATTTATATTTAAAAAATATTAGTAATATATTATTATTATTATTATTTACCTAGGGTATCATTCATTAGGTAAATTCCATCGGTATTTTATTTTTATTTTTATTTTTTGGCCCAAAAATTGTCTTGAGGAGGCAATTTTAAAATAAAATCGTTCTTGAGAAGGCAATTTGATAGAAAAATACTTTAGGAGGCAATGTAAAAAAAAAATGAGATAGTTGAGGAGGCAAAAAAAAAAAGTGAAAAGAGGTATTACCGAAAAGAAGCTCGTACCCTCGCGTGCAAGTCACGTGAACGGCGTCCGACAACTTTTTGGCGTGAATTGTACTTTAGGAGGCAAACTCAAAAAACGCAAATTTCAGGAGGCAACTTAAAAAAAAATTGTTTAGGAAGTAAAGTCTAAATTTTGTGATATTCAAGAGGGAAAAAAAATTATCCCAAAGTTTTATTCCATTTAGGCGAGAGTTTTGATTTATTGCTATATTATTGAGCTAGAATAGTGAATTTTAGATTTTTTTTTAATATTATTAAGTTTTTCCACCTTAGAGGTTTTTTAACTTTTTCTTTCCTGACACTTTACAATCTTCAATATATTTTGAGAAATTGAATTTGAACCTCTGTTTTGCTAGTATGACATCAATACTCATATCTCAAGTTCAGGATATATTATTCCTTTTTTAATTATTTATATAATTAATACACCACAATAAATGAGTTTAGTAGGGAACGATACAATTTGAACAACAACGAGTTGTGTCTATATATAAGTTGGGCTTTTCTACGTACAGGTACACGTTGTACTTATTTGTCGACATGTAACCCTTGAATAAATGCCATGTGTCATATATCAACTTATATTTATTAATTTAAATATTAATTTACAAATGTCTAATATATAATTTATATATATTAAGTAATTAAAATAAAATTAACAAATATTCTTCATTTATTATAAAACACCCCAAAATTATATTAATCATAATAGACCCCTCGATTATAAATATATTTTATAAGACACAATCACATAAACCATGTCAATGATTCATCTCGTCTCCATCGTCCAGTGCTACAAGAATTTCAAGCACTTTTCACAATTAAAATTGTAATTTGCTATGTGTTCGCCTTGAGTAGAAAGAAAGATGGGAGAAAGGAAGGTTTGAATAAATATCGCCCGCCGAACTTCGATCGGGTGAAGGTGCCATGCCGGAGGCAGTGGCGGATCTAGGATTTTATATTTGGGGGTACGGAAGATAATTGATAAAATATTATTTATTATTTAAGATTATACAACACGATAAAAAAAGTGATCAATAAAATTATAATTATAATTGAGTCCGCCGAGTTTTCATTTTTTGAAGGCGGTCTATGACTTCAACATCAGGAATTTGTAAGAACATATCCTTCTCAACAAAAGTAACCAAACAATCATTTAATAATTGATCACCTATACTATATTTTAAACTATTTTTGACATAAGTCATTCCCGAAAAAACTCTTTCCACACTTACAGTAGAGACGGGGAGAATCAACATCAACTTGATAATTTAATAAATAGACGGATAAGTCACATGCTTCTTTGTTTCGACAAGCATCATTGAAAGGGAACCAAGATCATTCGAATCTTGAAACTTTACATCTTTTCGCATATCTTCAATGGATATATCAATTTGACATTCAAGATCCATCAAACCAACACTTGAAAATTCCGAAGGACAAAGTGTGGCAAGTTGAAGTACTTTTTTCTTGTCAAAATAAGAGAAACCATCTCTAGGATTAACGCAAGCCATGCATATTAGTAACTCCATATTGATCTCATCAAACCGATTATTGAGTTCTCCAAGTTGTAAACAAATCACCGCTACCATAATTTCAACTTGAAAATAGTGAAGGTTTGTTGCTTGATTAACAAATTTTCTTGATCTTCCTCGTGGAATGTAAGGAGCATTATATCGGGAAGAACAGTGTCATATTTAGTGCAAAATGAAGTTACCTTATTCAAGAGAGTTTCCCACCCACTATCTCTTGAATTTTGCAACAATCCATTGATTAGAGAAACAAGAGACATAACATTAACCATATCTTGATCTCTTCTTTGCAACGCAAGACACAAATCATTAGCATACCCAAAAGTTGTCAACATCAAGTGGGCCAAAAAAATGAAATCAAATGACTCGAGTGAGTATAAAATGGATTGAGCTTTGATTTTATCTTCCGAATTTGAAGCGTTCTTCCCAATCATCTCAAGCACATTAATTATTTTAGGAAACAAGTCGATAATATTTAATATAGTTTTATAATGAGATCCCCAACGAGTATCACCGGGTCTCTTCAAACCAATTTCTTGATTCAAACCCAATCCACTCTTAAGTTCTCCCATTTTCAAGGATTCAACAACTTGTTCGGCTTGCATTTCTCGAATCACTTATCTTCGCTTACATGAGACTCCAACCACACTCAACAAGTTTTAAAGTGTCTCAAAAGGCCAACCAAAATTATTATTATTTTTAACTACGACAACAGGTGTTAATTGGAGTTGGTGGGCGAAACAATGAACATAGTAGGCACATGGAGTATCCTTCATAATCAAAGTTTTAAGGCCATTTATCTCACCTTTCATGTTGCTAACCCTCGAAATTTAGATGGACTCAACGAATGTTCCACAAGCAAAGATATAATTGCACTTTTAAGAGACAACGTCGTGGTACCACCAACATGTACAAGTCCAATAAATCGCTCCATTACCTTTCCATTCTTATTATCAATATAACACAAATGAAGAGCTAATTGTTAGTTTTGAGACACGTCACTTGACTCATCAACTAATGTACTAAAGTAGTCATCACCAAGCTCTTCTATAATGCGCCTAGTTGTTTCTTTAGCACAACAATTGATGATATCCTTTTGAATTGTGGGAGATGTCATTTGACTATTACTTGGAGCATTTTCAAAATTAATTTTTTTAATTATGGTTTGCTAGCCATTTCAAAAGCTCGAGAAAGTTTCCCCTATTGATTGATTCTTCACTTTCATCGTGCTCAAGACATGCTAACCCTCGGCGCAAAAGAAATCTTAAACAAGAAATTGAAGCTTTCAAGCGAGCTTCATACTCACTTCGAACCAAATCACTTCCTTTATCAAAAGCATGTATACTAATTTTTTTTTATTTTAGTCTCTTAAATCCGTATATTTCTCATACGCAAGAGCTTTTAACCCCACCAACATGCTTCTCAAACCTATTCGATTTATTCCATGACCTAAAACCTCCCTATACAAATGCATCTCCCCCCATACTAATTTCAAATTCATTCTTGAATAAGTAACAAGCAAATCAAAAAACCGCATCTTTCTCAATACTATATTCAAGCCAATCATATTTAAACCAACATACACTAAATCGGTGCATACCTCCAAGTTCTCTTTGAGGAGATTTATGAGTTCTTGGTTGGCAAGGTCCTTTAAGAATATATGCTCTTCTCACCGCATTTCGTTGTTTTGAAGGATAATCCATTATACTCATTCTTGTTCTGAGATCATAGGGAAGAAGTTCAACATCATATAACAACTCTTCCTCCTCCAGTGGCACTCTACTAGCACTTCAACCACCTAACTCCATTTTGTTTTCTTGAGTTTCAGGGGAACTGAATGGCGGAATTGAAGTCGACTTGTGATTATTGAGAGAAGACAAATTATCTCCATCTGAAAAGCAAGACGTCCCTTGAGGTTTCATTTTTTTTTTCATAAACTTCTTAAGATCGGATTGCTTTCCCGTTCCCTTGCATTTCTTTGATTTGAGCATATCATTCGTCATTTTCTAAATGAATTGGTAATAAATAATAAGAATATAGTCATACAAAATAATCTTGATATTACTTCTAAAATAAAAACGTAATTGAAGGGACAATACACAAGAAAAATATTAAATCAAATATTTGAAATAAATAAAGAAGAAAAAAATAAACTCTAATTTATCAACTAAATGTTCAAATCAAAATCATTACTAAATTAATTAACCAACAATTTATTTAAATAAGCAAAATAAATTAAAATATAACACATTCTGTTTCACCCGAAAATTCTACCACGCCTGAGATCAAGCCTTCACCTGGAACAAGGCTGACCTGCACCCACAAACACATTAGAAAGGGACCACCGGGGGTTTTCCGGTGGAAACCTCTCTGATACTTAAGTCAGTTAAGCATTTTATGTATTTCGGTGAGCAATGAAAGGAATGCACAAGAATGTCATACCTCTCTCAGCCTTGGGGCTGAGCTATTTATAATTTTCCCTAATGGGGACCCCTTCCGGGATCTTGGAATCAGAGACCACGAGTCTCGGGCCGTTGTGCAAACAGTCATGATAGGTGGTCCCACTTGTTCCCTTCTGGGAAGCCAGAGCACCTGTTCTCCCCTAAGCCTGCTCTCCTATAATCCTTCTATGTGGTTTTGAATCAGGTCAGGACGTATTTCCTGACATGGCCTTTTGACTTTACTCTCATCCGAGAGTTTAGGCCAGATCAGAATTGTCCCGAGCTAAGATAATTCCTTCCTCATCTCCTTCTGCTTTCCTGACCTCCTCTGGAAAACCAGCTCAGGGCCTTTCGGGGGTATAACAGGTCAGGCCCTTGGGCACCTCCTTATCGATCCTAAGTCAGGTCTACCTCAATCCAGGTTTTCCCGTTCAGGTCACATCAACTCGTCCCCCCTGAAATGGTTGGGGGTAGATCTGTAAAGACTCTAGGGCTTCCTTCGGGAGTAATTAGGGCTCCACGCGTCTTTACAACTTTCCGTATCTATACAAATCCCAAAAAATCTGCCCTTTGACAAGGATTAATCATTGGCATTATTGGTGACAGTCCATATCCAGAGACGGTTACCATATCGACATGTCTCCTCGGGTACTGTACTACTGAAAGGTCAGCGGCGTTTAACCTACCCAGTAACGGTTGGCGTTCCAGCTCATCACCTAGGGCACTGTGCATCTCACAAACATTAAATGCAGGGATCCCATCAACTCCCGCTTTTTACTCGATTTCTGTTTTTTTTTTGAATTTATCATTTCCCTTTTATTCCCGCTATCTTCTCTCTCTTCTTCACTTTTCAAATTCTCACTTACACGAACACTTATGCGCTCCGCTTTTCTCTCCTTAGCGATTCAGTATCTCAACACTTTCAGTTTTTCCGATCATCTTCATCTACCAGGTACTTCTCCGATCTAATATTATTTTTCCAATAATGTCAGCTCTATCTTCTTCTACCGATTCTCCTCCCGTTACTTCTTCTCCTCTTTATCCGACGATGTCAGCCCCTTCATCATCACCATCTTCTCACTCGGCGGCAGCGACGTCCGTTCCTTCCTCACCGTCGTCCTTTGAATATCCGTCGCCTATCTCGGACCACCCCAAAGTCTACTCCGTCCTCAGCGATAAATCCGTTGAGGAACTTCATTATAAATACAAAATTCCCCAAGAGTTTAATATAATCAACCCTCCGCCAGGCGTCCTGGCATGTCAGGCGCCGTCCGACCATCTAACTTTTTATGCCGACCAGTTTCAGGCGGATTTGCGCCTCCCCGTAAACCCCCTGATGTTGGAGATTGCCAGCATGCATAAAATTCCTGTTTTTCAATTTACCCCCAACTCCTTCCGCATTATCGTAGGTTATAATTTTACCATGCGATATGCTGGTTTGGATCCCACGGCCCACACCTTTTATCAACTTTATCAAGCCAAGAGCTCTCCTCCTAGCTTCTTTTACCTGAGCGCCAGACCTGGAGTTCAGTTTTTACATGGGATCCTTTCTTCCAACAAGGCTTGGAGGAAGTAGTTTATATTCGTACACTACTCTAGAGATTGGGGTTTCCCCCCAAAGCCCATTGAAAAACTGCCCCCTCAAGCACCTCTGACTGTGGGAGACAAGTCTCCCCGGTTGCTAAAAATAATTTCTACCCTCAACGAGAACGCACTTCACCTCTCTCAACACCTCTTACCCTTTGTTTTAGATTCTTTCAATGAGAGAGAAGAGACAAGCCCTCTAACTCGTGAAATTGGTAAAAATTCATTTTATCCCAGCCTATCCCTTGCGCCTTTATCTTTCACAAATTTCTAATTCTCTTCTCTTCTCTTTCACAGCAAGTATGATGAAGAGAATGATCGGAGCTCGCCAGAAAGGAGCAGAGGTGGCTCCAGAGCAAAAGCCTCAAGAAGCAAGCCCTTCCTCTTCTACGAGGCTGGGCTCCAACTCTCCTAGGGCGCTTCCATGCCCTAAAGTACGACCGACCATCCGCTCCGACTCAGAAGAGGACAGCGATGTCCCTCTGGCAAAAAAGCCCAGGGCTACTCGTGGCATGACCACTCTCCCTCCACCGGTGCCATCTAACCCCAACGCCAATCTCTTCATTAACACTTCAGTCTTGAAGTGTTCTGGGGATGTAGCCCTGCAGTTTATGCGAGGACAGTGCCCGGCCTCAGATCGTCGCCTCCTGGAGAAGATGACTGACTGCGAGCTGCTAGAATTATGGTGCCGGGATGAGTCCCGGGTTAGTCCCCTTTCCTTTGTCCTTTAACCCCCCTTTTATATCTTGTTCAGATTCTAATTCCTTCTGCTGTTTAGGCGGCTGCCAAGAAGGCTGTTTTATGTGCCCGAGCCACGAGCTCCATGATGAAATCCAGATATGATTCGAGAAAACAAGGCATTGCAAGAGAAAGAGAAGCATGTGCGTGCGCTGGACAAAGAGCGAGGGGCCGAGATAAAAAAAGCTTAAAGCGGAGATGGCCGAGATGAAGAAGGCTGAGGCGAAGGTTATCAAGATAGCTCGCAGTGAGGCGCGAAACGAGGCTCTGGCGGAGGCTAGGAGATTAGCTGATGGCATCTTGGCTAAAGCTCTAGAGGGCTGGGAGACAAAATTCCTGAACTCTTAAAAAGTTTTGAAATTGATTTAGCACACTAGGGAGACCACCCGAAAGGCCTTCCTAGGATCCGAGGAGCTCTACTTGTTATTTGGCCTGGAGGCCATGGGCTACTATCACTTTGGCCTGGATGCGCAGGCCAAATGGGACTCGGACCACCCTGGCCTTCCCTTTGAAAGGAACCTGCCCTTGAACACCGCCCAAGCCGACCTCTTTCACTTATGCTTCAGAACAAGACCGTCGCATAATCTCGGAGCGGCTGAGTTTGCTGAGCACGTCTTTGCCACGCTTAACATTCCTGAACCAGAGCAGCCTCAGCCAGACCAGGCCTTTACTTTGGCTCTTCCTGCATCCACTCCTTCCCCCACCTTAGCCGGTCTGGGTGAGCTACCGGGAGGGGCTTCTCCTGGTTCTTTGGCAGAGGAAGCCGTGGAGTAGCTCGCGAAAGAGCTAGATGCAGGGATTTAGGCTTAGCTCTGCTAGGGTTTCCTTCTCTTTTTTATTTCAACAGATCTGTTTGTTTTTTACCTGCGTGGATGATCGGTTCTTTTAATGTGTCTCCTGTATGCTGAACAGTTTTTTGTCATGTAATGACTTTTCATATTTTAGGGTTTCCTGGTTTTCTGGAAACTCTATTACATTTTTATCTCTATGGCACGTGCTTCATTTTTCTTTATTTACGCGCATTTACGATTTTCGGTCTTTCAATTTTATAATGGCTTCTCCTTCCCTGCTTGAAGAGCTATATACTATAAGGTGAAAAATCCTTTCTTTGTTCGCTGAGAATTTCAAACTCACAGACAAACTGTCGGTCCTCCGGGAAAAAATCTCCTACATGTGCCGGCTCCTAGAGAGGAAAAGGCAGAAAAAATGCCACTACAAGCGAGAGTGGGTTGAGCTTCGTCAGCTGAATTGTTAACTGGAGGAGGAAAATACTGACTTGACGGAGTCGGTAAACTGACTGACCGTCGCCGCCAGCGAGGCTCATGCTATTTCCGAGTGAGCCGACAGGTACCGCCAACGCTACCATGAGACCGAGCGTGAGCTATGGCGTGTTCGCCGAATTCTGGCTTCTGACCGGAGGGCTCCTGCTTCTCATGGATGTATGTTTCTGGGCTTCTCGAATATTACTTTTTTGTTATTTTTCGCACTTGTAATCAAACTCGCCAATTTCCCATCTATATAAGAAGGTGCATACATTTCTTCTTTGATGTATTCCCAGAAATTTGTGGTGGAGCAAGAATCTTGTGTCAAGTACTCATGAAATATTTTGGTCGATCTTTAACTAACTTTTGCTTTATTTTGTTCAATCAAACCAAGTGAATTGGGGCCTTCAACCTTAGCCAATCCTGGCCTTTCCCAGTAATCAGGCCAGGGACATTGTGGCACTCGCTCTTAGCCAATCATGGCTTTACTATACTGACGATCAGGTCGGGATTTTCCTGGACATCCGCCTTTAGCCAATCCTGGCGTTTAAAATACTAAAAATCAGGTCAGGAATTTCATGGGCATCTGCCCTTAGCCAATCCTGGCTTTTAAAATACTGGCAATCAGGTCAGGAATTTCATGGGCATCCGTCCTTAGCCAATCTTGGCTTTTAAAATACTGATAATCAGGTCAGGAATTTCATGGGCATCCTCCCTTAGCCAATCCTGGCTTTTTAAAATACTGACAATCAGGTCAGGAATTTCATGGGCATCCGACCTTAGCCAATCCTGGCTTTTAAAATACTGACAATCAGGTCAGGAATTTTCATGGGCATCCGCCCTTAGCCAATCCTGACTTTTAAAATACTGACAATCAGGTCAGGAATTTCATGGGCATTCGCCCTTAGCTAATCCTGGCTTTTAAAATACTAACAATCTGGTCAGGAATTTTATGGGCATCCGCCCTTAGCCAATCCTTGCTTTAAAACCTGTATAAAGCAAAGAGACAATACGAAACAAAATCTTTATAAATATTTGGTTGTTTTTTCATACATAATATTTTCGTAAGTTAGCTATATTCCAGGCTCGTGGTAGCTTGACCCCATCTAACTGCTCCAGCTCATACACTCCACCCTGTAGTATTTTTGTAACTTTAAGAGGCCCTTTCCAGGTAGCATACAACTTTCCTATTGGCTTCTATAAATTAGACCTGCAAGGGACCAGGTCTCCCACTTGGAAATGTCTTTTGATTACAGACTTATCATAGGCTGCTTTGACTAGCCTCCTAATGTGCTCCATCCTGACGGCAACTCTTTCCCTCCTTTCCTCCACCAAGTCTAGGGCATCCTGAATCAATAGCTCAACCTGCTTCTCCGTAAAGTTCTGATCTCTATGGGTTTCCATACTGATCTCAGCGGGGACCACAACGTCCATGCCATAAACCGAGCTAAATGGCGTTTCTGCGGTTCTCTCCTAAGGATTAGTCGTGTGCACCCATAGGATTGAAATAAGCTCTTCAACCCACTTGCCTCTCGATCTTTCCAATCGTGCCTTGATTCCTTGTACGAGTATGTGATTGGTCACCTCGACCTTGCCATTGTCTTGCGGATGGTAAACAGATGTGAAATGTTGGTCGATTTTCATCCGAGTAGACCAGACTTTGATTCTGGCGCCCATGAACTGAGTGTCATTATTTGAGACCAAAATCCTGGGGATGCCAAATCGACAGACTATGTACTTCCACAAAAATCTCATTACCGCATCCTCTGTAATTTTTGCCTGTGCTTCACCCTCTACCCACTTGCTGAAATAATTGACGGCTACTTTCAGGAATTTCTTTTTGGCGGGGGCTGTTGGGAAAGGCCCTACCAGGTCTATTCCCCATTGGGAGAATGGGCATGGAGAGCTCATCGTCATGAGCTCTTCCGCAGGCCTATGTATTAAGGGCGAGTTCCTTTGACACTTGTCGCAAGCCCGGACAAAATCTTCCGCTTCATTCCTCAGTTGTGGACAAAAGTAGCCTGCTCTTAAGACCTTGCTTGACAAGGCTCTAGCACCCATGTGATTACCGCAACATCCTTCATGGACTTATTTAAGGACATGAGTGACTTCCCCTAAGCTCTTGTACCGTAGAATGGGCCGCCCAAATCTCCTTCGAAACAGCTCTCCCTTTCTCAAGCAAATCCGTGATGACCTGGTCCTTAACTTCATTGCCTCTCTCTTGTTCTCCGGTAGCTCTCCCTTCTCAAGGTATGCCCTGATAGGAGAGCGCCAATCCTCTCTTTCATCCACTGAACATACTCTCTCTTCTCTAAATTCCTGATCTGCCATTAACAGAGTGATTACTCTCTCCTGACAATCCACTGTTGAACTAGCCACTTTAGCTAAGTAATCCGCTCTCGTGTTTTCTTCTCTAGGGATTTGGAGGACAGTCAGAGTTCCCATTGTTTTAGCTAACTCTATGAATTGAGCTAGGTATCTTTGCATATGCTCATCCCTTGTCTTACATTCTCCATTTATCTGCCTACATACGAGCTGCCAATCAACTCTCACACATACCTGCTCTGCCCCCAAATCCTTTGCCATCTGAATTCCCTTCAAAAGAGCTTCGTACTCAGCTGCATTATTAGACAATGTATAGTTCATCTGTATTGCATACTCGGTGGTCACGCCAGTCGGGCTAGTCAATACTACGCCCGCACCACATCCTAGGTTTCCTACCGAACCATCCGTATAAATTATCCATCCCTTTTTATCTTCAGGAGAGTTGGTCATTTCTTGCATGAAATCAGCCAAAGCTTGGGCTTTAATGGCTTTTCTTGCTTCGAAAATTATATCAAACTCACTAAGTTCAATATCCACCTGACCATCCGTCTTGATGCCTCTGGCTTATCCATGATGGCATTTAACGGTAGGTTAGTCCGCATTATTATGCCGTGTGAGAGGAAATAAGGTCATAATTTGCGCGCTGTGCCGACCAGGGATAGCATTGCTCGCTCCACTTCCACATATTGAATTTCAGCATCATGCAGCACTTTGCTCCAATAATATACCGGCCTCTGTACTTTGCATTCATCTCTGAGCAAGACCAAGCTCACGACCTGCTGCCCGACAAACAAGTACATAATTAAAGGTTTGCCCTGAATTGGCTTAGTGAGCAGCGACATGCTAGCCAGGTGCTCCTTCAACATCCAGAACGCTTCCTCGCACTCATCACTCCACTGAAATCGGGCTTTCTTACGGAAGTCCATGAAGAATGGTAAGCTTTTCTCAACTGAGCGCGAGACGAACCTGCCCAGAGCATTAATTCGGCCCGCTAGGCACTGCATCTCCTTGACATTCCTTTGGGCCTGCATGTCCATGATGACTCTTACCTTCTTTGGGTTGGCCTCGATTCCCTTTTCTGTGACCATATACCCCAGGAATTTACCAGCTCTAACCCCAAATGCGCAATTCTTGGGGTTGAGCTTCATCTTGTATTTTCTCAAGGTTTCGAAGGTTTCTCTTAGATCGTACACATGCGAGGTTGCCTTCACGCTTTTGACTAACATGTCATTGACGTATACCTCTATGTTCCTTCCCAACTGAGCTTTAAACATCTTATCCACCAATCGCTGATATGTGGCGCCTGCGTTCTTGAGACCAAACGGCATGACCATGTAGTAGTAGGTTCCCTTTAGGGTTATAAAACTGACCCACTTCCAGTACTCCTCCGCTAGTCTGATCTGATGGTAACCTTGCGAGGCGTCCATCATGCTTAACAGCTCACAGCCAGACGTGTAGTCAACCAACTGGTCTATCCTTGGTAAAAGATAGTGATCCTTAGGGCAGGCACGATTAAGATCCCGAAAATCTATACACATACGCCAATCTTCTGGGGTCTTGGGGACCAATACAGCGTTGGAAAGCCACTCAGAGAATCGTATTTCTTGAATGTGCTTAGCTTTCAACAATTTCTTGACTTCAGCTTAAATGATTGCCTCCTTCTCAGGGCCAAAGTTGCGCTTTCTCTGCTTAACTGGCTTTTCTCCAGGGCTGATATTGAGGTGGTGCTTGACAACTGTTGGATCTATTCCTACCAGATCTTGAGGAGACCAAGCAAAGACGTCAGCATTTTTCTCAAAAATTGGACCAGGTCTACCAGAATGTCTGGGCTCAGGGTTGTTCCCACTCTCACAACCCTGCTATCATCCCCCGGGACCATCTCTACCATCATCAAACCCTCCTGTCGCTAAGCCAGCTATGGCTTCACGATCTCCATCCTAGCTCTCTTACTTTGTCGTTCCTCTTCATTACGTCGGATAGACTCGACGTATGCTTGTCTAGATGCATACTAATCACCCCTAACATCACCTGTTCCGTCCTGAGCAGGGAACTTTAACTTCATATGGTACACTGAGATCATGGCCTGGAATATGCTCAAAGAGGGTCGCCCTAGCATAACATTGTATGAAGATGGCGCATCCACTACCAGGAACCGCACTGTCTTAGTTATCCTATACGCCTCTTCTCTTAAGGTTACCAAAAGCCTCACTGATCTAAAGGCTTCAAAGCTCCCCCTGCAAATCCTACTAACGAGGTTGTCACCTCTTCCATTTCGACATCAGGTTTTAACTTTTGATAGCAATCATAGAACAGGATATCAGCCGAGCTCCCCATGTCCACAAATACTCGTCTCACATTATAATTTTCAATGGTGGCCGTTATGACCAGGGCATCCATGTGGGGAGCCAGGATGTCATTCTCATCCTCTGATCCGAAACATATGCTTTAGCTTGGGGTTATCTGACCGACCTCCCGTGACTTCTTGACCAGGTCTTTTTCAGCTCGGATGTAGCTATTTTGGGTTCGTCTAGAGTGTTCGTCCCATTCACCTCCCGTGATCATTAGGATCTCCCCTCATATGACCTGGGCTTGGTCACTTCACCTTCCATTGTATCGTCCGCTATCTTGTTCATGCCTGTTCACTTGAGGCCGATCGCGCCTGCGTGAGTCAGACCTTGACTCCTCTCTTCTCACCTGCACATACTCTTTGAGGTGCCTTGCCTGCACCATTCTCTATAATTCATCCTTCAGATGAGTGCACTGATCTGTGTCATGGCCATATTCGTTATGGTATCTACAGAATTGGTCAGATTTTCTTCCCGCGGCTTTTGAGAGTAAGTTTTAGGCAATTTGAGATTAGGGTGCCATTCTATTGCTTGCAAAATCTCTCCCTGAGGTGTTGCTAGGGGTGTGTATCTGTCGAAACGAGGTCATCCCCCTGCTAGATCTGGCCTTGGTTTTTTCAACAGTACCCTTTCCTCCCGATCAGGTATGTCCCTTTTCTTCTTTCCTTCGTCCTTGATCTTCAAGAACTTCCTCCAGGTGGATATACTTCTCTGCTCCCTCCAAGAGCTCTCCGAATTTCAGCGCTGGCTTTACGACCAGCGACTGGAAAAATTCTCTTCTCCTAAGCCCTTGTGCCAACGCGTTAACCAGGAGCTCTTCAGACGCTGATGGTACCTCGAGCTTTGCATTTGTGAATCGGTTGATGTATGAGCGTAGGCTTTCGTTTTCTTTCTGTTTCAGGCTGAATAATACTAGCAGCATCTTCTGGTACTTCCTGCAACTAGTAAATTGGTGCAGGAATACCGAGCTGCATTTGTCGAAATTGCTGATGGAGCGCGGCGGTAACTGGCTGAACTAGAGTTGAGCCAATTTTGTAAAGGTTGTTGGAAAGACTCAGAACATGACTGCGTCGGAGAATTTGTGCAAAGTCACCGCGATCTCAAATCGGCTCAGGTGATCCCACGGGTCTGTTATCCCGTTATATTCGAAGCCCATGGATCTGTAAGAGGCCGACACGTCATCGCGCATAACCGCATTCGTAAATGGCGTACCCCTCCGCGTCGGCACCGCACCTGTGCTCGCCATCTTCCTTTTGAATTCCCTGGTCTCTTTCTGCATATTTTGCATTTGTTCAGTGAACTCCGGGTTGGTTTGGCTCGAAGTTTCACTTTCAGAAGCGGAAAAATTCTCTTCCTCTTCCTCTTCCTGAAGAGGAGTCCGGACAGTGCGCTGGGCGAGCAGTGGTTCCGTCTCCAGCGGCGGGACTGTCTGGGACGGGGGCGTTGAGAACTCTGCAAACTTCCTATCCACAGCCACTTCCACAGCTTTACCGATGAGATCGGACAGTTCCCTGAGAAAGGCATCATTCAGCGGTCCGCCGTCAGCTTGTGTAGATCCATCAAGGGGGTTGCATGATGCTTGGCCCGGTTGCTGATAATGGTCTTACCCCTGTCGGCCCTGTCACCGACGGTCCCGTTGGTTTTGGCATGCCCAACAGTGCCGCAGAGCTTGGCGTATAACCCATCTCCGCCACCAGATTTCGACGGAGCCCCGCTGAATCCATGTGTTATTCTCACGTCTTAACTTTGAATACTTTTCTACAGACGGCGCTAATTGTTTCACCCAAAAACTCTACCACGCCTGAGATCAAGCCTTCACTTGAGTCAGTTAAACGTTTTATGTATTTCGGTGAGCAATGAAAGGAATGCACAAGAATGTCATACATCTATTAGCCTTGGGGCTGAGCTATTTATAATTTTCCCTAGTGGGGACCCCTTTCGGGATCTCGGAACCAGAGACCGCGAATCTCGGGCCGTTGTGCAAACAGTCACGACAGGTGGTCCCATCTGTTCCCTTCTGGGAAGACATAGCACATGGTCTCCCCTAAGCCTGCTCTCCTATAATCCTTCTCATTGGATTTGAATCAGGTCAGGACGTATATCCTGACACGGCCTTTTGACTTTACTCTCATCCGAGAGTTTAGGCCAGATCAGAATTGTCCCGAGCTAAGATAATTTCTTCCTCATCTCCTTCTGCTTTCCTGACCTCCTCTGGAAAACCAGCTCAGGGCCCTTCGGGGGTATAACAGGTCAGGTCTTTGGGCACCTCCTTATCAATCCAGGGTCAGGTCTACCCTAATACAGGTCTGCCCGTTCAGGTCAAATCACATTCATAATTTAATTAAGAAGAAAAAAGAAAGAATAGAGAAATAAAAAAACAAAAATAAACTTGATTGTAAGAGCCTTTTTGAGCATTTTTCTTTCTGTTAAACATTTTTCTTTCCGTTGAAATCAAAAGAAAGAACAGATGATGAAAAATCATTTGACTTTTGTTGTACCTTTTTTTTTTCTTTTTTTTTTTTTCTTTTTTCGCTTTTGTCTTTTTATGACAAAGCTTGAATTTGAACCGTATTCTATATGGGGAGTGTAAGAGCCACTTTTGTTTTTGTCTTTTTGCTAAGAGCATGTCCAAGTCTCTTATTTTCTTTTTTCGTTTTTTAAATTATTAAGTCATTTTTGTAATTATAAAAGGGGTTCAAAATTTTTTATTCTTTTTTTCAGGACGATATAATATGTGGGATTTTCCAATTTGGGGTAATCTTGAACCTTAAATGATCCGCCACTGCCCGGGATACAAGTAGATAAAAGTGTGATGATGCTTCCCATCAGTATTCGGTGCGCCATGTGTTATATATACAAAGGAACCAAATTCAATTCCCGCGAAAAAGACGTCGTCGGAGAGGTAGGTTTTACTTTAGTTGCGCTCTTTTGAATTATGATTTGCGTTTGATTTTGATTTTGTTTGGTTGGGTGAAGTTATTTCTTGAGAATTTGTTATAGTTTTGTCTTGGGGTTTAGGGGAATTCTGGGTATTTAGGGTTTATGTTGAATTGATATGTTAAGGTTTCCTAAGTGATGTTAAGTAGTGAATTTATTATGAATTATATTATCAAGTTAAAACATTTCTTAATGGTGCGGACCTGAGTTTCTGAGGTATGTTAAGGTTAGAATATATATTATCTAATGTCCTATGAAATGAATTAAACTTTGAATTATCCGTGATTTAGATTTTATATTTGCAAGCATTTGATATAATATGTGTATTTTTTCACTTTGTAGACTATCTGCAATTGTATATTTAATGTTTACAATATACGAATACTCAAGATGCACATATCTTGCATGTTTTTCAGACTTTATACCATTTGCCTGTGTTTATTCTTTATTTGATTGCGAAATGCAGCTGTGATTACTTTGTTCTAGCTTTGGCATGTTTTCTCATTCGTCTGCAGACCTATCCGGGTATCTAGATTTTCAGGTTCTATTTAAGTGCACTAAATGCTCAGCAAAAATGACTTTTAAGACAGATCCTTAGAACTTGTATTATGTTATTTATTCTGGTGCTACAAGGATTTTTCTAGGTGCCTTTTTGCATAATTTGCAATTTTACTAATATTTTATTAATGGTTTATATGCTTTAGTTTTTCCGAATGTTATCATATGAAGATTCATTCCATTTATTGTTAGTGTGTATGGTGTCAATACTCGAGGGAAAATTGTGGTCAATGTTTCTTATTCATTTATTTTTCAAAGTAACTCTACAAGAGATTTCTTAATTTTCTGAGTTAATACAACCATATCCCTTACATTGTGTATTGAAATAGATAAGACATTTTCTGTTATCCAGGTTTCTGCATTGGTAATATTAAGGGTTTTATCTCCCCTCACTAAAAATGGTTTCTATTGAAAGGATTTTTTATTAGCATTTTCTGCAAACTCTTTGTAATAGTTCCATGAAACATAACAGGACGAGGCTCTCACGAAAATGAGTCCAACTCCAAAGAGTGATATATATGTGATATTGATTGTTTTCTTTTCTTTGGGTTTATTGCAGCTTGAAAGCTATCACTCAACCCATTCAACGCAGAATGATATTTATGTCAATTGGATACACGTTTGGAGAAGGCATATTCAAAATGGAAAATGTAAGAAGTGGAAGCCCGTATGGAGCTCAAAGACATCATTCAAGAATCCATGCATATTCTTCTGCTAAAAGTATTTGTGTGCCACCTAGCGCATATGGGAACAAGAAAGTTTTCCCTTTATACAACTACTTCGAAAACCAAGAGAGTTGGAAAAAAATGCCCTTGATAATAATATACACATTAGGTTACCGACTCGACCGACTGGGTTACCTCTTCGCCTGTAACTTTGCATCGACCTCTTCGCCTGCAAAATACCAGAATAACTCAACCCCACCTTCCCAAAACCCATTGACTCCAATCTCCAGCCTCACCTCTCTATCATCTCGTGCCTCTCGCACCTCCCTTCCCCCTCGCATGCTATAATATTCTTGATCTCCTCGCCCAATAATCTTTTCTCCATCATTAGTCTCTAAAATGATGACTTAGAAAAGTCAGTGATTTGTACATATTTGTATGTGATTTTCGTGTGCTTTTGCATTGTATGTTGTGTGCTTTTAGGGTGTTTATGTTTATATTTTTATCGTTTTTCTTCCTTTTGATGTTTTTCGTCTCGTTTGGTGTTTAATGTGTTTTTAATTTATTTTATATGAAATAATCTAATTTTGCTTTATTTTAGTATTATAGCTCGAGACGACGAAGATTGGACGAGCAATGTGCTGTGCTGACACTGGGTACCAGTCTGACACTGGGTTACCCAATGTCCGAGTCCTGCAGACACTAGCTGCCGACGCCCGCAACCTGCGCCGGCGTAGATCGACGCACCGTCGACGCTTGGTCGACGCAAAGCTTCTGAAGCGTCGATCCTACCTCTGTCGATCGACGCACACCGTCGACGTTCCAACAGTTTGAGCGGTTATTTTCGAAAATTCTATAAAAGGCCGGTGGTTTCTTCGTTTTGAGAGTGCTGGAACGAGGGGAAAGGTCCAGAATAATGTAGAGAACCCTCGGTTCATGCCACCTTTCGATTCACGCAAGATTAGATTTAATAGTTCATCATTTCGTCGTTTCTATGCCGTCTGACGTTCAAAATCATTTCTCGTCGCTGAAGATCGTTGAATTGTTGATGCCTTTCTAAATCATAAGTTTTTCTGCACTTTATTTAATAGTTTTTATAGTGTAGCTTTCGTTTTATTTTGATGTTGAACTTTAATAGCGTAATTTAGTATAATCCTTTTACCTTTTTTCTCGTAGTTAATTTATGTTTATCTGCTTAAGAAGTTTAGTTGGGATTTCTTGTTGGATTAGATGTTTGTTTGTAATGACGATATTGCTCGTGCTTTGCGTTGAAATCATGCTTTGGAATATGATGATGCTTGTTGGCTAAATTTATCGGTCTAGTGTGCTTAGGGTCATTTAGAACCATCGAGATTGACAACCCCAATCGTGGAGACGATTTCGGCGCACTAGACCCTTACTTTTATTAATCGTTTTTAAATACTTTCAATTTCGTTGCTCGTAGATGTTAGAACACCTCAAACTCTATTTGATCGAGTGTTTAGTTTAGTTTTTATTTTATTTTCTACGTAGGTAAAATCGAACAACGAAATAGTTTCCGATTAGTCTTCCTGGTGATTCGACTCGAGTCAACTTATCGCCTCCGTTCTCTTGCGGACGGGCTTTTTATTTTAAAGCGAAAAAGTTCGACTCAAAATTTGGCGCCGTTGCCGGGGAAGGCTAAAGGCTGCAATTTTTGGTGTTTGCTTTTATTTGTTGTTTGTGTTAGTGTTTGTTGTTTAAGTTTGTTTTTGTTTATTTTTGTAATTTTTGGTGCATTTAATCTCGATTTTTGAGTGTTGTGCTTTGTAGCCACATTTTTGAAGACTCGAGATTTTAGATTAAAGATGGCGGATTATCGAGCGATTTCGCCATATGATGACTTTTACGCTCCACCTTTTGATGAAGAGATGTTTTGCCCAACGTCCGATTGGCGTGGATTTCGACCGACAATTCCTTTGAGTCTTGCAATGCGGGAGTACAATCTAGACGAGTTTTACCTCGAGCAACTCCCGATTTTTCATGGATTTCTGAGCGAAGACCCGCTCCATTTCAACCGAGAGTACGAAGCTATAACCGGCACATTCCCTCTTTTCGGACTTACATGGGATCAAGTGATGATGCGGTTTTTCATGTTCACGTTAAAGGATCAGGAAAGTGAATGGTTGACTAATCTAGAGCCTGATTCCTTAAAAATATGGGATGAAGTGGTGGATCAGTTCATGGGGTCGTTCTACTCGTCTGAATGGGTCCCACCTTCAGTTTCTTACAATTCGAGCTTTAATGATCCATACGCTTCACTTAATCACTTTGATCAACTACAAAGTTCCTATTGCCCGATATTTAATGAAAATTCTTATAACCCGGGTTTGAAACTTTTTTACACGGGATTTGATTCGTATGCTCTACCTGATTCTGATTCTTCGAGCTACAACCATTTCCTCTTCTTACATCAAACTCTTATGTTTCAAGTTTCGAGCAGGTTTTTCCCAAAACCACATATCACGATTCGAGATATAATGATCTGTGTGCTCCTTGCGAATCATATTCTTATACCCCGAGCTATGATTGTTATCCTTTGTCTCATTCGTGTATTACTGATCATGAAACTCGAGTTAAGGTAAATCGACCTCATTTTGACGAGATGACGTTATTTGATGTGGTAGAGCCTACCGTGGATGTTTGTTCGGAAGAGGTTTGTAAGACGGCTGAGATCGAGGAGTTGGTTGAGATTCGCCCCCTTG
>BMAC01000659.1:396119-435576 GCA_014905375.1 Phtheirospermum japonicum | reverse complement strand
GGCTGGGATGACAGCCTCCATACCATAGACCAAGCTGAAAGATGACTCACCTATAAAAGTCTGGGGGGTTGTTCGATAAGCCCATAGAACCGACGCAAGCTCCTCATGCCAAAGTCCCCCCGCTTTTCCCACCCGTAGCTTGATTCCTTGCACAATAATGTGGTTGGTAACTTCGACATGTCCATTATCTTGGGGATGCGCCACAGAAGCAAATCGCTGCTTTATCCTTACTCCTTGCACCAATTCTAAATCATCTGCCCATTAAACTGGGTCCTATTTTCCGAAACCAACACCCGCAGAACTCCATACATGCAAAAAAACATTATTAAAAATAAATCCATTATGTCTTGCTCGCCTATGCCCGTTACTGCTTCTGCTTCTACCCATTTTTTGAAATAATCCACTGCGACCACCAAGTGTTGTTTACTGCCGGGTGTTTTAGAAAAAGGCCCCACGATATAAATCCCCCATTGTACAAAGGGACAAGGCGAGCTCATCACCATCATATCCTCCGAAAGGACATGGATTATCGGTGCATGCATATGACACTTCTTGCAAGTTTTGACTAGGTCGCTCGCCTTACTTTTCATTCCTGGCCAGAAAAATCCAGCTCGCAATGCTATCGCTACCAGCGCTCTGCTCTTCGCATGATCATCACAATAACCTTCATGTATCTCCCGCAGCACTTCTAGCCCTTCCTCTTTGGACAAAAATTTCAAAAATGGTCTGAATACGACCTCTTGTACAAGTCTTCATTCATTAGACAGAAACGAGCTGCAGTCCTAGCTTCTTTAGTTGACAACTGCATCTCGCCTGCCTTTGCCTTACCCAAAACTTCTCGTACCGGTGTACGCCAATCTTCTTTTATTTCAAATTCCATAATCTCCTTTTCTTTATCCACACTTCTATGCCCCAGTTCCATCAATGTGATCTTCCTGGTATCGCACGTTCCTAATGCACCTGCCATTCGAGCGAGCTGATCCGCCCGAGTATTATCAGCCCGCGAAAAATGCTCTAGCTTAAACTCCTCAAATTGCATAACCTCCTATAGTAAATTTTTTAAATACACATGCATACGTTCTTCCCTTTCCTACAAAGACCCGTCAAACTGACAAGATACCAGTTGCGAATCCGAAGAAGCCTTAATATTTCTTTCTCCCAGGTTGCTTGCCATCTTAATGCCTTGCAACAACGCCTCATACTCCGTTTCATTATTGGATGCCTTGAACCTAGTTTGATTGCAAACCCAAATTCTCCCCTTTAGGGCTAGTCAAGATAATCCCTAATCCATCTCCCGACACCATGGTCGATCCATCGGTATGTAAAATCCACGCCTCCTGTTCATCTTCTGATTTAGACGAACCCACCATCTCTTGCAAGAAATCAGCCAGTACTTGTGCTTTGATAGTTGTTTGAGGTTCATACACCACATCATACTCACTCGGCTCTACAGCCCATTTCACCAGCCTTCCTGACACATTTGGATTACTTAAAACCTGCTTGAGAGCTAGGCGATTTCCTTGATGTATAGATCAGCGCAAACCCTCCCTTCTCCATCTCAGAATAATTTAGCTCTGCACCTTTCAACATTCTGCTAATGTAATAAATGGGTTTCTGTACTCCAGCTTCCTCTCTAATGAGTACTAAACTCACTGCGTCCTCTCCTACACATATGTATAAGATCAGGTCCTCCCCTCGCCTTGGCTTAGTTAATAATGATATCTCCTCTAGGTACTCTTTAAGCTTATCAAAGGCTTCCACAGCCTTCTTTGTCCATTTAAACTTGGACCCTTTCCTAAGTGCTCTGAAGAAGGGTACACCTTTTTCTGCCGGCTTGTAAATGAAGCGGCTAAAACCTACAATCCGACTTTTTAATACCTATACCTCGCGTACCATCTGAGAATGTGGCATTTCCAAAACATCTTGCACCTTCTCTGGATTCACCTCGATCCCCCTCTCAGTTACCATATATCCCAAGAATTTCCCAGATCGCACGCCAAATGCATACTTCTTTGGATTAAGCTTCATTCCATATTGCCTAAGTATGATAAATGCTTTTCTCATGTCACCCACATGAGAATCGGCTTTTCTGATCTTTACCAGCTTGTCGTCCACAAAAACCTCCATGGTAGACCCCAATAGGTCCTTGAACATCTTGTCAACTAATCTCTGATAGGTTTCCCCTGCATTCTTCAGCCCATACGGCATAGATACAAAACAATAATTACATGTCGAAGTGACAACGCTTACCTTGGGCTGGTCTTCTTTTGCTAATGGTATTTGATGGTACCCCTGCGAAGCATCCATCATTCTTAATAGTTCGAAGCCAAAGGTCGAATCCACCAGTTGATCAATTCGCGGCAACGGATAATGATCTTCCAGGCATGCTTTATTTAGGTCGTGGAAGTCCACACACATCCTCCACTTCTGCCCTGGTTTAGGTACCATCACAACGTTAGACAAATATTTCGGGAATTGGATTTCTCGAATGTGGCATGCCTTTAATAACTTCTGTACTTATTCCTCGATCACTTTATCTAGCTCTGCTCCAAAATGCCTCCGCTTCTGCTTGACAAACCTTGCCTCTAGATCTGCATTTAGGTGATGCTGGGCAACCTCCGGGGCTACACCTAACAGCTCTCCATCCCCAAATGAAAAGATATCTCTAAACTCCCTTAACAATGCTATCAGCGCATCCTTTATTGGCTCTGTAATTTGGGTCCATATTTTCATATATTACTCTGACAACCCTCTTCCAACGAGATCTCCATCAGCTCTTCATGAGGGTGAACAGAGTTATCATTCTCCCTCATCTTTTTAGAGCTAAGTATTCCTTCCTGTGTATCTCCCGCCCTCTCTCGCTTATTATCACTCATACCTTCCTAACTGTCATCTGATAGCACGACCTCACGACCTGTTGCTCGGATATAATTTCCCCTACCTTGTCTCCCACCGGGTATTTTATGCTAATATGGTATGTAGAGGTGACCGCCTAGAATATATTAAGTGTCGGCCGCCCTAATACCACGTTATATGCCTATCTCCCCCGGACAATCATAAATTTTAGGTTCTTCTTTGCTCGTAACTCTCCTCTGCCCAAACCTATTGAGAGTGTCAATTCACCTTTTGTGATAACCTGTGAACCATTAAAAGCGTAGATCAGTGTATTTACATGTCTCACTATTGCCTCCAACCTCATTTGTTCTAAGCAGTCAAAGTATAAAATTTTAACAGAGCTCTCATTGTCTACAAATACTCTCCCCACCTTGTAGCCTGCAATTTTGGCTTCAATCACTAGAGCGACATTGTGGTCTTCCTGTAGGCCATGTCGTTCATCAGGAGCAAAAGAAATAATAAGCCCTGCCACTGGAGGTCACCTATTTATAACAGCGATCTCCCATGGACCAGATCGAGCTGCCTTAGCGTTTCTTTTTCGTGCGTTATTCGTATCACCATCCGCTGAGCCACCAGAAATCATGTTAATTCTTCTTTTATTGCCTCCTACATTCCTTTGATCATTTTGTTTCTGACACACACGCCCCCCCCCCCCCCCCCCTGTTGCGGCTGTCTCCTGACCTAGTTTTGAGGTGGAACCCCCAGCGGTGGTGGGAGTAGTGTTTTCACTGGCTCACGCGGTCCCCTACCTCTGTATATAACCTCCTTTAAATGTCCATCTTTTATGAGCCTCTCGATTTCCTCCCGAAGATGCCTGCACCTCTCTGTAGAATGACCATAGTTATTACTCCCTCCGTCCCACAAATATAGTCCACTATTCCATTTTCGTCTGTCCTACAAACATAGTCCAGTTACTATATTTAACATATCATTAAATTTTCATTTCCACACGTACCCTTAATTAATATTATTGAAATACTAATTTTTTACATGGTAAATTGAAAATTGATGATTACAATGTAAAATCTTACTATTCCAATAACAAATTTACTAATTTCAACACTGATTTCTATAAACATTACTTGACATTAATCAATTCAAGAAGGGTATAATTGGAAAACACTAACTAAATTAATGACTTAACTATATAAACTACCAATTTCTTAATCTATGTGAAATCAACCGCAGGACTATCAATTTGGGACGGAGGGAGTATGAAACAAATAAAAGAATCTGTGTGCGATTCTCCGGCCACTTTATGTTGTTGGGTATTAGGCGCTCCATGATAGTAAACACCTTTGCTTGTGGGTATGCTAAAGGTTTGAAATTCTCATCTCTCTAATCTCTCATATCTAGTTTAGGTGTTGTTCTCCCACCTGTACCAACAGTTAAGAGCCCGCGTGCGTCCCATCGTGGTTCCCTTCTAGTCTCCGATCTCTTAGACATACTCCTTCCGGTCTCCACGACCTTTGCACCAAACCATAAACGATGTTCCTCCTCAGCTTCCTCCACCTGTATGTACTTATCGCATCGTTTCCAAAACCTCATAATATGTTCGAGCAACTTTCATGGCCAAAGATTTGCATAGATCCTCCCTCCTTAACCCTTGATGCAACGCCCCTGCTTTCATCTCATCTGTAGCTATAGGTACCTCTAGCGTGGCGTCACTAGTGCAGAAACTGCATATCTAGAAGAGTAATTCTGCCTATCCAGAACGCCTTTCTGTGCCTTCTGTAATGACATAGTTCTAGAAGTCTTTACTTTCCAGAATGCTTTTTTTTACCTTCTGGATTGGCAGACTTTCTAGAAGGGTAAAAGAAACGCGTTCTAGAAAATAATTTTTCTGTTCGAGAATGGTACCATCCCATATTGATCCGCCACTTTCCAGAATAGCATTTTCAAATACCGTTCTGGAAAGTGCGACTTTCCAGAACGGTATTTGAAAATACCCTTTGGAAAGTCGCACTTCCAGAACGGTGTTTGAAAACACTTTTCTGGAAAGTATAACTTACCAGAACGGTATTTTCAAATACCATTCTGGTAAGTTATACTTTCTAGAACGGTATATTTTAAAATACCGTTCTGGAAAGTCCATCTACTAGAACGGTTTTGCAAAAGTTACCTTCTAGAAAGTTTAAAAAATTAAAAATAAAATAAAATGAAAGCAGGAATACACCAAAATCAATAATAATAAATCTTGCAATATGGACCACATACAATCCAGAGTAGCATGCATTTAGCCATGAAAGAAATGTTAATATTCAAATTAAAATCAAAACAAATAAGTCATAATTTTTAACGATGATTGTTGAAGCAAAGTATACCAAAAATCAATACAACAAAAAATATCTTTAAGGGATAAAATTTGATCAATAACCTTTCCACTGCCAGCAGGGCCAATGACTAACTGTGCGTATCCCATGATAGCTTCTTTTTTTTTCCTTCTGTATATTTCTGAGGATCCTTGAGAGTCAGCTGGAAATGGAGGTAAAGAGAAAATCAAAGGCCCGAAAGACTCCAAGAACTGCAACCAAAGCGTAAGAGGCACACCAAACAGCAGCAGCAAATAACAAGCTCAGTGCTTCGTTGGGAGCTTTCTCGAGTTTGATATGTCATTGAGAGCTTTTTGTCCGATGACTCGTCCTTTCTTTTTGACTTTGACCGCATCGATTTTAGCACCTAATTAAAAAATCAATGCACGAATTAATTAGTTAAAATTTATATACTTAACCGTGGTTTTTAAAGCATATTAAAGGTACAGTGGTTACCATTGTAGAGGATATTTAGGTTCTAATATTGGTTAATGCGATGAGATGAGGTTCCCACGAGTTCTTGTTTGCACGGTAAGATATTATTGCTCTGAAAATAAGAGTGAGT
This sequence comes from Phtheirospermum japonicum, assembly GCA_014905375.1. Taxonomy (NCBI): domain Eukaryota; kingdom Viridiplantae; phylum Streptophyta; class Magnoliopsida; order Lamiales; family Orobanchaceae; genus Phtheirospermum; species Phtheirospermum japonicum. Next base: position 429,804 of record BMAC01000659.1, on the reverse strand, counting down.
TGGAATTAGCAACTAGATAAAACAAACAAAAAATTATGTTTATGATTCATAAAGAGCTTAGTAAAATATTCAAGACACTGGTTACATGGTTTCGGTTTCATACTAAATATAACACAATTTATAAACCAAGAGGACCCAAATTAAGTTAACCAACCGAAAGTTGAACCTCAAATTACGTTTTTCATTATCATATTTCGATACGGTTCTCGGTTTTTATTTCGGTCAGCCAATCCAAACACAAAATCAAATTATAATTTTATGTATGTATACATAACTAATTTTTAAGAAAGAATCTGCATTAAACTACAAACATGCATGAATAAATTTATATAATTGTTTTTAATATTTTTAAAGGAAGTTGATTAACCAAAAAAATAAAAAAGGAAAATTGATTATAACGGGTTCAATTTAGGGTTTATAATCTCGATGCGACATAAATATTAATTTCGGTTTCTTAAGTTAAAAAAATGAAGAAAAAAAGTAAAATAAATTTCGAGTTCTTGTTTTACCAAGAGCTAATGTTGGTAATCATGTTTCTCTTAACCCTCATGCTCAGTAACATTGGGTAATATAAACAGAAGTAGACAACAAATAAATATTGAACATCTCTAAGTAGTATATTGTACTAAAGAGAAACATATCAAGTGCCTGAAAATAATTCATACTGATACGGACCAAAATGTCCATACATAATATTATTTAATATATGAGGGTTTTTTTGGTAAGCGACCTCATTTCTGGGAGAGGGTGTTCCTCCTGGGAGATGAGCGAGCTGTATTGTGTCTTTGCAAAGTGAGCGGGCTGGTTTGTGTAGAGTAGCGACCTGTAGTATGAGGATGAGTTCTCATATAGGGTCGTGACCTCTTGTGGTTTGAGCTGTGTACTTGAGCTCGGTTATGGGTTTTTGTGAATATCAAGCCTGCGAGCTTAGTGTGAGTAGTTTATGAGGTTTCGGTGGACTGTATGGAAAGAATAATGGGCCCAGGCCTATTCTATTAATTTAATGAGAGGTTTATTGTTTATGGGAACTTTGCATATGGGAGGAATCCTAATTATAAGTCAGTTGTGGTATTTATGGAATTATGGTAGGAGAAGGTAACCCTTGCTTGGGGAGGACTTCTCTTATATCTATAAAAGGAGGTGCATACCTCTCATTATTTTCTAAGTCGATATTGCTCTATCGCATTACTGTTTTATATTTGAAGAGAAGTGATGAATGTTTGATTTCGCTTATTAACTTAAGCGTCGGAGGGCCTTAACGGGCTCGAAATCTGGCCCGTTTGAGGCGCTGTTTTGCAGGACCAGCTAGGTCGCTAGAAGGATCGTTGAAGGCTCAGTAGGTCGCGGTGACGTATTCAGAATCTATTTCAGGTCGATGATCTCTATTCTGAGGTTAGTACCCCCTTTATTTGGTATCCCAACTTTTTGGACTAATCAAATTGGCGCTGTCTGTGGGAAAGAGGGATATCGAGTCCTTGAGCGAAAGATGTGAGGTACACAATTTTCGTAAGCATAAAGTCTGACTGCGCAATAAATTTGAAAAATCGTTGTCTAGTATCTCAAATGTTGGATCGTGTTCAAATTCTTACACAACCTCAAGGACCTTTTGAATTATGTTTTGAATGTTGGATATCGGATTTTGATATCCGAGGAAATATATATAGATTTCCGAGTGAAACAGATTTTATTTTTAAAAAATTTTGCGCAGCGTTTTTCAAAATACGATTGTGCATAAAATAACCGTTGGATCAAGCCAAAACTTTGATATAATATTCTACACATATTAAGTTTAGTCGGAACGGTGGAGATTTGAGTTTGAGTTCGAAAATTTTTTATAATAAATTTTGAATAGGGCTGATCCTGTTTCCCGAAAACTGTTTGTCTACTTTCTTTTGAAAATTAAGTTATGCACAATTTGATTGTTGGATGAAGTTGAATTTTGGGTATTATAGTCACGATAAGTTTATCCTTCTATTGAAACATTAATTATGTTCTTTTATTATCATAATCGGTTGGTATTGGGGGGTCCATGTGGTGATTGAAAAATCTTGTCTAACAATATATAGTGGTTGTTGAAAATCGAGCATGTGATTTGATAGATTAATCCCCTGATATACCTTCGCATGAGAATTGGAATGTTGATTGCTTTCAACACATAATGGCACATGATTCATGGAAATTTCTTGTTTAATTTCGTCTGATGAGTTAACGTGACATATGAGTGTAATGATTTCTATTAATTGCCAAAAAATGGTAGACATCTAATTATGTATTTCATATGGCAGAGTATATTACGGGTTGACTTTTTGGTTTGTTTGTGTGGTTTGTTTGTGTGGTTTATTTGTGATGATTATATAATTTTTAATAATATTGATTGGAGTAATGAGTATAATATTGATTGAAGTAATGAGTATACTGAAGTAATTTATTGGGTTTTCTGGGCACGTGTTAAGATTATGATCAGACATATCATGATTTTATTTGCTCTATTTGGATTGGCATGTGTTATGAGTCCTTGTGAGTTTATTGGTGTTTATTACTTGTCAAGCGTAGAGGAACCGCAACCTCATTGATATGGGATTTAATTTATTGTGGCATTCATGGGCTTAAGAAAAACAGTAATCATAAAAGGACATTGCTTGATTGTGGGTCGGCCAATTATTTACTTAAAAAAGGGGTTTTGTGGCGTTCATTGAATTTTATTCTTAGTATTTAGAGTATGGTGTTAATATGATGCTCATCATGTGTTACCTGATATAGGTTGAATATGTGTCAGCAATGTTATACAAAATTTTATTTTTTTTGGTGAAAGTGGGGGACTATTGGTTTGCGTATGTAATGTTTTAGATTAATGAATCTTCTGGTTCTCTTATTCCAATAGTTTGGCTGCAACATTAATTCATCTTAGGTAAGTTACATACTTGTGAGGGGTGGATTATTTTATTATGGTAATAATGTAATTCATATTATTTGAATTGTATGAATGTGGATGGTTTAATTAGATTTTATGTGGTTTGATTTATTGGAGGTGGTATGGTTGAGTTTATTGATTTGGGAGACTTGCTTTTGAAATTGAGTTATATGGGGATATACGGATGACTTATTTTTCTTGACTGAAGAGACTTATTTGAATTTTAAAGATCGGTTTATTTTGCTAACTGGAATCAACGGCGAGAAGTTTTTCGTTTACTTTTAATTTCAAACTATTATGGATGAGCGGCACATGATCATATACTAACGGACTTAGTGCAGGTTTGTCTGTCTGGTTTATATTAATTTTGAGTTTTAAGGGTCACTCTATGTGCTGCCTGGAATTTAGCCCGGAAATGGTCAATTCCAACAAAAGTGATGAGATCGCGTGTCCAAATATTCAAGGCCGATTTGTTCTGTTGCTCAATGTCTAAGGCGATAAGGTCGCGTATCAACCGAACACAACAAAATCATCAAAAACCGAGATAAGTATTTATTCTGTTTTAGATGTGTTTAAATGAGGATGATATGGTTCGATTGATTGATGTGGTTGTCGTATGAGATACTTGTTTTTGGACTTGATTCATATGGGGGTAGACTTATTATTTAATTATTGAGTATGGTGTGATGATTGGTAATCAATATGCATAAAAATATCAAATATATTATTTATGCCTGGTTGACGTAATCACTGGTCGTATTTACATGTGAAACTTGTTTTGTTTTAGCAGTGGTTAATGTGATCGAATATTATGAAATTTGGGAATTATAGGTTTTTAATTTTGTACTCTCCGGAATCATGTGCTACTAAGATTTTTGTTGAAAGTGGAAGATGGATTCATGTGGTTTAACACTTGGTTGGAGAGGGGAGTACTTATTTGATTTTATATGGTTATGAGGATATGTTTATGTTTTTAGAGATAAGAAAGATGGGTTTTGACAAAAGATTAAGTGTTTATCAACTCCCAAGGCACTTGAATGAGTAGGATCATGAAAACATACTAAGAATTGCTTATTCTTGCACATTCCCGTATGAAAATACTGCACTGCCACACTTCAGTAAAATGGTCATAACTCACTATTGGATTATCTGTTTTGAGATCTGATTTTTGCGTTGGAAAATAGACTCGTAGGGCTTTCCAGTGGTATGTGTTTTGTTTTTTAATTTATTTCATATTAAATCAGTTTAATCTTCAAAGTTGGTATATGTGTACTGAAAATTCTCGTGTCAGTTTTGTTTGATCCTATATGGCTTGATGATGATATGATGTTTGTGGTTGTGGGAAAGGGAAATATTTGATTTTCAAAATGCGTGATGAACATGTTATTGGCGCGAGTAAGGTTGCGATATTCGGATGATATTTTTTATAATTATGCTAACGAATTTAGATGCAGGGTCTGTTTAGCTCGTATTCGTATTAACTTAGGGTTAATTTGTGGGTTGCCCGACTTGTAACTCAGAGATGGGTAACCCATTGCGAAGAGGTCGCCAATATTTAAGGCCATGTACCAAGTCGTGCGTCCAAACATTGACAAAAAGGAGATTGGGGAATTATGCTACCTAAAAACAAAAAGGTCGCGTAATTGGATATTCGAGGAGAGGTGAATTTTCCTATAGCACCAATATGAATACGTATCGGGTACGCTTTTTGAAATCTCATCAAAGGGATGGTTTCCAATTTTATGCCCTATTTATTTTTATGTGGTTGAGCATGGGGGGAATAATTGATTCATGCGATTTAATATGGTTAACTTGAAGTGATTTGGATCGATTTAAATAGTTATGGTGTGTGATTCAATTGAAATTTTTTTATGATATGAGTTATGGAGAATACATATAATTAACATGTTACGGTCTCCGCGACCTCGTTACGGTCTAATGCGACCTCATTATGAAGAACAAGGTATGACTTTATGGTTGTGAAAATGTTTAAGCCTCAACGGCCAAAGATTTTATGGGTTTTATGTTTAAATTCCGATGCTTTCATTAGGTCGGCAAGAGGTTTTATGAATATGGTTAAAGCCCGACGCTCTCATTAGGTCGATGACAATTTAATTTCGACGCTTTCATTAGGTCGATGATGGTTTAATTCCGACGCTCTCATTAGGTCGATGACGGTTTAATTCCGACGCTTTCATTAGATCGATGATGGTTCAATCCCGGCGCTCTCATTAGGTCGATGATGGTTTAATGCCGACGCTTTCATTAGGTCGATGATGGTTCAATCCCGATGCTTTCAGTAGGTCGGTGATGGTTTTTATGGTTATGGGCTGACGCTTCTATTAGGTCGGCGATGGTGTTTGTGTTTTTGTGGTACGGGAGAAGGTAACTCTAGACCGGAGGGCACTTCTCCCGCATAGAGTTTGTGTTTTGAAAGTTGTGAAATTTTCGTGATATATATAATAAATGAAGTTGCACGAGCTATTTTTATTCTCTGTGATTAAGTGGTTGTGATGTTTTACTTGTGGTTGGAAGTGATATGCTTGACTTACGTGTTTTTATCATGCTCTTTTGTTATTTAGTAGATGGATGTTCTTATGCGAGCTAATACATTCTGTACGCTGTTTGATGGGATTGTTAATAAGTCATGGTTGATTGTTTTTAGAATACCGCGATTTCGTAAGACGAAGTGTGATTAATTGATACTACCTATAGTAGCTTATGGGTTTTATTTCGTACATGGTTTGTTGTTTCGTTACCCGTTGGGGCGGGCTGTGTGCATTATACCCTTCGGGGCGGATGTCTTTTTTCAAATAACACTTGGCGAGTTATTTTCATGGTTTTCATATGGTTAGAAGTTGTGGTTTTGTTATTATGTGTTTGGAAGAGGTATGTTTGACCTACGTGTCTTTTTCAAGATATTGTGTTCTTGTATTATGGATGGTTATGTCGGTGCGAGCTAATATGTTGTGTATGCGAGCTGATTTTAGCTCCATCGGATTATTGTGATTCGTGGTGTGATTATTTTGAAATCTCAGGGTCTTATGAGGATAGGAAGTATGAGTGTGATTGATTACGAGTTCGTGCGACCTATGTGCGGGTCAGGTTTATTTGGCTAATAGAGATTAGCGAGTTTATTTGGTTTAGTATGGTTTACTTGACTGATTTGGTTTGGTTTGTTTATTTGGTTAGCATATGGGGGGCTTGCTTGTTTATTTGACATTTTCTTTTTGTGGATAATGTGGATGGACTACTTGATTGTATTAACTTGGGGGACTACATAGGCGAGCTTTATTGAGTTGATGGGGCCTGGTTGTTTTGTTTTATTTTCATTAATTACACATGGGGGATTGAGTAGTTTTCAGTCCCATGTTATTGTTATATGGTTACAAGTGAATTGTGTACGATCTAACTGTTTTGTTTGAACTTGGGGACTGAGTGGTTTTCTTGGTCATATGTGGTTTAATATGGATTTTGCTTGATTTGATATACCAACCTGTATCAGTTTAGCGATTGTTTTTGTGGAATGGGCTGTCGCTTTTAGGTCAGTAATTATTTTTGGGTGCAATGGTTTCCTGACCGACCTATTTTAGGCCGATGATGTCTTTATGGTTTATGGTTTTATGGGTTTTTGTGCCTTTATGGTTAACGCAATCTTGGGTCTTGATGGGCTATTATGGATTATGGTATGGGGTCTTGGCGAACTAAATGATTGTGATTTGTGGTATGGAATGATTTTTTGATCGACCCGTTTGAGGTCGAGTAAATGGTTAATGTTGTTTTGAATTTTCAAAGGCATATATTTTCTTGTATTATTGTGCCTGATTATAACTTCAGGTTGTAGAAGGAAGGCTGTATGGTTTTAGGTCGTCAGGTATGGGTCTGTGGACTCGCAGGTATGTCTTCTTGGACGATGAGCGAGCTCAGCGAGCTGGTCTTTTTGAGGTCGCGATTTTATGTGGTAAATTCTTATGGGATGATTGTTGTATATCTTTGTATATTAGGTTGGATGATTGATGTAGAGTGGTGAGGTGATTTATGCGTGTTGTGTGTTTTATTCGTTTATGATTGCGTTTTTGAAATTATTGAGTTCGAATGTGATTTTAAGTCGGTGGATAAAAGTTGTGTTTTCAGGTCGTCATATATATAGTTGTGAACTTGGTCTGGGGACTCGTAGGTCGTCTCTCGCAAGGTAATCGTAGTATCTTAAAAAGAACTGAGCTCAGTGAAATTGTACTTTGGCAGGTCGCATGTACATTCTATAATTTACTGTGGAAGGATGAGTGTTATAGCTCGGTTTGTTGAGCTGTGTGATTCTGATGTGTGGTTTGGTAAGGTAAAATGATGATTTACTTATGTGCTTTATTATTGTTTTTGAAGTGGTTGTGCTCTTGTAATTCTTTTTTTACATGTCCTACCTGATTTCTTACCTCAATCAGCTAGAACATGGGGGACTAGTTGATACGGACCAAAATGTCCATACGTAATATTATTTGATATATGATGTTATTTGTGGTAAGCGACCTCATTTTTGGGAGAGGGTGTTCCTCCTGGGAGATGAGCGAGCTGTATTGTGTCTTTGCGAAGTGAGCGGGCTGGTTTGTGTAGAGTAGCGACCTGTAGTATGAGGATGAGTTCTCATATAGGGTCGTGACCTCTTGTGGTTTGAGTTGTGTACTTGAGTCTCGGTTATGGGTTTTTGTGAATATCAAGCCTGCGGGTAGTGTGAGTAGTTTATGAGGTTTCGGTGGACTGTATGGAAAGAATAATGGGCCCAGGCCTATTCTATTAATTTAATGAGAGGTTTATTGTTTATTAGAACTTTGCATGTGGGAGGAATTCTAATTATAAGTCAGTTGTGGTATTTATGGAATTATGGTAGGAGAAGGTAACCCTTCCTTGGGGAGGACTTCTCTTGTATCTATAAAAGGAGGTACATACCTCTCATTATTTTCTAAGTCGATATTGCTCTATCGCATTAATGTTTTATATTTGAAGAGAAGTGATGAGTGTTTTATTTCACTTATTAACTTAAGCGTCGGAGGGCCTTAACGGGCTTGAAATCCGGCCTGTCTGAGGCGCTGTTTTGCAGGACCAGCTAGGTCGCTAGAAAGATCGTTGAAGGCTTAGTAGGTCGCGGTGACGTATTCAAAACCTATTTCAGGTCGATGATCTCTGTTTTGAGGTTAGTACCCCTTTATTTGGTAGCCCAATTTTTTGGACTCATCACATACTAAATTATTCACCTTTTCAAGAAAGAATTGGAAATATAAAGGAGACAGAAGCCTTACGAGTACAGGAATGCTAGCAATCAGAATTGTTCACATATCTGCAGGAAAAATCCACAAGTTTAGCATATAAAAATGCAAACAACACTTCTCAGCAAATCACACATTAAAAAGGTATCTTACTCAGATTGGTACCAACACTTTCAAGTGTTCCCCCAAGGAACACATGTCATTCAGCCATTTCAGCATAAAATTTAATTTCTATACCTCGTACGCCTTTCTCTTATCTACTGCTACTAATCTACCATCTCTGCCACGTCCTGTCGTGGCAAATTTGGTTGCGTAACAATGAGCTGCAGGAGTGGGGAAAACAGGATGATTCTTGTTGATGGCTTTGCGATATGTTGTTGTTCCTTATGAAGAAGCGTCAAATAGTCTTAAATCCTTTGGGTTGCTTCTGCTCAAGGCTTTTCTCATTGATCTCCTTCTCGTCCCAGAGAATTCCGATACAAAGTTCTCAGGGTCCATTTTTAGGGCATGGAAAACCTTGCTAGCTAATTCGTGTAGAGTGCGAGCCTACGTAACGTGATGCGTGATTTTAGGATAAAGATTTAACATGTACGAAAATTAGCTGAGGTTACATTATTATTATTATTATTATTATTATTATTATTATTATTATTAATGGTATCGTACCGTTCTGTAATAAATGATGGCCGATGAATTGAAATGCATTGCGTTTTCTGGTATAAAAACACGTTATGCTGCATGCGGCATTGTGAATTAGTCCTCCAGGATATAATCTGAAAGGGTGGTTTTCAAATGCTGCTCTGATTAGTAGTAACTGGATGCGATACAAACCTCGAATTGTTCAAGATTCTCATACATCCCTTCGTGGAGTTTAGCCCTCATTGTCCCAAAGTCCATTGGCTCTTTAACGATTTCACCGTAATTCTCAACCTTTTAATTAGGAAACAGCACCACATAACAAGTATTTATTTGTGTGTGTGTTTCATAAATAATCATACAAACCTCATTAGGATCAACTGGTTGAGCAAATATTTCGTAAGTATCTCTCCTGCAGAAACACGAACAACAACCAAATACTAAGTACTTACTAATTAATTGTTGATTCAAGATTAATAATATTATCAATTACCTCTGTAGTGTATCAAGTACGAGCTCAAGTGTATGCTTGGGTGGAATTACTGATGCTTTGCCCAGTTGCAAAATAAAGAAAATAGATATTATTATTTATTCAGGTAAGTAATTAATTTTTATATTAGAATTCATTAACATACTAATAATTAATGGAACATTTACTTGCATCACGCTTTTGATTTTCTGAAATACGATCCGCTTTCCACTCCACTTCTAGTACCATATCAGCAAACTAATTAAATTATGTACCGAACAAGTCTTTATGGACAAATAATTCAAATGACTCACCGCAATGATCATCTGCTTCGGCATCTTTTAGGTTGTGCTCCTCACGAAAACTGATGTTGTGCAGCCTAAGGTTTCTACTAATGGCAATGACCTAACTATAGCATTTAAACGACCCATCCTTTTTGTTCCAAGAGCCAGACACCTGATGACAATAAGTAAATAATAAATAAATAAAAATCAATCTAGCATCTTAACAACACCAAGGGATGATAATCAGAAGATTGAATGAACATTCTGGCATCCATGAAGTAATAACCTAGCCAAACACTAGTCTGTATGAATGAAATAAATGAGAAAAGGTTTATGCAATTTTTCATACATTCAGTGCAGCAAAAAAAATATTTATCACTTTTGTAACATGTCTTTCATACTTCTCATTGACAAAGAACACATCACTATATGGACACTGTCATTTAGCATCATAAGCACTTCCTAAAATAGAAAGCAAGTTATATATTATGGACCAAATATATTCTTAAAGACAAAATGAACCAATAATTCATATTTAAACTATTGTAGGATAATTTCCGAGGCACTCATTAGAACTGAGTACGACAGAAATTCTTTACAGGTGCAAAGGGGTTGAGGAAGTGAACAGCTGAAAGATGCTTACTAAAGTCGTCATCATTTAGGCACAATATCCAAATCAATAACATAGCAGATGAAACTCAAAAGGTAAAAGAAGATTTCCAATAGCCTGCTCGATGGTATGCCTAACAATTCCTAGTATGTAGATTAGGAACTTATGCTTATTAAAACATGAATACAAAGTCCCAACAAATTATAGGAGGAAACCTCAAATGCACAAACCCAAGTCAATTTCCTTATAATTATCAACTCGCAAACCATGCCTCTGCTGGTGTAGAGATTCTACGAGAACTATATGCATGATTTCTCTTCAGACAAAGACCCTAGCCCATATGAAACTTTGTTTAGGTGATGGTATGAGGTTAGTGAGCTCATATGGCAAGTCACATGGTAACACAAATAGAGTTAAGAACTAACTTTGTAACCATAGTAGGTAGGCCTTCTGGAATGGCTGCAACAGCAAGAGCAACTGCAATTTAGAAAAGCAAAAGATAATCAATTTAATTTGTCAACAAATTTAGAAGTTGCATCCTAAAATGACCAAGCAGATGAATAAGGAGTTATTATAAAAAGTAGATACAAATAAAAACAGAAGGTAATGAAGTGGATATGCTATTTTACACATATAGAAGTAAAACACCAGACATATGCATTTTTGAATTATTTCAATTGTATATTTAATCATACAACATCCAAAAAAACAAATCAATGATGAAATAAATAGATTAGGGTTTTGGATTTTCTTTTTATTGCACACAAAATATAATAGAATACACTCTCTCTATTTTCCAATATTACAATTTAGACGAGCTAAAACTCAATTATCAAGTTCAAAAGCCCTAACTAAAATCGCGTGCCTATCGGGTTGAATACCATTAAAATTGCCCGGATCTACTCCATATCCAAATTACACGCGCGCGGCAACAATAGAGGCAGCCGTCGACGCCGCGAAGGAGGAGCAATCGAGGAGCTCCAGCCAGGGGAGGCGCTGTTAAATAACTTTTGCTAAAGGCACATGAACACACCAGATGAGTATGGGAATAAAAGTTTAAGTTACATACCATCACGAACCAATTTTGCTCATCCACGAACTGTAGAGATGCTGAATCCGCGCCGTTCGATTGGGAAAGTGGCAGCAGGTTGGGAAGGTTTTTGATTTTCTTATTGGCACGCCATTCTTTATTAGGGATCGGGCGATTGGTTTCCTAAAATTACAGTAATGAAGAAAACTCAATTACCTAAACCTAACCCTAAACCAATTAGGGTTCTAATCGAGGATGGGAGAAAGAAGGAAAAGTTTCTCCTAGCGGCGCTGGGAGAGGCCGTGGCGGATGGTGGAGGTGAGGTGGGAGAGGAAGTTGCAGAAGCAACTGGGGATTCGATATCGTCGCCGATTTGGAGAGAGAGAGAGAATAAGGAGCAGGCGGGTTCTTTGTAAAGAAAAAGTGTGAAAAATAATTCATTTACCCTCTCCGTGTACCCGCCCAAATTGTAAAATTATTTCAAATTTGCAAATAATTTCCAGATGGGTATTATTAAAAATACCGTTCTGGATTTATTTATTTTTTTAGAAAAACATTCAAGAACGGTTTTTTAATTAGCGTTCTGGATTGACGAACATTCCAAAACGGTAATTATAATACCGTTTTGAATTGTAATTTGGTTTTTTTAGACAGACTTTCTAGAACGGTTATTCAAAAATCATTCTGAAATGTTCGTCAATTCAGAACGGTATTTACAATACCGTTCTGAAAAGTATACTTTCCAGAACGGTATTTTAATACCGTTCTTGAATGTTCGTCAATCCAGAACGGTAATTACAATACCGTTCTGAAAGTTCGTCATCCCAGAATGGTAATTACAATACCGTTCTGAAAAGTATACTTTCCAGAACGGTATTAAAATACTGTTCTTGATTGACGCCCATTCCATAACGGTTTTGCAATTACCGTTCTGGAAAGTCATCATTCCAGAACGGTATTTTAAAATACCGTTCTAAAAAGTGCTATCCAGAATAATTTTAAAAATACCCTTCTGGATTGACTTTTTTGTCTGTTCTAGAATGCAGTTTCTGTACTAGTGCGTTAGTCAACCAAGTGAGGTAATGCTTTAAGATATCCTTTGGTCGTTGCACCATCGTGAAACGAGATTGTGCTATCTTTGTTTTGTGTTTAACTTTAGCAAATTGTTTCAAAAAGGTTGACTTCAATACGCGAAAGCTGGTGATTCTCCCTGGTGCTAACTGATGAAACCAATCCTGTGCGATTCCTCTCAAAGTGGATAGAAAGTCCCGACATGCCACAGCATCCATATATTTATGCAAGATTGCCTCGTTCTCAAAAAGCTGAATGTGCCGAGTAGGGTCTGTCGATCCATGATATCTAAATTCCAATATCTTATACCCTTTAGGTAGTACATCCTGTAATATATCTTCCGAGAAAGGATGCCCCTTCTCTTCGTCAGGTCTAGCTCTAGCCATCTGTCTTTGTAAAGTTAAGAGAGCTTCTTGCATGTCTCTGAATGCCTTATCTCCTGGTCCCACTTCACCATCATCCCCATGATGCCTACCTCATCCTTTATAAGATCTCTTATGGGGTTCGAAATCCCTGAATGACTCCTCACTCTCATCATCATCAGTTTGCATGTCATACTATCGGCCCTGATATTTTTGAGATTTGCACCCTGATCCCAACTCTTTTTTCCCCTTTAGCTTATAAGTTGGCCCATGCGACCCCCCATCTACGCCCCGACGGTATTTGGAATAGTCATCCTTTGAGAAAGACGTGGAGAGCTCCGTATATCCCCTTTTGCTTGAGTTTTTTAATAGTTTGCAGGATGTCTCCCGCGATGAAGATACCCTACTCGTGTATTGTTCCGCTTTGGTTTGCCCTGGTGTGTACTCATCATTCTTCCAATCAGCTTTTACCTTCTTTTTATCGCTTGTATCCAATACGCTCGCTAAAACCTTATCCAACTCTTACTTCTTTTTTAGAGGTATGAATCCCATTAACTCTTCCAGGAATCCCATATTCACCTGACAAGATTTGTCCTTTAGAAACTCCATCTATTCCTTCGCCCCTATATAGACAGCCTTTTACCTAGTAACCTCCGAGGTTACATCTGATGTTCTTCTGCTGGTTTATTCACTTTTTGTTTTTCTAGCAAAGGTGGTGGTGTGATGAAGGGATTCTGAACCACCGGTTCTCCCAAGAGAGGTGTTGGCCCGCCTCTTATTTCTTTGTCTTTATCTGCCTCTTTGCTTGTTTCCTTTGACTTATTTGATCCAGGACCAAAATCAAGGACCCTAGGTGTCATGGTCCTTCCTTTCATGTTGCGTTTACATCGGTTCACACGCCTTTCGCTCAAGGACTCATTTTCGCTCTTTTCCCACAGACGGTGCCACTTTATGCGACCAAAAATATTGGTGCTTCAAGAATATGGGGTACTGACCTTAAATCGAAAGTCAGCGACCTATATAGCTTTAAATATGCGATCAGTGACCTGGTCGATCTCCAAAAGACTCCTGGCAACCTGATCGATTCTGCAAAACAACACCTAATGCCAAGGCGGTGGACGACCCCGGCGTAGGCCCTCGGATGCTTAAGTTAGCGAGTGAGAGAGATGCGATAGCTCAAAGTACGTAGGATATAAAATCAACTTAGAGAAAAGAATGAGGCCTGAGTCCGCTTTATATAGATAAGAGAAGTATTCCCCAAGCTAGGGTTCCCCTCTCCTACAATATTATCATAAATACCACAACCGACTCAGAATTAGGATTCCTCCTATATGTTAAGTTCCCATAAATAATAGAACTCTCGCTAAATTACCAGAATAGCTGTGAGTTTATAATTCTTTCCATGAATATTAATTCATCGGGACCCCACAAGATAACCCATATTAGCCTGCTAAGGCCCAAAACCATGAGGTCCAACACTCAACGCCGAGCTACCACTCAACATCGAGCTAATATAATAGTACCCATATTGTAAGAGCTCGCTACCCCGCATAAGAGCTCGCCAATCCTATACATCAAGTCGCTGCTCCTTAGAACATCTCACTCAGCTCCCAGAAAGATTTCCCTTCCTAAAAAATGAGGTCGCTTACCTATTTTTCCATAAATACTCGCATGTAGCTGACGTAAATATTTGATGTCGTATCAAACACACTTGGAATATTGCTTAAAATTTGATTGAGGACCTAATGGTGGCGTATGTGATTCTTACTTGAACTGGATCAAAAGAAGTATGGATGGTTAGATATTATCTACACCGGTAGTACCTTTCTTCATCCAAATGTGGACATGTATTTTTTGTAATTTTGATGTTTTACTTATATATTTGGAAAAAAAATGTAGGCATGTTATTAAGACATGAGTCCACGTTTGAATGGAAATTGGAAATATATGGAGCTACCATTTCAAGACAGACTTGTAACACCCTGGTAAGAATGATAGAATAGAGGTTAAGAATAGAAATAGTTCAAGACAAACTTGTAACACCCTAGTAAGAATGATAGAACAGGGGCTAAAAGCAGAATTAGTTCAAGGGAAATATATATAGTATGATATTACATAGATTTCTCACTAAAGATAATTAGTTGTTTTTATATGGAAAAAAATGGTGTGGCAAAGTGGCCCAAGTCTAAGTCAATTATCACTAAGAAAAAAATAGTAAAATATCGTATTACCTAGAATTTTCCTCGATGATATTGAGGGTATTACAGAGGGAAAATACCTTCGGTAAATTCTTCAAAAACACGGATCTATTATTTCTGCCATTATTACCGAAGGCAATATCGGAAAATTTATGAGGTCACATAATCTGAGTGCATAATCTCTTCGAAAAATCCCGAGGGCAAGTGGATCCCCTCGGAAAATCTGGAGGAGAAATATAGCACCTCGGTTTTTTTAAATTAATAAACATAAAAAAATATATTTAAAAAATATAGGTGCATGAAACTAAACCTTATAATGTCATTTTACGCACTTAAATATTACTACATAATTAGCATCGAACATATATGTAGTCATTTGTCGTGTAATTTATCAATAGTATCCAAAATATGAGTGATTGACTTATTCAATTAGAAATGTAAATAATAAGGGTAGAAAATTATATGCATCATGTACTATACGCGTTTTTTGAGTTTGCATCCTAACGTTTTTTTTTGTAATTTAATGCATCATGTACTATACAAAATTTTGAAAGTGCATCTTGTACTATACAAAATTTAGAAAAAACAAATATACAAAATTTAGAAAAAACAAATATACAAAAAACAATTATTATTTATTTCTGGTGAGACTAGGTGAGAAAATATGCCGGAACTAATTTTATTAAATAAATAAAATTTATTATTTATTAAATAATAAATTCGGTAAGTTTGCATATTTAATAAAATATGTTGGAACTAGTTTTAAATAAATAATAAATTCGTCGAAACTCATCTAAAGTATACGGGTTTGAAAATATGCAACCTCACTCGCGAGACTAGGTGAGTTGGGGCGAGCTGGCTGGTCGGAGGATGCACTTTCAGAGTTTTATGAAGTACAAGATGCATTAAATTACAAAAGAAACGTTAGGATGCAAACCCAAAAAATGCGTATAGTAAAGGATGGTTACAATCTTTTTCCCAAATAATAAAGTATCGTCACTTTTTGTGAATATACCACAAGGTGGGTTTCGTTGTTTTATAATCACAAGAAATAGTAATTGATCGATAAATACATATTTTTAAGATAAATGGTTATATGTTTCACAAAGTCGAGTACGAGTCTAACAAGTCAACATCGAACAGTGGATTTTGTATTAAAGGATCAAATTATGGGGTAACCGAGTATGATTACTATGGTCGCCTCATAAAGATTTTAAAACTTGAATACCGAATGGAGAAAAGCATATTATTGTTGAAGTGCGACTTGATCCAACTCTTGAGGGCACAAAAGTTCATCTTCATTATAATATTGCTGATATTAATCACAAGCGTAGATTCAATTAATACTAACCTTTTGTACTTTCTGCCCAGGCTGTACAAGTATACTATTGTGCATACCCAAGTTTAAAACTAGACAAACTCGACTGGTGGACAACGTGTAAAATAAAAGAGAAATAAAATATTGAGTTCATTGAGTCTCTACCATATTATTTTAAGAGCAATCTGTAGATACACGTAATCCAACACAATTGGACGAACCAATTTCTGATTGCACAACCCCACTAGCAATGACATGGATGAACTTCGTGACAAGGAAGACGGTGATACGGAAGAGAAGTTACTCACCAATCAAGATATATATCAAGATACAAACGAAGATGAGTTTGGTGATAACTTTAGTAAAAGTGTCAGTTCAAATGAATAGTTTAAAAGAATGTCGTTGTGGTTGAAATATGTGTAAACTGTTCATATCATAAAACACTCTTATTTTAACTAATTGATTTATACTTGGATCTTTTAAAATGATTGTATCTCTAAATACCCTTTTTTTTTAAACTTGTTGATATATACTTTTATTTTATAAAATGCTTGTATTATATGTGTTTTTATCTTATGATGAGAGTTCGTTAATGCAGTTGTGGTCTTAGAAAATCAGGTCCATTTTCAGCAAATCGTCTAGCTAATTTTGACGATGACTTCTTGAGGCTTGGTACTGATCATTTAGCGGTGACACCAGATATAGTTGCACCCACATCGTCCTATATGGATACATTCCGAAAGCTCTCAGGACCACCGGAGAGGCGACACCTTGTTTATGTTATTGGAAATAATTAAGTAAATTATTAATTATAAAATTCTAATTATCATTATTATTAAATAATACTTTTAACCGCAAATATACAATTACTAGATTCATAGTAAGGAGGGCAGACTGACCAACATCTTGCGAGAGATCATGGAGAAAGAGCTTCATCCCGCAGGGTGGCAGTATAAGGTGACACTTGAGCATATTCCTCTTGTATGGTGTGAAATATTTTAGGTAACTAATTTATTCGTGTCTAAATTCATTAGTCATTAATGTATTTGAGAGTCATATATCATTTGAATTATAATTATTTTATTTTGTAGGATCCTTATTATTGGGACACAGAGCTATATAGTGACGGACACCATTTCTCAAAATGATGTCGGACAAGTACGGGAAGCGGCTTATCGAGTATAAGAAGAATCGTGATCAAAATAGCCAGACGCTAAGTTTCGTGGACGAGGGCGCCTGGAGATAAATGATTTTATTATGCCTTTTATTAAACTATACCTTTTTACTATTATAAATGATTAATTATTTAAATCTATCTATCGTGTATCTCAAATAAAAAATGAAATTTAGAGTGAGATAAGCTCAAGAATAAGAATAGATCCGATCAGTGCAGCGTTAATAGGCGAAGTGAACACTGGAGTCTAGATCTAAGTTCGATTATTCTTATAATTTTTGTAAGTAAGTGTAAATCATAATATATTATTTATTCATTTATTTAATGTTAATTATTTTATAATCTAATTGGGACACCGTAATGAGATACGGGTGCGTCTGCAACTGCGTACCGGGTTTTTGTACATTTTTGTTGAACCATTGATGTAAACTTGATAAAATTTAAAAAATTAATAACTTAGTTGTTTTTTTATTAATGAATTCATGTTTTGTTTTTAGTTTGTGAATTTTCGTGGGTTTTAAATATAATCAGGAATTATTGATAATAATTAAAAAATTAAAAAGAAATCTAAAACAAATCGAGGGGAATACTAGCCTCGAAAAAATCGAGGGCAGTATACCCATTGGAAAAACCGAGATGAATATCTCCCTCGGAGATCCCCTCAGTTTTTCTGAGGGAGGTATTCATCTTGGTTTTTCCGCGGGGTATATTGTCCTGGGTTTTTCTGAGGGCAGTATTCCCCTCGGCTCTTTTGAGAGCTATCCGATTGAGATATCGAGTGATTTACCGAAGAAATGACCCTTCGTTTTTCCCTTCGGGAAGTTTATCGAGGGAACTATTTCCCCTCGGTAAAACTTACCATTAAAGGTTTTATTAGGGGGAAAATACCCTCGGTATTTCCCTTGGTAATTTGATTATTGAGAACTTTTAGTCATTACCGAAGGATTTTCTCCTTCATAAATTGCTTTTCAATCTTTTTCAATACCTAACCGCAAAATATAGTATATATGTAAATAATGAAAAGTAAGTTCGTGTTATACATAGACTAGTACTATATAAATAAGGAATATTGTAATTATAACATTATTTAGATGAACGCTTTTGGCATTGTTGATTTTCTAATAGTAAAATAAAAATAAAATAAAATAATACTAGGTAACATTTCAAACTGTTCTCCTTCTCTTAACGTATTTTTTTCTTCTTCTTCTCTTCTCTTGCCAAAACATGTCAAAGTCCTTATTGAGCCCTCGGATCATGCATACAAGGTTGGATTTACATAGAGGGCAAGAGGAGCACCAGACCCTGCGTTATTATATTATGTAAAGGCCAACTTTACCATTGTAAACATTTGGTGGAGTGTAGAAGTTCAAGGTTCAACTACTTCTCTAAGTTACATTTTTCTCATCTTTTTATGTTTTATGCATTTTCAGCATCCTTTTTTATTTTCTACAACAAGAAAACTAATTAATACTCACCTCCTCAAAAATATATATATATATATATATATATAGAGAGAGAGAGAGAGAGAGAGAGAGAGACAACCCTATGAGTAGTTGTGCTGGAAAAAAAAAAGCAAAAAAAGGAAATAAAATGTGTACGCGCAAGCAAGACCTCTGTCGGTGATAGCCTAACACGGGCTGGGGCACTGTGATATATAGTGGTATGTCTCTTTTTAAATTATTTTCTAACATGGAAAACATGATTTTTTGTATTCATACTAAGCTCGTGGCATCGAAATTATACAAAATATTTACATACCTTTCAACACAAACAAAGCACACAACTACAAAATACAAAATAAAATCAAATCAATGCATGACTACACAATTAAATTATATTTCAATAAACCTGAAAATGCATATATAAATCATGTTTATCGGTGGCCCTGTACCCATTACTAATTTGAGAGCTGCATATCACGAGATATTTCTAAGTTATCCCTTTATGGCAAAATATTGAAAGTTTTGAAAGTCTTCAATAACTTGTATAAACGTTGATGTTAGTAATAATGTTAAAACATTACCCCTAACACAAAAGCAGAATAATAAAACAAGAATGATTTTTATCTGTGAGTTAAAACAACTCACACAACGCGACCGTAGGCCAAAACTTATATTATTAGAAATATTTAAAGATCCAACAAAAAGGATTCTAGTACTAATACAAAAAGAACGAAAAATAAAATTGCTCCTAAAAATTCTTCTCGTTCTAAATAGTATGAACTTCAAAAAATAAGCATAATTGGAGCATAAATAAGATAGTGATATTTCTGATTTTCTCTTCCTTGTATTCGTAGTCTCTCCAAATGAAAATGCCAAGCACTTATAGTACCACTTCCTTGAAGGAGTCCTTGTTCCACATAACAAGGTCTTGATAATTATCTCTTAAGATATTTAAGAGATAAGGACTCCTATGTCTACTAACATCCTAACCAACACTAGAGTCCTAGACAGGAAAATATACTTAACCTTAAATAATAATTAATAGGATTAAATTAACGTAAGCTATAATTCTATCAATCTCCCCCTTTTGCCTGTCTGGATAAAACAAGAGGAAATTTCTCCCCCTGAATAAACAGCAGTGGAGACTCCCCCTGAATTGATAAGTTGCAGAAATGTTAGTACAAATAACAGTAGAACTAGTACTAGCAAGGTCTGGACCAGCAACAGAAAACAATGTTTCAACCAAACAAAAAAAAAACAAATTGTTCAGAAACACTCGGGTTTAGAATAATCAGGGTCATTTAGGAAGTGTGCGTCGTTCGAGTCCTCCGGGACCGGCGCGGAACCAGCATGGTGTCATCTTCATCCTCATCCTCCGTGGCAGTAGCAGCAGCCTCTCCAGACACAGCCTCCCTCTTGTCAGCCTCCTCTCTAGTAGCCCCAGCAGTGACAATCTCTCTAGTAGTCTCTCCCCTTTTTTGTCCAGGTCGCAAAAGGAGCAATTTGGAGAAGAAATCGCTTCTCTCCAGACCAACTAAGTGAGACCGGGCTCCAGCAATCTGTTGATTAATCAAGCGCAATTGAACCTGCAGATCAGACACAGGAACAGGAATGGAGGGACAAGTGTGAGTCCCTGTGTTAGTAACACCGAGACCATCATCAGGAGAAACTGTGGCGGAGTTCACATCTTCATCATCCGAGAATTCCAGCGGCAGGTCTATAACACGATGCATGCCATCAAAGTGCTTGTGGCTCAGTCCAAACAAGCCGGGCTCGCCGCTAAAGTTCTCATCATTGTATTTTTAAAGACCCTGATCAGCAAGAATGGAATAGATGAGAGAGGGAAAGGGCAGACCAACTTTCGTAGCAGTGGTGTCGTCAAACTTCGTCACGCAGTCAAACACGGTTTGGCCAAAGTTAAACCGCATTCCCTTCCCAATCTAGAACAACGCCTTGCCTTGTGGACGCGTAACAGTAGTTGTGTTGGTCGGCGGGACCCAATTGCACACTGCCACCTTGTGGATCACGGAGTAGAGAGAAGTGAGGTGAGAGCTCAGAAACCTCTTGGCCATTTCGTCATTTGCCCACCAGTCAAAAACTTGGCCACCTCATCGAAGTCGTCAACTGAGACACCTTCATCATCATCTGCAGTGCCAAAGAACCTGTTTATCACAGAAGGAGTGAAAGAATATATTTTTTCACGCACAAAGACCTTACCATACCGCTCAGACAGCTGATTAGAAACTGAAGGAAGCATGTTGGCATAAAATTCCAAAACAGCCTCCCGCAGATATGGCACTGCCGTGGTCACAGTGGAGGTGAGCCCCTTTCTGCTCAGAAATTTGTTCAAATTTTTCTTCTCAAATAGACCGAAATCAACTCTCCTTTCTTCAATCAGCGCTCGGTTATACAACCCATTGTATCTCTCCTTGGCTTCACTTGTATAGAAGCGAGGGGCATATGCACTGTCCACATCCAGCTCTTCATCATCAGAATCTTCTCCCAGGTCAAAGCTGCCCAATTCTTCCTCTTCAGTGGCACTGTCCACTGGACCTTCTTGTCCAGCTTCAAAGTCAGCATCATATGAGTTGCCAGATGCAGTGGAGCCTGAAACAGAGACCTCTTGCACAGCGGTCTGAGCGATAGGTGTGCCAACATCCTCATTCACATCAGGCTCACTTGCAGAAATAGTCCTTTCTGAGGACTCACTTGAAACTGGTGATGGTTGGTCAGTGGAACGGCATGCATTAACACAAGTTGGAGGAACAGACCCAGAAGCAACCTGCACAGGTGATTAGAGTAGATGTGCCCTTATTTTTATTAGTATTTTAGCACGTTTTTCTATTTGTTTTGGTATAAGTTGGACGATTTAAGCTTAATTTCGTATTTTTATAGTTCCAGCTTATTTTACCGTATTTTGATCATAATTGATTCAATTAGGTGATATTTCATTGTTTTTCACCTTACAGCTAAGTAGCCGGAAGAGTTCAGTGTGTCAATAGATGAAGTTCGATGATCAAAATTGGAGAACGAGCTTTCTAGTGAACAAGTAGCAAAAAGGTCGAGAGAATGAGACAAGCCTCAGTAGCGTCGATCGACGCAAGCATCGAAGCTACGTCGACGCGGACCCCTGCACGCGACGGTCGACGCTCTGTCGACGCCAAGCCGACGCAACTTGCAGTTGCATCGATCCAAGAGTTCGTCATTCGACGCAAGGTCGACGCAACCTTTTGAAGCGTCAATTCAAGACCGCGTCAGTCGACGCCCACGCCCAGTCGACGCGAGCACCAGGCAGCGTCGACGCCGAGAGCCAGCATGCATCGATCGATGCGACGTCGACGTGGCTGCCCAGAAATGCATTTCTAGGGTTTCTTGTGCGCCAAGACATGCTATATCTATAAATACCCTTCATATTTCAGATTTTTGGGAGACACACGACATCCTAGAGTTTTCAGGCTTAGAATAAACGTAATTACACATCTTATAACAAGATTTGAAGAACAAGATCAAGGATTGAAGAACAACGAGTCCGAGGCTTCGATTTCACGTTCGGGATTCAATCTTCACCTAAGATCAACGTTCAACTCCGAAATAGCTGGAGATTTTCATTGCTTTCACTAATTACAATAAGTACTCTAAACTCTTAGTTAATTTGATAGTTAACTTCATAGTTAAATTCTTAGTTAATTCTAGAACTAGTTTAGTTAGTTTAATTATTTCATGCTTAGATATTGGATTAATTTAGTTTATTTATGTGATTCATGCTTAGTTATTCGTTTTTAGATTCTTATGATATAATTGTGTCGTGATAGTTAATTAAATTCATGTTCTTAGATTCGTTGTTTACTTCTTAGTTCTTAAGTTCGAATAATTTAATTATAGCTCGTAGTTGATAATATAGTTTAGAATAATTAGTTTAATTACCCTTAGTTCAATTATTTCTTTATCTATAATGATCAATTCAGAATCTTTTAAAACCCCAAATGTACATGTATTTTATTCTAGTTCGTCAATTGATAAAAACATCCAAAAGACCGAACAGTTGTTTTCTCAAGAGATTCGAATTGAGTCAAACTCACCACCCTACAAGTTCCTCGTACTCTTGCGAGCAAACTTACGTGTTTTTAATTTAAATATCTTAAAAGGGGTGCAGAAAAGTTTGGTTCAAAATTTTGGCGCCGTTGCCGGAGAAGCAACGAGTAGGAATTAAGGATGTTTTTCATTTTATTTTCTTGTTAGGTTATTATTTTCTTTTTCTTCTTTCGCACTTGGTTTGGATTTCTGTCATTTGTTATGTTAATTTTTTATTGATTTTATGCAAGGTAGACGATCACTTCAACGCAATCTTGCACCATTCATTGATAACATCCACCGTTCAAGTCCACCTAGACCAAGGCCCCTTTTTATTCCCGAGAACGATTCTTCAGCAGCGACTGATTTTGTTTGCGACCAAGTTCCCGACACAATGTTGGGAGCACATTCAATCCGGAACGGCGATTCCCCACTAAGATCACCACCACGTCCCATTCGAAATGGGTATGGTAGTGAACCAATCATTTTGCAAGGACAACCACAACTCCGAGCCTATTGGGCTAATTATCAGCAAAACGTGGAGAATGCGAGGCAAGATGCGGGGAGAGACGAAGGAGTTAACCAGCAGCACAACGTAATCGATCACCAACCCAACATGGCAAATATGAGGAAAAACGAAGAGATGAACAACAATGTCATACGTCAACACAACATCGAGAACGTAGCATTTAGGAATGAGGATCTTCTGCAGTGTAACGCATACCCTTTAGGTCCGCTATTGTTCTTGGACCTACCGCGAGAGCAGTGGAGATCAAACCGCACCAACTTAATTTAATCCCGACCTTTCACGGAAGTGTCCATGAAGACCCTTTGGCATTTTTAAACTATTTGGTTAATGAAGTTGGCCGATTTGTAGTTAACGGCCTTAATCAAGAAGAGGTACAAATGATTTTTTTCCCGTACAGCATGAAGGACAAGGCAAACTCATGGTTACTAT
Organism: Phtheirospermum japonicum; assembly: GCA_014905375.1. Classification (NCBI taxonomy): domain Eukaryota; kingdom Viridiplantae; phylum Streptophyta; class Magnoliopsida; order Lamiales; family Orobanchaceae; genus Phtheirospermum; species Phtheirospermum japonicum. Next base: position 406,012 of record BMAC01000659.1, on the reverse strand, counting down.
CCCTAGAACCGAGTTCGTTGACTGACTGGGATATGATCAGCGAGAAATTTTTAAATCAATACTATTCGGCCCAAACTACGGGGCATCTTCGGAGGCAAATTGCCACCTTTGAACAGTTGGATAGAGAGCTATTACATGAAACGTGGGAGCGTTACAAGACGCTTTTGCAAGCTTGCCCCCACCACAACTATTCTCCGGAGATGACTAACCAGTTTCTCTTCGATGGATTATTAGACCATGGGAAATGAGAAGTAGAGATAGCGGCAGGAGGAGATTTCGGAGACTTGACAGCCACCGAGGCGAGATGGGTTTTGGAGAAGCAAAGCGAGAAATCTAGACAAATCAACTCTCAGCCTCGTAAAATGAAGGTTAATGAGATTTCTATCCCCGATCCTGATTTAGATGACGGCAAGTTAGTCAAGGCAAAGTGTGCAGAGTTATTTGATGAAAAATTAGCTGCTTGGAAAGCCGAGCGGGCAAGCAAGCCCGCTGCACAGAAGAATACTGCAGCATGCAACCAATGCGGATCCCCTCAGCATTTAGCAGATGAGTGTCCAAACAACATAGTGCAGCAAGAAGACGTTAGCGCAATTCAGAATTATTCAAACCAAAAGAAGTACACCTCACAACTTGAGAATCCTCTTTTCAAATAGGGCCCAGGAAGTCCGAATTACATGCCACCCGATCCGCAGTACCCGCCACCATATTTGGACAATTTTTGAAAACTTTCAAAGGTTTCAGATCTTTCTCGAAGAAACTCAATCCAAGTGAACCGAGAGAAGTCTTCAACAATAACAAATGAGTATTTCTTACCTACCATACTTTCTACTTCGATAGGACCCATAAGATCCATGTGAAGCAATTCCAGGCATCGAGTTGTGTTGAAGTGTTGAGTTGCTGGATGAGACACCCTGGTTTATTTCCCTTTTAGACAGTCCCCACAAACGGATGGCTTGGTAATGATCAACTTGGGAACTCCTCTTACTACTTCTGACTTAACAAGTTTGCCCATCATCTTGTAATTGACGTGACCCATCTTTTGATGCCACAGTTCGGTCTCAGATGATTATGCACTTTGACACTAAACCTTGCAGTTTACTTTGTATTAATTATTTGTAGTACGAGTTCAAGTGAGAATGCAGCAATTTTCATTGTCAAAGACTTCACAGGTGTCTCGGCTAAACTTTACATGAAGATCATCATCACAAAGTTGACTGACGCTTATAAGGTTGGCCGCAAGACCCTTGACAAGTAATACATTCTGAAGTTTAGGCAACCCTTCAACATTCAGAGTGCATTTTCCTATAATCTCACCATGCTCTCCTTCACCATACTGGACTTTGCCTCCTTTGTGCTGAACAATATTGGTCAAGTGTTCAGCAGATCCTGTCATGTGTCTGGAACACCCGCTGTCAAAGTACCATGAGTCCTCAACTCCAGACTTTAGAAAGACATAGATCATGTTGCACTGAGTGTATTCCTTCTTCGCCCATACCATTCTGTTTTGCGAGTGGTGTCAGTCCTGATGTTGGGACATTTCTCCACTGGCATTGTTTTTCTTGAAAGAGAAGTTCTTTCTGACTTGAGTTTTTTACAGAATGGTCTGATGTGGCCTGGTTTAGAGCAGTGATGACAGATGTAGGTACGCTTTCTCCGCTTGATTTTATTCATAGATACAGATCCTTCGGAGGACTTGTCCCCTTCTTTGATAAATACTGGACCCTCAAAGCCTATCCCATGTCTGAACATGGTGCCAATAGACAAGATTTCATCAAGTTGGTTGATCTAGTGTTGAGTTTCTTGAGTGTCATCATGGCAGTAGAGAGATTGCCTCTGGTTCTATCCAGTTCTTCCTCCCGTTTGGTTAAGAGAGCTTCTAGACGCAACACCACATATTGTTATTCCTTGTCTGCTCGTGTCAGTCTCTCATTTTCTTTAGAGAGAACTTTGACCTTCCAAAGTAGTTGGCACCAATTTTCATACATCTCTTCGTAAGCTATAGCAAACTTTTCATCGCCTTCAGTTGTGGTGATAGAGTTGACACATAATGTTACCCAGACTGTCAGTGTCGTCCCAGACGACACAGGCGTTCATCGCAGCAACTACTTTGGTTTCTTTTGGTTCCTCATCATCTTCTCCATCACTCAGGGAGATGAAATTATTCTTCCTTAGAGTATTTGCACACTCATACCTATAGTGTCCGAATCTCCTGCACTCATGACACTGGACAGTGTCCAGATCCTTTGCACTGTTTTGATTCCTAAGTTTAGATTTCGCACTCGAAGGTGTTAAATCTCTTTTTTGAAACCTGTTGAAAGGATATCCCAGCGGTTGAGGAGTGCTAGGTTCAGATCAGGACTTGACATGCATGTTCAGGGGTTTTCTTGAGATGTTCTTTTTCTTCAGGAAATCACCGAATTTTCTGGTGATGAAAGTTATGCCATCCACATCTAAATTTGCATACTTAGCCTCGTGTGCTATGGCATCAAGGTCAAAGTCTTCATCTTCAGAATCTGGAGTAGAGATTAGGGCGATGTTCCTTCCTTTTGGCTGCTTGATATTCTTTTCCATTTCATAGGTCTTTAGTGAGCCAACTAGTTCATCAAACCTCATGAGAGAGGTGTCTTTGGCTTCTTCAATGGCAGTGATTTTCGTATGGAATTTTTTCTTTACTGATCGCAAGACTTTCATTTGAAATGGGAGATCCCAGAGATTGACATTCATTTGAGATGTCAAGAAGCTTTGCACTATAGCTGTCAATGGTTTCATTTTCCTCCATTCTTAGCACTTCAAGTTGTGTCGCTAGCATTCTTAGTATGGTTCTCTGAACTCCTCTGGATCCTTCACAGAAAAGCTGAAGTGCTTCCCATGCTTCTTTGGCCGTTTGTAGGTTGGAAATAATTCTAAATAGGGACACATCCACAAAGCTGTAGATGGCATTTAGGGCTTTGGTATTGGCAGTTGAAGTAGCAAGTTCTTCTGCAGTCCAATCAACCTCATTTTTCAAAATGATGTCACCGTCCGGATCATCTCTTCTGGGAGCCTCCCATCCAGTTAAGATTGCACGCCATGATCTTTCGTCCATCATTTTAATATAGGCTCGCATCCTGATTTTCCAAATTGCATAGTTTGTTCCATCCAACACAGGGGATCAGATTGCAATGTTCATTGTGTTATCCATTATTGTCCTTCAGAGTCAGCAGGATTCTCACTTAGTAGAGTCAAGTTATGGCTCTTGATACCAATTGAAAGCTTTGAAGGTCTTCAATAACTTGTATGAAAGTTGATGTCAGTAATAATGTTGAAACATTACCACTAACAATAAAGCAGAATAATAAAATAAGAATGATTTTTGTCTGTGAGTTAAAACAACTCACAGAACGCGACCGTGGGCCAAAACTTATATTACTAGAAATGTTTACAGATCCAGCAAAAAGGATTCTAGTAATAATACAAAAAGAATGAAAAATAAAATTGCTCCTAAAAATTCTTCTCGTTCTAAACAGTATGAACTTCGAAGAATAAGCATAAACGGAGCATAAATAAGATAGTGATATTTCTAATTTTCTCTTGCTTGTATTCGTAGTCTCTCCTAATGAAAACAACAAGCACTTATAGTACCACTTCCTTGAAGGAGTTCTTGTTCCACATAACAAGGTCTTGATAATTATCTCTTAAGATATTTAAGAGATAAGGACTCCTATGTCTACTAACATCCTAACCAACACTAGAGTCCTAGACAGGCAAATATACTTAATATTAAATAATAATTAATAGAATTAAATTAACGTAAGCTATAATCCTATCAGATTTATCAAAGTTCAAGACAGACCTCAGAACTACATTAGTGGACCAAATCCGAAGATAGCATGGACTTCGAAAAATAGGGCAATAAGACATGAAAATAGAACCTGCTAATGTATCCTAGTAGCGACCAAATCCAAACCTATGTCGTACTCAAAGTGGTCCCTTTAATTAGACCGATAAGTCTAAATTACAATATATAGGTATTTAAGAGATTATCTTTAAACTTCAATGATGTATATTATGTTGGTGACACAACAATAAATTAGGATAATATCGGGGAATAATTTGAACTAACAGATCTAACGCTATTAAGTAAACGTATTATATATAAACGTAATATATATAAATACAAATAAATAACGAAACAGAAAAGTGTCGAGGCGAGCGAACTCTTTTCTTAAGCTTCTTGTTGCCCCATACTCATTGCTCACTGTTTTATAGCAACGAATCTACCAAGATACAATGACGAATGGAGCTGGATGGAGCATACGATCCAGTCAACCTAGCGAACGAGAACGGAGCAGACAACTGAGCAAAATCCTAAATGCAAGCTATATGATACGTGAGGCAGGTATGATTATAATATGTATGCATGAGCACGCTTAGAGACATGTTTTTGATATATATGATGAATTGTGCTTTTACACTATGTAAGAGTTGATATTTATAGATTTGAGGGACCCTTAATAAGGTAGGAAATCTGTAGGAATTAGGATTCCTAATACAAGTCAATTTCCTTATTTTACTCAATAAGAAAGACTTTGAAGCTTTTAGAAGAGGCTCACACTAATTAAAGCACAAAGAATTAAATAGGTTTCGGTCCACCTTCTCTAATAATTCAATTTGCATAAAACAATGAATAACATCCATATATCGGACATTCCTCTTTACTTAGGAAATTCCACACACTCTTTACCTTCCAAATGTCCAACCTTGGTCATTGACTTTTCACTCACCCGAACATGGATTTGTGAAAGTAAATATACCACAATTGTTTCGACCTGAAATATGATGTCCAGAGGAAATCCCTGGAAACCAGAATACCTCGCCTGACCGACACGCAAAACCCAGACCTGCACTACAAACGAGAGTCAGAAAGGACCACCGGTGGTTTTCCGGTGGAAACCTCTCCGATGCTTAAGTTAGTAAGCGTTTGAGGTGTGTTCCAGAAAATAAGAAGGAATGCTTCAGAGAACATACCTTCCCCAGCCTCCAAGCTGGGATATTTATAGCTTGTCCTAGTGGGGACCCCAGCCGGGATCCTGGGAACATACGCCGCGAATCATGGGCCGTTTTGGGAAACATATTCTGAGCAAGTGGTCCCACTTGCCCCCTCTTAGGTAAGCTGGAGGTCAGGTCTGACCAAACCTGTTCTGGCTTTATTATTCTCAGGATCACCCTATTAAGAATACTTCTTAAGTGGGCAGATCAGTCTTAACATCCCACCCCTAATTCTTATTGGTGTCAGTTCTTATCTAATTCCAGGTCTGTCAGGCATATATGGATTCTTCCAGCGGGGACCTTAATTAAGGAGCGTTCAGTTAGTGGATTCTGACAAGTAGTCCCTACTTGTCTCTTCAGTTCAAACCTCAAATAGGTCTCTCCCGACCCTCTACTTCCTTCCGAAAGAGCTTCAATCGCTCTTCCTTAACATCGGTCCATCAGCTCTTGTCTGCTACCGAATTCAGGTCTACCTCAATCAAGGTCTAACCAATACGGCCCTATCAACTCCTCCCCCCCAAAAAGGGTTGAGGTAGAGCTAACAATAGGGGCCCAACGCCCTTTAGTGCTTCTCGTACTGGTACGAATCCCAAGGGATACACTAAAATCGCCAGAGCTAATTATTGGCGTGTAGTGGTGTTGCACGCTCCAAAACGACTATTGTACTACCACGCTCCTCCAAGTGCATGCCTAGTCAGCCCTAGTTTAGGGTCTCAAACGCTTCAACTTATCTTCTAGGGCCCTGTTCATCTGCCCGCATTAAATGTTCAAATCCCATCAAATCCCACCTTTCTCGATTTCCACATTTTGAAATCATTCATTTTGCCTTTTATTCCCGCTGGCTTCATTTTCACTTTTTACTTCCAATTTTTCCTTCTTCCTTTTTTCTCAAGCTTTCACAACTCCGTCCCTCTCAACACTCCGGCGAATTTCTCCTCACTACTTCTCGATTATTCCGACGATCTTTTTTGAGCCAGGTACCCTTCTTCACTCTTTCCTTTTAATTTTCATAATGTCATCCTCTTCGGAAATTAGGGTTACTCCTCCTCCCTCATCTGCCGTCTCTGAAGTGGCGGTGACTCTCTCTCCTCAACCGCTTGCAATTTCAGAGGCGGCGGAGGCTCCTGCTATTCAGGGGAGACCTGAGGCCTCAGGCTCTTCCTCACCGGATCCTCCGGAGGTGGCGGCGGCTCTCTCCCCCCAACCTGATGTTCCGGTGACTGTGGTCACCTCTTCGTCAGGGGGTGTAGTGTATCCTCCGCCGCTCCCTGATTATCCTAAGATCATTTCCATCCTCAGCCAAAGTTCAGTAGATGAGCTTAAGTATAAGTATAATATTAGAGACCCCTATGATCCATATGCCCCTCGGGCCGGCACCTTGGCCTGCCAGCCCCCGGCAGGTCGAGTAACCTTCTATGCCGATCAATTCCACGCATGCCTGCGCTTGCCTGTTCATCCCATGATGCTGGAAATTGCTCAGATGTACAAAATCCCTATCTTTCAATTTTCCCCTAATTCTTTTCGTATCATGGCATGTTATAATCTGGCCATGCGCTACGCCGGCCAGGACCCAACAGCCCTGGTTTTTTATCAGCTTTTCTTAGCAAAGAGCCTTCCCCCCGACTGTTTCTACCTTGCTGCTTGGCCCGGGGTTCACTTCATCCACAAACTTCCAACTTCCCATAAGTCCTGGCGCAAAAAATTCTTTTTCGTTCATTGCGAGGGGGACTGGGGCTTCGACCCTAACCCTATTGACAGCTTACCCACTTATCCGCCTTTGACCGCAGCGGCCAGGTCTTCCCGCATTCAGAGAATAGTGGCGACTCTAAATGCAAATCCAATTAATGTGACGGAATTCCTCACTCCCTCAGTCTTGCAGACTTTTAATGAGACCTATGAGATAGGTCCCTTGCTCTCCGGGATTGGTAAAAGAGGCTTCCTTATTTTGACCCCGCTGCATCATATTTTGCCATTTCATGTATCTGACTTTTGTCTTCCTATTTCAGAAGGGATGATGCGTTTGTTGTTCGAGGCCACCGACAGAGAAGGCGTCGCATCCGACTCGACTGCGCCAGCCCATGAGATAGGCGGAGCTAGCGCGCCCCAGGTTAAAAGTTCCCCTGCGGCCACCCCACCAGTGCGCCCGCGGTCAGTCAGGCAGGTCATCTCGGACTCGGAAGAAGAGGACATGCCTCTCGTTAAAAGGCCTCGATCTGGTCGAGGCCGAGGCATGGTTATTTCAGGCAACCCCGCTCCAGCCTTGGCTACAGCTCCGGCGGCCCCCACCGTGCGCAGTTCTGGTCCTCCTCGACGGACCTCAGTTTTGAACTGCTCCGGAGACGTGGCGGTTCGCCACGTGAGCGGCCAATGCTCCCCCGAAAACCTGCGAGCTTTGGAGCAGCTGAGTGATCAGGAGCTATTGGAATCCTGGTGCCAGGATGAGGCTCGGGTATGATACCCTTTATTTCCTTTCTCCTTTTCTTTTATTGCCTCCTTTCGAATTTTTAACACCTTTATAATTTTCTCTCAGGCTGAGGCGAAGAGGGCTCTCTTAGCCATCAGGGCGACTCGGTCTCTGGGCCAAGCCGATTTGGCTAAGGAGAATGCCGACCTCAAAGAGAAAATTCAACGTCTGCGGGCCCTAGCTAAGGACAAGGTGAAAGAGGTGAAGAAGTTGCAGGAGGAGGTGGCCGGGCTGAAGAAAGCCCAGAAGAAGATGATAGAGACAGCTCGAGAGGAGGCCAAGAATGAGGGCATTGCTGAAGCGAGGAGCCTAGCCGACGAAGCTCTGGTCAAGGCCAAGGTTGAATGGAGGGCGGAGTTTCTCAATTCCGAAGAGGGGTTAAGTCTGGTCCAGGTAGCCAGGGAGGAAACCAAGAAGGCCTTCTTGGGATCAAAGGCCCTTTTTTCTCTGCTCTTTCCCGAAGCCGTGGTGTATTATAACTATGGCTTGGATGAGCAATCCAAGTGGGTCAAGGACAACCCCGAAGCTCCCTTTGACCGAAAAGCCCCATTGAAAACCCCCCCTGAGCTGACCTCCTTTTCATACGACCCTGCCAAGGATCAGCTTCATATGACGGGGCCCGTGGAGTTTGCCGAGCACGTTCATGCCGTTCTGCATCCTTCTGTTTCTGACCAGCCTCATCCAGACCTGGCCCTTTCCGTGGCTCCCCTGACTTCATCTCCCTCCCCAACCTTTGCAGGTCTGGGTGAGCTACCCGGGGGTGCTTCTCCTGGAGGTCTGTCGGGAGATGCCGTAGAGCAATTGTCAATAGAGCTAGGGGCAGAGATGGAGGTTGAGCCTTGAGCTGGGTAGGCCCTTGTTTCACAGCAGATCTGTGAGATGCATGTGTGGCGGGTCTGACTGTGTTTCTGAAAAATTGTAACCTTGGATAATTTCTACCTTTATTAATGGATGTCTTTTTTATTTTCTTGTCGTGTAATGACTCTTGCGCTTCTTAGGGTTTCCTTAATATCCGGAAACCCTAGTATTTGTTGATTCTCTTGTCACGTGCTCGTCCTCCTTTAAATTCACGCCTACGTCTTAATAATCTTTTGTGCTTTAAAATTTTCCTGAACTTGTGCTTGCATACTTATGGATCTTGAACATTTGGCATGGCTTCTTCTCCTCTACTCCAGGAGGTTGAGACCGTCAAAAGGAAGAACATCGCTCTAGTTGTCGAGAAATTCAAACTTTCTGACCAGCTGATCTTGCTCAAGGAGAAAGTCGGCTATCTTTATCGTTTCATGGAGAGGAAACGACAGAAAAATGCCATTACAAAAAGGAATGGTCCGAGCTTCGCCAGATCCATCGCCAAGTGCAAGAAGAAAGGGCAGACTTGATTGAGTACGTGAATCGGCTTACTGTTGCCGCCGGCGAGGCTCATATGCTTGCCGAGCGGTCTGACAAGTACCGCCGTCGCTTGCACGAGACTGAACGCGAACTGTGGCGAATTCGCCGTGTTTTGAGCTCGGACCGAAGATCCTCCCCGTGATAGATCCTTTTTATTTCTAGAATTTGTGTAATCAAGGATGTTAACCCGCTTTGGGTGTGCAAAACCTGTTTGTATCCCGATAATTTTGATGGAACGGAAGAAATTTTTGATTTTTCTGCATCTTTTATCTATTCCTGCTCCTGCATTCATCCAAGCATTCTCTCTAGAACACCTTTTTGATCACTTTCAATATTTTTGAGTAATTTGTGTTTTGGGGTTTATTCTGGAAATTTCCCCTTTGATCATGCACATCTGAAGCCTTGACATCTTTGTTTTCTCAGATCAGTGCGAGCCCTAGTCATGATCTGCATCAAGATACCTCAAATTGATAATCCGGTCAGGAAAACCACAATGCGTTCGTGTTATTGGGAAGACCTGGATTAGTCCATCCTGACTTGAACGGTCAATCAGGTCGAGTAAAATCTAGGACACCCATCCTGTTAGCAAGATTTGGATTAACCAACAATCAGGTCGGGCAAAATCGAGGACCTCCGTCCTTTAGCGAATCCTGGCTTGAATCCGATAATCAGGTCGTGCACAGTTTTTAGGACATCCGTCCTTTTAGCCAATCCTGACTTGTACTGACAATCAGGTCAGGAAGAATCGAGGACATTCGTCCTTAGCCAATCCTGGCTTATACTGACAATCAGGTCAGAAAAATTCGAGGACATTCGTCCTTATCCAATCCTGGCTTATACTGACCATCAGGCCGGAGTTTCCCGACAGCTCCTTCCCGGTATTCCGCTGCTCCTCTGCCTTGAGGAGCGTCGCCTTCGCCGCCGTCTTAGGAAGCCGGATTGTCGCCGTGCCGAGAGATAAGTATGGCTGATCATATATTTATATATATATATGATATATATATTTTCATGT
>BMAC01000659.1:317272-353664 GCA_014905375.1 Phtheirospermum japonicum | reverse complement strand
GTCAAGTAAGAGGAATCAGAAGCAATTTTATTAATGACTTGTTTTGGGCGTATAGCCATTACACTTAGTTTGAACAAACCATCTGTAAGGTAACCCTTACCTAGAGGTGTCCCAAACTTATACAATACAAACTTATTAGCCTCAAATACAAGTTTAAAGCCATGACTAACTAGTATTAAACCAGAGACTAAGTTCTTCCGGATGTCCGGAACGTGCAGCACCTCATTTAGAGTGATCTCCTTGCCGGAAGTCATTTTGAGGACAACCGTACCAGTACCAGCAACTTCCGAAAAAGCTTGATTTCCCATGTTCAACTTCCTTCCCTCACAAGGAAGGTATTTGGAGAACAAGCTCCAATCAGCACACACATGGGCGGTTGCAGCAGTGTCGATGAACCATTGACCGCAGTTCTCGATCATGTTAGCTTCTTCAGTGATAACCGCAATGAGGTCATCCTTAGTCAGCTCTCTCTCGGCTATGTGTGCGCTCGGCCTAGCCTTCTTTTGCTTTAGCTTGCGGCATTCCTTAGACATGTGTCTAGTATAACCGCAATTGTAGCATTTGCCTTCGAACTTCTTAGAAGAAGGAGCTTTAGACTTCGAGTTGCCGGGACGCGGCCTCTTCTTCGAGTTGTCTCCTCGTTCAAGCAAGTTCACTCGAGGTTCATCCGAACTTTTCGAATTCTTGTATTGAGCTCGGAATTCGGACTCAATTCGCACCTTCCGGATAACATCTTCAAGAGACATCGCCTTTCGTTTATGTTTGAGGTACGTCTTGAAGTCTTTCCAGTTTGGTGGAAGATTATCAATCATGGCAGCTGCCGTGAAAGCATCCGGAAGAATCATCCCCTCCGCGTAGACATCATTCACCAGCATTTGGGATTTTTGAACTTGTTCCATAACCGGGCGAGAGTCCACCATCTTGTAGTCCATGAAGTTCGTGACTACAAATTTCCTAGTTCCAGCCTCGTCGGAACTGTATTTCTTCTCAAGTGCCTCCCAGATTTTCTTGGAGGTCTTTACATCCGTAACCGGGCGAGAATCAATCATCTTGTAGTCCATGAAGTTCGTGACTACAAATTTCCTAGTTCCAGCCTCGTCGGAACTGTATTTCTTCTCAAGTGCCTCCCACATTTTCTTGGAGGTCTTTACATCCGAGTACACATTACTCAGGCTATCTTCTATACTACTTAAAAGAAAAACTTTACACAGATAGTCCCCATTGTGCCAATTATGAAAGGCAGCGTGAACATGGAAACTAGTCTCATCCTTGTCCGGAATAGGTGGTTCGTCTTCCTTCACGAAGTTAGCGAAACCAAGCATCGTGAGTTAGAATAGCATCTTTTGTTGCCACCTCTTGAAGCCTTCTCCATTGAATTTTGGAGGCTTCTCCGCCGCTTCGGGCATGATCCGTGAGGAGTGCACCGGTGCGTTCATCATTGGTACAAAAGTCCCCATCGAACCCGTTGAATGGGTATTCAAAATAGTTGAATCTGTTTGGGGAGCAGTTGCAAATAAATCTGGAACCGAAGTTCCCGTCATCCCAATGGGATGGGTCACAGCCGGAGCTGACATAGTTTGGACCGAAGTCCCTATCCCAAAAGGGATTGTCCCAGCAGCCGAAGCTGTGGATTGGTTCGACTGGGTCATGCGCTTCGTCAGCGTCTCGAGTAAGAAATCGAGTGTTCCTGGGTTGAGAATGATCTCAGCCTGAGTAGTGTTCAAGATTGGCGTAGACATGCCAATTGTCGTGGTGTTCGTGACTGCGTGGGCAGTGGTTGTCGCCGAAGTGGTGGAGGTGATGGCCGGAATAGTGTCGTTCGTCGGAGTGCTTGATGTTGACATCTTTTTCCAGTCAGGGATGTTACAACTTACAAATTAAAAAATTACAAAAAAAAAATCGTTTTGCGATTGTTACCAATACTATTACAACTCCGAATTGAGCACAAACAGGAAAGTAAGAAAATATCTCGAAACTGGAAAAGTAAACAGAAAACAGAAAAAGATAAAAGTCGAGTCGAGAATTAATATCTCTCCGCAAAACGAATTTGCCCCGGTAGTGCTTCTTCAGTTATGGCAAATCGTTCCCAAAGATGAAACGACTACGTCTTTGGTTTAACTGCACCGTTAGAAACCAAAGCTCCGGCGAACTGGCCGAATTTGGACAGAGCTATGAAAATAGAATGCAGAAATATAATATGCAGTGTTATGTTCTTTGTTGGTTTCAAGTGAATTAGGTTAATTCGTATGGAAAGTGCATGCAAATGCAGGAGTCTCACCCTTTTATAGGGTTGTCAGAGGAAGGTTACAGCCCTCTTAATGACGTCCTTTAAAGGCGTCATTAAGTCATTCAAATAGGCAGTCATCTGGTAGCAAGAACCTGGACAGGTTTAGCGTACAGATGCATTGCAAATTTGAATTCATACGTTTTGGAAACGTCTGAATGATCAGGTAGTTGAGTAGCTTTTCAGGTGCGTGTAGGTTTAAAAAAATAAACCAGGGTTGAGCCCAAACCCTACACGGACCACCTCAATCGGACCAGTCAATTCGGACCAATTGCCCAAGTCGCAAGGCCCAGAGCCCAGGTCCGAGGTCCGGGACCGGGACCGGGCTCGGGCTCGGATCCGTTCGGCATCGCCGAAGACGGACTGGCGAACCCAAGTCCAAGAGCCCGCGTGAGCTTCGTTTACACAAAGTCCACAATACCCGTTGGCCCACTTGATGTCCACTCATTAAAAGTTAAACACTTTTAAACTCCCTTCCACATTGAATATTATTCAATTTGGGATAAACATTAAAGCAATAAAGTAACCATTCAACTTCCAAACACCATTTCTCACTCACCAATAAATGGATTTGAGAAATTCAAAAAACTATAATTATCTACACGACACGTAGATAAAGCTTATACAATTCGTTAACACGAATTTACGCTGTACAATTAAATTAGAATTAATCCAATTTACAACAATATTTAATTTTCATAAAACAATGAATAACATTCATATATGTCAAACTTTGGTCATTGACTTTTCACTCACCCGAACATTGATTTGTGAAAGTAAATATACCACGAGAATCTACTCAAACGTAGATTAAGAATTTGACGTTCATTTCCAAAACTAACGACTCGGCTACATTTGGGATATTTGGTCAAATCTACCATATATAACTTTACCAAATCTAATTTTCTCAACATATTATGCGCGAGATGTTGGTGCATCCGATTCCAACTATGTAATGAATATGAGTATTTTATATGATAAATATATATATGATATATGTGATGGATGTTATTGCATAAAAAATTTTATTTTATCGCAAGTCAAAATCATTACACAATATTTATATATACACGTTTTTCACGTGTTTCAATAAAAATCAAATACAAAACATAAATATTTATCACACATAACATTCATATTCATCACACAATACATATATTAATTACATGGAGTATCCATAATCATTAACATAGCCACAATTTTTCATCACATTCATATTTATCACACATAATATTCGTATTCTCACATAGATAACATTCATATTCTCACACAGAATATTAAAGTGGGAACCAAACTCGGTACTTGTGTCTGGTTAGATTGATGAGTTATGATTAATCAGGACATTTGATTCGATATTATAATGTATTGATTTTTATGCTAACATATATTAGTTATGAAGTTTTAACCTGACAAAAGTTTGGCTCACAGTAAAATTATTTAAAAACTTACTTTTATTATTATTAAAAGCTAAAAATAAAATTTATTACGATAAATATTAAAATAGGTCGTTCCGGGTCTGAGATAAAAGATTCAAACCTGTTTTAAATCCATTTACACTATTTAAATCCCTCTTGCCAATTTGACACCCCAAATTATAGAAATAGAATGGGTTCACAATTCTCAAAGGAGAAGGTGTTCCATTAATAGCCATGTATTATATCCTCAATTGATCAACTCTTGTATTTATGTTCTTATATTTTTATCAAGTACCATACAAATTCGTGCGCATATAAAATCGTTAGTCGCACTGATTCAGACACTAAGAAGTTAGGAAATAGCATTAATTGATTTGTTGAGTTGATAGTGATTGTCTCCCCTCTTTAATATTTACGCAATCACGAGACTCCCATTATTTTCTCCTCTCACATGTTTTTGAATTTTATTCAGTAGCAAATTTGTTTTCTTTGCATTTGATGTATAGCGTCCATATTAAATATATACATATATAATTAAGAGTTAGGTACTTAGATGTAGAAAATCAACTTAAAGTCGATGACTTGATCAATTTGAGTTCCCGACATGAAGCATGGGAAGTTAATAAGAAAATTGTTGATTGAGGAATAATATTATATAAATTTATCTTGTGCACAACTACACATTGACATTGAGGATTAAAACATGCCTCCAACGGTTTGTTACTACTTACTAGTAGCCACGACAAAAGTTGAAAACTGTTGCTCACTCTAACCCTTTCTTTTTTTTTTTTAGTTTTATATAATTTATATTTAAATATTTTTTTTAATAATTCTTTATTCTTCAATAAACTTAGGACTGGGGCTCTTATATAAAGGTCCAATTAGGTATCTAAATTCTTAAGTCATGTGATATACAAATCAAAATCGAGCTCTCAATATCTTATCGTTGAAACCAAACAATTAAGACTTTTGAATTGGTTCTCTTGTTGTTTTAGACAAATAATGTAGAAAAGTAAAATATCTATGGACCCTTTTCTAGTTACTGATGTATATTTTCAAATTGCACGCCTAATTGAAAGATTGAGTGAAATCTATTGATTGGTGGGTCGTAAAGGAGTTTGAAATTTAGAGAAATTACTTTGAACTTTGTAAGATTAGTGTAGAAAGAATAAGGTAAATAGCAAACGTTCTTTGACAAATTAAAATAAAGGGTTGGCTAGTCGTCCATGTGAAGAACCATCCAAGTAATTTAACCACATAAGTTTATGTAAAACAATTCGCCATCTGCAAACACTTTTATTTTCGAATTCGGAGTAATTTATTTAATTAAAACCAAAAGTTGATAATGCTTATAAACATTAATGTACGAATTCATGTTATATTTATTTGCATCACGAAATTTATGACTCAAGAAATATCGCTCATTTTCTTATAAATATTTTGATTAGGATTAGAACAAGTCTTACAATTTCTTCAAATTTATCCAAACTCCAACCTGTCTTCCCATTTGTTTTAAGTTCTAATCAAGTAGAAGTTTGAACATGGAAACACTAATTGTGTTAAAAGCACTTGGTTGAATTGATTTAAGGAACTCATATGTAAATATGATGGTTGGTAGTTAATATATGATAATCGAGAGTTCGCAGTTTATAATTAACTTTAAATTAACACTTGATATATTATCTGATTAAAGTATAAAGTTTGAACTGAAAATTATAAAAATATTATATAAAAAACAAGAAAAATAAATGAAAAATGTAAGAAAAAAACAACTATAATAATTAATATATATATATATATATATATATATATATATATATATATATATATATATATATATATATCACTCCTATATATTAATGCAAAATCCTCGTAACCTATGTGTCTGCTTTCGTATGCTTCGTTTGTCAAATAAAAAATTCTGGTGCTTCGTTTGCTTATGTGTCATTCGAGCCTAATATTTACCTAATTTAATACTTTTCTTTTTATTGTATTTTACCTAATTTAATTCTTTTATTATATTTTTCCTTATTCAATACTTTCCTTTGATTCCCCTAATATAAAAATAGAAATAAGTCATATATAATTAGTAGATAAGATCTAAATTAGTTATTTTAATTAAAAGATAAAATACATATGAAATAATTAAATAAYTTTTATTGATAATATAATTAATTTAAAATAATTTTATTTTTGGAGTTTCAAATATTTTATATAGGTAAAATATGAGTTATTTACAATAGTTTAAGTATGTAACTAAATAGTGGTAATGTATTCAATCTAAACATAAAAATATTAATTTATATACTAATAATTAATAAACATTGATTAGACACCAGTACAATGCGACACAYGTTGAGAGTATGACATATTTTGAATATCTCAAAGTATGTAACTAATAATTKTTAATGAATTTATTCTAAACWTTTATATATAAAATGATTTAATATAATAATTAATAAAATAGATATTAAACACGGGTTTAGAATGTGTCGCCTTCTGAAGTTTTGTAAGTATGCAACTAAGATTTTAGTGATTTTAATTTAAACATCAAATAAAAAATTATTTAATATTTATAATAATTAATAAATAGATTAGACATGTACAAGGTACGAATTGAGAATAAATTATTTTAATTTTTTATTTAAAATTAAAATTCTGTAATTACCACAAATAGTTTTTATTTTTATCTTTTGCTAAGCCCCGTGTAATACAGGATGTTAAAAAAATATATATTAATACAAAATCATCCTAATCTACGTGTCTGTTTCGTATGCTTCGCTTGGATAATAAGAAAATTTGGTGTTTCGTTTGCTTATGTATCATCTGAGTCTAATATATGTCTAATTTAATGTTTCGATTTATTATGTGTCATCCAAGCCTAATATATACATAATTTAATATTTTCTTTTTATGGTGTCTTGCCTAATTTAATATTTTCTTTTTATTATATTTAGTCTAATTAATAGTTTTCTTTTATTATATTTTATATAATTCAATAATTTTCTTTTATAATTCTAATATAAAAATATAAATAAGTCATATATACTTAGTAGAAAAAAAAATTAGTTAAAAGATAAATTACATATGAAATAAATTTAATTACAAAAAAAAACTTATTTATGAAAATAATTAAATATTATATTTATAAAGTTGGAATTTTTTGAAATTTTACTGTATAGGTAAATTATGATATATTCTCAATAATTGGAATATGTAAATAATTATTAGTAATGAATTCATTCTTAAATATAAAAAATAGAATTATATAACAATAATTAATTAATATTTATTAGATAATGACATAATGTGAGAAGGTTTGAGAGTATGACGCATTTTCAATTTTTCAAAATATGTAACTATAATTATTAATAAATTAATTTAAACATAAAAATATAAAATGAGTTAATAATAATTAATTAATATAGAATATAGACGGTATGAAAATGTGACATTTTTTGAGTTTTTATAAGTATCTAAATATAATTATTAACGAATTTAATCTAAATATTAAAATATAATATTAGTTAGTAATTATAATAATTAATAAATTGAACAAAACACGGGTTGCGAACCCATCATTTAATTTTTTATTTTAAATTTAACCGTTGTAATTTTCACAAATATTTTTTATAATTAATTTTTTATAAATTCCGTATAATACACGGGTGTTAAACTAGTATATATATATATATATATAAAGAAAATATATTTGTAAAAATAATATGTTAGTTAATAAATAGAAATATTTAGTACAAAATAAAAGAATAAAATTGTTTTTTTCCCAATAAAGTAGGAACCTTATTAAAAGAATAAATTTGTTGAATTACAAAACAAACATTTTTCTTATTAGGAGGTAATAAATTATAAAACTTAAAAAAAACAAGAAAAAAAAAACAAGCAGGACACAAGTGTTTACAAACGCCTCTATAGTTTAATCTTCATTTTGTTTAATAGAAGTGATCCAAAATTCCAAATCACACCTAATCATCCCCCATTTTTCTACGTTGTAGAAGTAAGCCACGTGAGCGTTAGTTTGCGGTCAGAGAAAATCTCGGTCAACTTTCCTTTTGTCCAAAAGATTTTTGTTCTTTGTTTACTTCGTCTGACTTTGTAGCCGCTTTGTTGACGTTATCGCCTTTTGTGGTAATAGTGTATTTGGAGTATGTATTTAATTTCCAAATAAGAATTACATACTGTTACTTTTAATATTCAACACAAGATTCTAGATTTTTCATATTTAAAACTAACTTTACAAATATATTTTTATCTTTATTAATTGAATACAAATTTGATTATCAACACTAGATATATGACCACTGCGAAATCTATGTTAATTATTAACGAATTATAATTTTTAAAAGAAACTAAATAACTAGGTCCTATTTGGTAAATAATTGTAAACTAATTAAAAAGAATATCAACACAATTAATTGTTGGATTATTTTTTTTTGTTAATAACATAGATTATTATATTGAATATTTAAATAACATTTACAGAAAAAGTCATTGTTTAATATTTACCATTTATAAGTTTATTGATTATAAATTTTTGAATATACTAAATTTAACTTGAACAATTATTATTAAAATACTTAATCAAAATATTAATTGTAAATAATATTTATAGGTAATTAATAATAAATATTTTTTAAGTAATTTGAGAACGCAATTATCACTTCATCCATATTTCAAATTTATTCTTATAAAAAGTTTCTATACGGAGTTTTTTAAAAATTACACTTTTGGAAAAAAAAAAATAACACTAACATCTGTTTAGCAAATAACAAATTCGAGAATTTTAATTAATCAATCATTTAATCTGAAATCAAACCTCTTATTTACCTCAGAACTCTATTTTCCAAGCACCGTTAGGTTCGATCTAGAAGCAAGAATATATTCAAATTTGAAAAGAAAAGAAAGTTGAATGCCAAAGAAAAAACGTAAAGAACTTTTTTTGAAATAAATCATCAAGTCCCGTCAAAATATTTAACGGAGAGGCTGGTCAATTATATTTCATTTCATTATTTATTTATTTATTTATTTATATTTTAATTATATTCCCTGTTTTTCTAGGTGGTACTGTATTAGATTTTGTGTGTACTTTTACTAATATATATTGTCCAATTGAATTAGAATTGAAGATCCAAAGGTAATATTTATGAGTAGTTTGAAACAGTTGATCTCTATATTCCACGTGCGGCGCCCATTTTTCATCCACGCAGATGGTAAAGGGAGTATTTTTTGCATTATTGTTTTTATAAAATTGTGGTGAGAATAAAAGTGTTGAAACTTGGTTGTGAATGGCGGATATATAGGGTAGTGATTTGTAAGTTGCGCTTGGCATACATTTTCAAATTATTTCTTGCATTTTTTAATTAATTAAATACTTTCTGAGGGATAACTTATTAAATACTTGATGAATTCAGATTTGTGCTAATAATCTAATTAACTAAAAGGGGGAAATTTGTTTCCTCTAATTTTTTATTTTTTTATTTTTTTACAGCTATACTCCATTGCATTTGCATGATAATAATTGTTTCACCCAAAAATATGATAACGTCTGAACCTTGCGCTTTTTCCGACCTGCACACATAAACACGTCAGAAAAGAACCACCGGGGGTTTTCCGGTGGAAACCTCTCCGATACTTAAGTCAGAAAGAGTATAGAGTGTTTCTGGTAAACAAAGTAAGAAATGCACAAAGAATGACATACCTCTCTCAGCCTTGGAGTTGAGGTATTTATAGTTTTCCTCAGTGGGGACCCCTTCCGTAATCTTGGAAACAAAGGTCGCGAATCAGTGACCGTTAAACAACAAATTCTGACAGGTGGTCCCCCTTGTCCCCTCAGTGGAGGTCAGGATGTCAGGTCAGCCCTGATCCTGCTATCCCTTTCTATTCCTGGTCAGGTCATCAAGTTTGCCTTGATGTAATTCCCTAAGGGTTATTTCATAGGAAACCCCTACCAGGTCAGGATAATTCCTGAGCCATTGTAATCCTATTTTCAACATCTGGTATGTCTCTAAGGAGACCAGGTCATACCTTGACTAGGACTGAGCCGGCCTGATTTCCTTTCTTTTCCCCAGGTTATCTCAAATCAGATCTACCCCAATTCGGGTCTGACCTATTTATGCCACATCAACTCCTCCCCCCGAAATAGTTGGAGTAGAGCTGTAAAGTTCCACAACCTTTTGAAATAAATGTGGTCCCACATTTTTCTTGTTTCTCGTACTCGCACGAATCCCTAAAAATCCGCCTGGTGACCAGGCCTAATCATTGGCATTAGTGGTGTCGGCCCACATTCCCAAACGGTTACCATACCCACACGTCTTTCCAAGTACTGACAAGTCAGCGGCGTGTGACCTACCCTAGGACGATTGGCGTTCCATCTCACCATCTAGGGTACTGTTCACCTGGCAACATTAAATGCGGGGATCCCATCAAATCCCGCTTTTCCTCGATTTTTATTTTTTGAATTTATCCACTTGCCTTTTATTCCCGCTGGACTCTCCCCCTCTCTCACTTTCATATTTTCGCTTTTGCAAAAATTCTCGAGTTTTTCTTGTTTCTCTCTAATACTCCGGCGAACTTTCCGATTCAGTTTTTCCCAGTTCAGTTTCTCCGGCCACCCTCGTAGACCAGGTACCTTCCTTAGTCTTTACTCTTTTAATTTCAGATAATGTCATCATCCGTTCCTCCGGCTACTTCTCCTTCTCCGGCAGTGAGAGCCGATTCTTCCTCGCCGTCCGCCGCTCCAGAGGCGGCGGTAGTTTCTTCGTCCTCGCCGTCCGCCGCTCCAGAGGCGGCGGTGGTTTCTTCATCTTCGCCGTCTGCTGCTCCAGAGGCGGCGACGGCTTCTTCATCTTCACCGTCTGCTGCTCCAGAGGCAGCGGCGACCACTTCATCATCATCCGGACTGGAATATCCTCTGCCTAATCCAAATCATCCGAAGGTCACCTCCATCCTTAGTGACAGATCTATTGAGGAATCCCTCCATAAGTATAAGTTCCCTGAACAGTTTGATCCTCTCAGCCCTCCGACGGGCATCCTGGCATGTCAAGCGCCGGCTGGCTGGTTGACTTTCTACGTCGACCAGTTTCAGGCGGGCTTGCGCCTCCCGGTAAACCCTCTGATGTTAGAAATCGCCACTATGTACAAAATCCCCATCTTCCAATTCACCCCCAATTCATTCAGGATCATGGTATGTTATAATCTGGCCATGCGCTATGCTAGTCTGGATCCTACAGCTCATACCTTCTTCCAGCTCTTTCAACCAAAGACCACTTACCCGGGCTGCTTTTATCTCACTGCCAGACCTGGAGTCCACTTCTTACATAAGCACCCTTCCTCTAATAAGGCCTGGAGGAAGAAGTTTTTCTTTGTTCACTGCGATGGGGACTAGGGTTTCGACCCCAAGCCCATTGACAAGCTACCAGCTTATCGTAATCTAGCCGCCACAAACAGGTCTCTTCGTCTGCAAAAAATCATTTCTACCCTTAACGGGAATCCCCTCCATGTCACTGAACTCTTCCTTCCCTTTGACTTGGGCTTTTTCAATGAACGACTAGAAACGGGTCCTGTAACCCTTGAAATTGGTATATTTTCTTTCATCCTGGTCTGTCTCTCTACATTTTATTTTTCCTAGGTCTTAACTTTTCCTCCTTTCCTCTTATCAGAAAGGATGATGGGCCAAATGATTGTCGCCGCCACAGAGGAGGATCCAGAAACAACCGCCCATGAAGTGGGTCCTTCGCCATCTGTCCCGGTCCGAAGTTCCGCTCCTTCCCAAGCACGGGGCCCCAGCTCTTCTCAAGCTCCAGGCTCCAGCTCTTCGCAGCTGCCACCTCACGCCACAACTGCTAGGAGACCCTCCTCTGAATCCGAAGAGGATGTCATTCCTCTGGCCAAGAGGCCAAGTGTATCTCAGGGCAGTCGAGCTCTAACGACCTCTGCTCCAATCACCCGCAGTGCTCCAATCACTCGCAGTGGTCCTCCTCCCATAAATTCGGTCCTCGACTGTTCAGGAGAGGTAGCTCTCCAATATATGCGCATGCAAATTCTACTAGCGGACCAGCCAGACCTAGAGAAGATGACTAATCGCAAGCTCTTGGAGTCTTGGTGCCAGGACGAAGCGCGAGTAAATTCTCCTTCCCTTAACTTTCATCTTTACATTTCCCCCCCAAGTATTAACCCTCTTTCTCATAATCAGGCTCTCTTCAAGAAGGCCCTCTTGGCCACTCGAGCTACCAGATCTATGATCCAGTTCGACGTGATCAAAGAAATAAAGAACTGCGCGTGAAGGAGGAACGCTTAAAGGCTTTGGCTAAGGAGCGAGGAATCGAACTGAAGAAACAGAGGGGCGAGCTAGCAAGGCAAAAGGATGAGATAGCCAAGCTGAAGGATGAACTGGCCGAGTGGGGAGAGCCCAGGCAAAGATGATAGAGACGGCGCGTGCTGAGGCGCGAGACGAGGCCCTGGTAGAGGTGAGGAGCCTTGCCGAAGAGGTTCTAGCGAAAGCCAGAGAGGGGTTTGAGACTGAGTACTTAGAATCCGAGAAGGGCTTGGGGTTGGTCCAACTAACCAGGGAAGAAACCCGGCGAGCCTTCCTTGGTTCCAAGGAGCTTTACACTCTGCTCGTCCCAGAAGCCATGGGCTATTATCATTATGGCCTGGACCAGCAAGAGAAATGGGCCTTAGAACATCCCGGGTCTCCCTTTGACCGAAAACTGCCTTTAAAGACTCCCCATGAGCCCACCTCGTTCGCCTATGCTCCAGAGAAAGATCATCTGCATACTGTCGGGGCAGCCGAGTTCGCCGAGCACGTCCTCTCCAAACTTCGTCCCTCTGCACCCGAGCAGTCTCAGCCAGACCAGGCTCTGGCTTTGGCCGTTCTTGACTCTTCGCCCTCCCCAACCTTCGCAGGTCTGGGTGAGCTGCCGGGTGGGGCTTCTCCGGGTGCCTTATTTGAGGGTGCCGTGGAACTATTGGCGGCAGAGTTAGATGCTGAGCTGGGTACCGAGACTTAGGTTTTCAGGACAGTTCTTTTTATTTTTCTTTCAGTCAGACTTGTTGTCTGCCTGTGTGGCTGGTCTGCTTTTTGTCTTTTCCTGAATTTTTACGCTGAAAAATTTTAATGGTAATAAATGTTTTTTGTTTTGTAATGACTCTTGGGCTTCTAGGGTTTCTTGATTTTCTGGAAACCCTAGTACTTTTGATTCCTTGGCACGTGTCGTCGTTCTTTTATATATGTGCATGTATAATTCATTTTTTCTTCAATTTCTGCAATGGCTTCTTCTTCCTTACTTGAAGATCTCGATTCTGTGAAATGAAAGAACATCTCTTTGTTCGTCGAAAATTTCAAGCTCTCTGATAAACTGACCGTGCTCCGGGAGAAGATTAGCTATCTGTATCGCCTCCTGGAGAGGAAAAAACAGAAGAAACGCCACTATAAGCGAGAGTGGGCTGAGCTGCGTCAACTGAATCGTCAGTTGCAGGAGGAGAAGGCCGACTTGACAGAATCGGTGAACCGGTTGACTATTGCTGCCGGCGAAGCTCATGCCATATCTGAGCAGGCTGACAAGTATCGCCAGCGCTACCACGAAACCGAGCGTGAGCTGTGGCGCGTCCACCGTGTTTTGGCTGCTGATCGGAGAGCTTCTTCTTGACATGGCTGAGTGTCTTCTGGGATTTTGATTTCTGTTGTTCTTCTGTTCTTATTTCCTGTATTGTAATCAATTTGCCAGCCTTTGTAGAAGGCGTGTGCAATTTCTTTTTGTATTTCCAGAATGTTATGATAAATGCGAGAGTATTTTCTCTGAAAATTTTCAATTGATTCTTATTTTTGTTCCATCAAATCTAGCGAAGTAAGGTTTTTCAAGTTTTTAGCCTATCCAGGCTTTTGAACTTACCTTCAGATATGGAGAATTGGGATATCCGCCTTTGGCCAGATCTGTATCGACTCAAGTCGAGCATCTCATGCACAACTGCCTTAAGCCACTCCTGACTTAAATTAACAGCCAGGCCAGGCATTTCACAAATATCCAGACTTAGCCAATCCTGGCTTAAACTGACAATCGGGTTAGGAAAATGGGGCATCCGCCCTTAGCCAATCCTTGTTTAAACTGACAATCAGGTCAGGAAATGGGGCATCAGCCCTTAGCCAATCCTGGCTTAAACCGACAATCAGGTTGGGAAAATAGGGCATCCGCCCTTAGCCAATCCTGGCTTAAACCGCCAATCAGGTCGGGAAAATGGGGAATCCGCCCTTAGCCAATCCTGGCTTAAACCGACAATCAGGTCGGGAAAATGGGGCATCCGCCCTTAGCCAATCCTAGCTTAAAGAAATTCACAATTTTGGCAGATAAAAATAAACCTGCATTATTATTATATAAATAAACTTTGCAAAAATACGTTACACATAAAATTTTCATAAATTAGAAATGTTCCATGCTCGGGGTATCTCAACCCCATCCATTTCTTCCAATTTGTAAGAACCACCAGCCAAGATTTGTATGACCCGGAATGGCCCTTGCCATGTAACATCCATCTTACCTTTAGCTTTACCCAAATCATCTCTTCTCAAGACCAGATCTCCTACCTGGAAATGTCTCTTAACCACAGATTTATCATAAGCTGCTTTGATTCTTCCCTTAATATGTTCCATCCTTACAGCAGCTCTTTCCCTTTTTTCCTCCACCAAATCCAGGGCATTCTGAATCAATAACTCATTTTTCTCCTCCACGAAGTTTTGAACTCTATGGGTTTCCATACTGATCACGGCGGGGACCACAGCGTCCATCCCATAAACCAGACTAAATGGTGTTTCCCCCGTGCTCTCGTTGGGATTAGTCCTTTATGCCCAAAGAGTTGAACTGAGCTCGTCGACCCATCTGCCTCCTGCCTTCTCCAGACGTGTTTTAATTCCTTGTACGAGGATACGGTTGGTCACTTCAACTTGTCCATTGCCTTCCTCCCTAAGCAGGACAGAACTAACAGCTTGTTGCCCAACAGACAAATATAGAATTAAGGGCTCTCCCCGAATCGGCTTTGTAAGTAAAGACATGTTGACCAGGTGCTCTTTTAGCATTCTAAATGCGTCTTCGCACTCGCTGTTCCACTGAAACCTAGCTTTCTTTCACAGGGCTTGAAAGAATGGCAAGCTCTTCTCCGCTGATCGTGAGACAAATCTACTCAGAGCGTTGATTCGGCCGGCCAGACATTGCATCTCTTTGACGTTCCTGGGCACCTGCATTTCCATGATAGCTCTTACTTTTTCAGGGTTAGCTTCGATACCTCTCTCTGTAACCATGTAGCCCAAGAATTTGCCAGCTCTGACCCCGAATGCACATTTCTTGGGGTTAAGCTTCATCCTGTATTTCCTTAGGGTATCGAAGGTTTCTCTCAAATCATCCACATGCGAGGTCACCTTCACACTTTTGACTAACATGTCGTCCACGTATGCCTCCATGTTTCTTCCCAATTGCGTTTTGAACATCTTATCAACCAGCCTCTGATACGTGGCCCCTGCATTTTTGAGCCCAAATGGCATGACCACGTAACAGTACGTTCCTTTCAGGGTTATAAAGCTAACCCGTTTCCGGTCCTCCTCTGCGAGCCTGATCTGGTGATAGCCTTGCGAGGCATCCATCATGCTTAATAGCTCGCTGCCAGAAGTGGAATCAACCAATTGGTCTATCCTAGGAAGGGGGTAGTGATCCTTGGGACAAGCACGGTTAACATCGCAAAAATCTATACGCATGCGCCAGTCATCTTGGGTTTTAGGGACCACTACTGCATTAGAAAACCACTCAGGAAATTGTATTTCCTGGATGTGCTTAGCTTTCAACAGTTTTTCAACCTCAGCCTCAATGATTGCCTCCTTCTCTGGACCGAGATTACGTTTACGCTGTTTCACAGGCTTCTCTCCCGGATTGATGTTGAGGTGGTGCTCGACGACTGCTGAGTCTATTCTTACCAGGTCTTGTGGAGACCATGCAAAGACGTCAGCTTTATCTCTCAGGAACTGGACCAGATCTACCAAGATTTCCGGGCTCAAGGTCGTTCCCACACGCAGGACCCTACTATCATCTCCTTGTACCACCTCGACCACCATTAGACCCTCTTCTCTCTGGGCCAGCTCTGGCATCACTCTCTCCACTCTAGCTCTCTTGCTCTGTCGTTCCCCCTCGTTCCGTCGTATACACTCCACATATGTTTGCCTGGACGCGTACTGGTCTCCCCTGACTTCACCAGTTCCATATTCAGCCGGAAACTTCATCTTCATGTGATTTACGGAGATTACTGCTTGGAACTGGCTCAGGGATGGGCGTCCTAACATAACATTATATGAGGATGGTGCATCGAATACCAGGAATCGTACCGTCCTTGTCACTCTGTATGGTTCTTCCCCCAGCGTTACCAAGAGTTGAACTGCTCCTAAGGGCTTCAGGGCTCCCCCGGCAAACCCCACCAATGAGGTTGTCACCTCTTCCAACTCCACATCTTGCTTTAACTGCTGATAGAAATCATAGAAAAGACTATCGGCAGAGCTTCCCGTGTCAACAAATATTCATTTCACGTTGTAATTTGCAATAGTAGCCGTTATGACCAAGGCGTCCATATGAGGAGCTAAAATGCCATTCTCGTCTTCCGAACCGAAACAAATATTTGGATTAGGTGCTATCTGTCCCACCTCACGTGCCTTCCTGACCAGGTCCTTCGCGGCACGAATGTAGCTGTGTTGGGTCTGCTTAGAGTGCTCATTCCACTCACCACCCGTGATCATCTGGATTTTTCCCCGTATGATCTGGGCCTGGTTGTTTCGCTTCCCATATTTCACCCACTATCCTGGTCATGCTTATTCTCTTAAGGTCGGTCACGACTTCGATGGGCAGACCTGGGCTCTTCCCTCCTCATCCGTACATACTCTTTCAGGTGCCCTGATTGCACCATTCTCTCCAGCTCGTCCTTGAGATGAGTACACTGGTCCGTATCATGGCCATACTCATTGTGGTACCGACAGAATCGATCGGACCTTTCTTTCCTTGGCTTCTGCGAGTAAGTCTTGGGCCATTTGAGGTCTGGATGCCTCTCTATCGCCTGCAAGATCTCCCCCTGGGGGGTCGCCAAGGGCGTGTATTTGTCGAATCGAGGTCGTCCTCCCGACAGGTCTGGCCTAGATTTTTTTACCGGTGCCCTCTCATCTCTCTCATACATCTCTCTCTTCTTCTCTCCTTCCTCCTTGATCTTAAAGGCCTCTTCCTAGTGGATATACTTCTCGGCCCGCTCCAAGAGCTCTCCAAATTTCAGTGTTGGCTTTACAACCAGCGACTGAAAAAATTCTCCTCTCCTGAGCCCCTGCCCTAACGCATTAACCAGGAGCTCTTCTGATGCCGAATGCACTTCCAACTTCGCGTTTGTAAACCGATTGATATAAGCACGCAGGCTCTCGTTCTCTTTCTGCTTTAAACTAAACAACTCAAACGGCATTTTCTGGTATTTCCTACAACTAGTGAACTGATGCAGGAAAGCCGAGCTGAATTCATCAAAGTTACTGATAGAATGCGGCGACATCTGGCTAAACCAGAGCTGAGCTGATTTAGTAAAAGTCATCGGGAAGACCCGGCACATGACTGCGTCCGAGAACTTGTGCACATCTGCTACAATTTCGAAGCGGCTAAGGTGATCCCATGGATCTGTTGTCCACCTATACTCAAAGCCTAAAGATCTATAGGAAGCCGGTACGTCAACATGCATGACCTCCTCGGTAAACGGCATGCCTCTCCGTGCCGGAACCGTATTAGCACTCGCCATCTTTTTCTTAAACTCCCTCACCTCTTTCTGCAGGCTTTGCATCTGCTCAGCAAGGCCTGGATTGGCCGGACTCGACGTTTCACTGTCGGAGGTGGAGAAGTGCTCGTCCCTGTCCTGGAGGGGGTTGCGATCTGTGTGCTTGCCACGCAACGGTTCCGTTTCCGCTAGCGGAACCGTCCGAGCTGGTGGTGTGTTGGATGGCGGGGTTGAAATCTCCGCGAACTTCTTCTCCACGGCCACTTCCACAGCTTTTCCAATGAGCTCAGACAGCTGCCTGAGGAAATCTTCGTTCAGCAACCCGCCGTTGGCTGGTGTTGGTCCGTCAGAAGGGGGTGGCATGGTGCCAGATCCGGTTGCTACCGATGGTTTCGCCCTTTATGGTCTCGTCGTTGACGGTCTTGCCGACCGCGGCATGCCCCCTTGGTGCGGCGGAGCTTGGCGTGCCACCCAACTCCCCCACCAAATCTCATCGTAAAGCATCTGAAGCCATATGTAACTCACGTCTTAGCTTAAATTTCCTACAGACGGCGCTAATTGTTTCACCCAAAAATATGATAACGTCTGAACCTTGCGCTTTTCCCGACCTGCACACACAAACACGTTAGAAAAGGACCACTGGGGGTTTTCCTGTGGAAACCTCTCCGATACTTAAGTCAGAAAGCGTATAGAGAGTTTCTGGTAAACAAAGCAAGGAATGCACAAAGAATGACATACCTCTCTCAGCCTTGGGGCTGAGTTATTTATAGTTTTCCTCAGTGGGGACCCCTTCCGGGATCTCGAAAACAAAGGCCGCGAATCAGGGGCCGTTAAGCAATAAATTCTGACAGGTGGTCCCCCTTGTCCCCTCAGTGGAGGTCAGGATGCCAGGTCAGCCCTGATCCTGCTCTCCCTTTCTATTCCAGGTCAGGTCATCAAGCCTGCCTTGATGCAATTCTCTAAGGGTTATTTCATAGGAAACCTCTACCAGGTCAGGATAATTCCTGAGCTGTTGTAACCCTATCTTCAACATCTACTCTGTCTCTAAGGAGACCAGGTCATACCTTGCCTAGGACTGAGCCGACCTGATTTCCTTTCTTTTCCCCTGGTTATCTCAATTCATATCTACCCCAATTCGGGTTTGACCTATTTATGCCACATCAATAATCAAAAGATATCTACCATGCATTTACCATAGTTTTTTTTATAATTATTTTTGCTTCATTTGACATGTCAGTGCAATTCATTAAAATCATTATACCGTAAACATGAGTGCACTTTACAGATGCATCTAATAATTAAATTTATTTTCGTATATAATTAATATATATCTTTACATATAATTGATGTATATCATCATAAATAATTAAAATTCTAAACCAAAAATTTAAAACTCTCAAATGAGAAAATAAACTATAAAACGAAAAACTAAACCCTAAAAATGCAAAATTAAAATCTAAAATGTAAAACTAAACACTGCAGTAAAATATTAAAATTAAAACCCTAAATTTTTATCATATATCATTACATATAAGTGACATATATCATCAAATATAATTCACACACATCATTACATATGATTGATATGATGATAAATAATTTTTACGGTACCATAAAATGAAAAACTAAACCCTAATATTGAAAAATAAATTCTAAACTCTAAAATTTTGTCATATATTATTATAAATAATTAACATACATCATCACCTATAATTACCATATATTATCATATATAACAAAATAATAATAAATTTTCGAATGGCGCACTTTGTAAGTCCATGTAATAAATTGCTCAACTCATTGTGTACCATTAAGAGATGCTCCAAGGTGAAATATTTGTACCATGACGTGGCTAAATTGCAACTTCAGTACTGTAATTATGAAGGGTGTCAAAATTAAATATTTTTTGAGTAAATTATAAATTTAAAAAACAGTTCCACAAATTTTCACTTGATTTCGGTCATTTGACTGCCGAAATTTGAAAAGAATTAAATATTTTTTGAGTAAATTATAAATTTAAAAAACAGTTCCACAAATTTTCACTTGATTTCGGTCATTTGACTGCCGAAATTTTGAAAAGTACATCTGAGTAATCTTTGAGATCGCACTTCGTTGAGCCCACTGATATGGAAACCATATCGCTCTGGCATAAGTTGACATGTTGGTTGAAACAAAAACTCAAGAAGACAACATTCACTTGCATGATATTTACATGAGTAAATTAAAATTATTGTTTATCATAATTTTATATCAATGGCGGGATGACCGAAAATATGGACATATGGGCTTTCCCTCCAAACTGTCTAATTTTCGGGGCTCACAAGACTGAAATTGGGGGTTTTAAGAATCTTACAGGATTTTTTTTTTTTTTTAAATAATCATAAGTTTTACCTTATAGCTACAAAATAAAAATTTGCAATTTACCCATAAATTGGGAGAGAAGTACACAGATGCATGTTCATTAAAATGTGTCAACTAATCTAATTAGTTTTGTTTTATTTGTCTCTCTCTCCATTCAGTTTTCATTCTAATGTCAATACTCCGAATTATATTTAACTGAAATCACAATATTACTAGTATCATTCATCACACTAATAATAGTCAATTAAACTGGAAAAAAAAATGTCAAAAACTATGTAGAAAATTTATTGAAGGATGATTGCGATGAAACGGTGTCCTCTAAGGCTGCTTGGGTAATAAATTAGTGAATGGACGGAGACAATGGGGCATTTATTAGTTTTAATATATTTTCTTATAGGTAGAGGTTGGAACTTGAATTAGACTAATAGAGAAAACTAATGAGATGGATGCATTCACTATGTTTATAAGTCAGATCGTGATAAGGATGTGAGTTATGACTTATGACTTATGACTGCCTTTTACAACTATATATATGAAAGTATAAGGTTCTTGCTAGCTTATATAGTCCAACTGGCCCAGTTCATTGACTAATTATAATGACATAATTTGGACGTAAAGCTGATACAGTAAAATTATGAGATTTTTATTTTAAGGTTTCATAAATAATTTATTTTAGTCGTTGTGGACTATTCAAAAGATGTAATAATCAATTATCTGGAAATTGAATGTAGTTTAAGATCCGAACTAGAAAAACAAAATGAAGAACATGAACTCGTCATCTCTAATCACCCAAAACTAATCATACTTAATGGCTATAATACCGTTTCACAATGATATCATTTCTAATATTAACAATGACAATTTATATATGTTAGTAATGTTAGTAATTAATTGCACATATATAGTTGTTACAATTCTATTCACTGCCATTGATTGAACAATTATCGGAGTACTATTTTTTTTTAATCTAAATGAACATTCAAATACTTGGTTCGAAATCGTCTAATTTTTTTAAATCTAAAATGAACATTCAAATACTTGGTTCGAAATCGTCTCTTACGTCGGTGCACCTATAAGGGGGGTGGGCATGAGAATATTGAGCCAAGGTGTGGTAGTCGAGTGTGAGCGCCCTAGTCGAGGCTTCGAGGACTTGCAACCTGATAGTTAATAATTTGTCTTTCTATATTGATATTGTTTTCTTAATTTTCTTATTTTAAATATTTTTTTCTAGCTTGTTTTCTTGTGGTGGAAGGGATATTTTTCACATCGTCTTTGTTATTCTGGTCCGGTAGAACTTAGCCCACTAAGCGCATTTCTATTGTTTGGTATTTAAGTATTTTAAACTCTCGTTTTGAGAAAGAAATAAAAATATTAAGTTTTTTTTCCCTAATCTAGGGTTAGGAGTTCCGCAGCTCTAATTGCGACTGAGACGCTTAACGTTTCATTTGGTGCTTTCATCCCGAGCTCTTGACGTGACAGACGACAAGTCAGCGACGAAGGATACCGATCCTGCAATTACTAAATTGTTGGAATAATTGGCGCGTCAACATGGAGTTATGACAAGGAATTGATGCTCCAAAATCAGAAATACTTGGAGGTGTTCGATTCGATGAAGGAGGTAAGGGGATGGATGCGATCGCGAGATACACTGGATGACAAGGTGGAAGATCGAAAGGCGGGTGGCGATAGTCGACTCATTCATGGGGAGAGACAATTGAACGAGCAGGGTGTTAATCAAACATGAACAAATTTTCTCAGGTTGGAATTACCGAATTTGACGGTTCAGATGCTAGCAGATGGATTTTTCGAATCCAAGAATATTTTGACTACCACGGAACGGAAGACAATCAACGCTTATGTATTGTCTCTTTCAATCTGGAAGGTCGAGCTTCTGATTGGTATCAGTTGATGAAATCTAAAAAGATGTTGACTTCTTGGCCAGAGTTTCTAAATGTCGTACGCCTGAGATTTGGCCCGTCCCAATTTGAAGATTATACGGGGCATCTTGCTAAGCTAACACAGTAAGGGACTGTTGCAGACTTTCAGAATGAGTTTGAAAGCCTTATGGACCGAGTTTCTGGGCTATCTGATGAGGTTTTTATATCCCTGTATATTTCTGGGCGACAACCTGCGATTCGGGGAGAACTACCACTTACCAAACTGACAACCTTAATGGAAGCTTTTTCTCTAGATAGAGCATTTGAGTCACGAAATGTTAGAGTCACAAACATGGAAAAGGCGGTGAATTATTGGCAAATTAAGAGTCATTCAAGCCAAGTATCGCAACGCCATAGTACTAACAAGTCTTATGAATGTTTTAAATCGGTATCTAAAAATAATAATCCAAACTTGCCTATATGTCGTTTATCTGAGATAGAGATGCAAGATCAAAGAGCGAGAGGGTTGTGTTATAATTGTGATCATTGTTGGGTTCGAGGACATCGATGTACTCCACAATTTTTATACATGTCAAGTGAACTAGAGGAGGAAGACGACATTAAGGAAATAGAGGAGGAGACACCGATAATAGCTGATGTTTCCAGTTTAAATCCATTGGCAGGTCCAGGAGCCCCCCATTCTTTGAGGATTTGGGGCAAGTTGGGGCGAATACTTGCCCATGTGTTAATTGACAGTGGGAGTACCCATAGTTTTGTTCAACCCGAAATTGTCGAACGATTAGGGCTTCGAGTGGAAAAAATCAAGAATTTTAGAGTCTATATTAGGAATGGCGACATCATGAGGTGTGATTGAAAGTGTCCCAAGGTCTAACTATATCTCCAAGGAACTAAACATGAGGTTGATTTATTTGTGCTGCCATTGCAGGGGCCAGAGATTGTGTTGGGAGTACTATGGCTCCAAGAGTTGGGCAGAATTACACAAGACTACACGTAGATGGTGATAAAATTTTAATGAGAAAGAAAACAAGCAATTATCCAAGGAATCGAATCCCTGAATCCTTGTAAGTTAACTCATCACCAGTTACAAGCACTAGTGGCAAGCGATGATATCCACAGTTACTACGAGATACTGATAAGAGAGGAGGAAGACGCGTCAAGTTCAGGGGTTGATATCAATGAGTATCCTTTGGTCCCAGAAGAAGTTCTTTTGGTTTTGCGCCAACATTCTGCGATTTTCAAAATTCCAAAAGAATTACTGCCACAATGACCCCATGACCATCGAATTCACCTTCAACCAGGAACTAAGACGACAAATGTTCGACCTTACCGGTACCCCCATTTTCAGAAAGGAGAGATTGAGAAACTAATGAGGGAGATGCTTGATAAAGGGATAGTCCAGAGAAGTCAAAGTTTATTCTCATCTCCTGTTTTATTAGTTAAGAAAAAGGATGGCACATACCATTTTTGTGTGGACTATAGAGCTTTGAATTTGGAAACCGTCAAGGATAAATTCCTATTCCTACAGCCGATGAGTTGTATGACGAATTAGAAGGGTCTACAATTTTTTCAAAATTGGATTCACACTCAGGTTATCATCAGATTCGTTTACATGAAGATGATGTGTATAAAACGGCATTTCGAACACATAAAGGACATTACGAATTTCTTGTCATGCCGTTTAGGCTAACCAACACACACCTTTCAGGCAGCCATGAAGACCTCTTAGGGTATTTCTGCGCAAGTTTGTCATTGTATTTTTTGATGATATATTAATTTCTTATTTGTCACTTGAACAGCATAAGGAGCATTTACACAGGGTTCTAGAGTGCTTAGAAAGAAATCAATTCTATGCCTAAATGTCTAAATGCAAATTTTTCTAACCCTTTGTTGAATATTTCGGGCATGTGATTGATGTCGAGGGCATTCACGCAGATAAAAAAAATTATTGTAATGGTTAATTGGCATATTCCAAAGAACATTAAGCAGCTAAGGGGGTTTTTAGGACTCAGGGGGTATTATCGAAGGTTCGTGCGTGCGTATTCTGAGATCGCATCACCTTTGAAAAATCTTTTTTGGAAAGGTGAGTTCAAGTGGGATGACGCGGTGATAGAGGATTTCACAACACTCAAGCGAGATGAGTGAAGTGCCTGTTCTCAAATTACCTAACTTCCACCAGCCTTTTGTGGTGGAGTCTGATGCATCCAGGACCGGCATCGACGCGGTATTAATCAAGAGGGCCGACCAATATCCTATTTTAGTAAAGAACTATGTGACTTAAAGCGTTCCTTCTCTACATACCATAAGGAGCTTCATGCCATTGTGGGAGCCGTTTAAAAGTGGAGACAATATTTACTCGGGAGACCTTTTGTTGTTCGAACAGATCAACGAAGCATCAAAGAGCTTCTTCAGCAAGTGGTACATACCCCGGGTCAACAAAAGTATGTGAGGAAATTATTAGGGTTTGATTTCACCATTGAGTACATACCAGAGGCTACAAATAAGGTGACCGATGGATTATCTCACAGTTTGAGAAGGTTAGTGGTGAGATGGGCGAGGTGTTGCTATTAGCAGGTCAAAGTTTTGCGTGTTTCCAAGCTATTTTAGAACAAGAAAATAAGGATCTTCCTAATTTACTAAAGCTTCACGAGCAACTCAATAAAGGTGTATTGGATCGACATTAGGAGGTGTGACAAGGAGTTATTTATTTGAAGGGAAAATTCTATTTGAGTCCAACTTCGGCCCTAAAGAGGGATGTGCTTCATCAGTTCCATGCATTACCTATGGGGGGACATGGTGGCGTTAAGCGCACCTTAGTGCAATTAGCTGCTAATTGTTATTAGCCACGTATGAGAAAATACTTAGAGCAGTTTGTGAGGATTTGTTTGATTCGTCAGCAACATAAAAGTTCCACTTAGGTGCCAGCGGGGTTATTACAACCTTTACCCATTCCAAAACGTTTTTGGATGGATTTAACGATGGATTTTATCGTCGGACTTCCTTTATTTCAAGGAAGCACAGTGATATTGGTTTTGTGGATCGATTAACCAAGGCGGCTCACTTTGGCGCCTTACCTACTCATCATCCAACGAAACAAACAGATAAGTTGTTTGTCGACGTAGTGGTGAAACTACATGGTTTTCCAGCCACAATAGTGATGGATAGGGATCCCATTTTCATGGGAGGTTTTTTGACGTTGATGTTTAAATTGAGTGTCACAGAGTTATTTTGCATTACCGATTACCACCCCAGACCGACGGGCAATATGAGAATATGAATAAAGGACTAGAACAATATTTGAGGCTATTTGTATGTGATCGTCCTACTCGATGGAAAGAGTTCTTTTGTTGGGGTGAGTTTGACAATAATACCAGTCACCACAGCAACATTAATATGTCACCATTCAGGCGACGTACGGGTGTCCTCTCCCATCACTCTTGCCTTATAATAAAGGCACGAGTCCGGTTCAAGCAGTTGACAAGGTACTCAGCTCCCGTAACCAAATACTACAAGAATTGAAGAAAAATTTATCTCGCACTCAAGAACAGATGAAACGATCAGTGGATAAGAACCATCGTGAGCTTGAGTTTGCAGTGGGGGATCACATCCCGCTTTACCTACGGACTTATCGTTAGGTGACGGTGTCAATGAGAGCTTCGCAAAAGTTGGCTCAACGTTTCTTTTGGGCCATCTGAGGTCTTAGAACACGTTGGAAAGGTGGCTTATCGCCTTGTATTATCGGAGGGTGCTAAGATACACCCGATTTTCCATGTTTCCCTCCTCAAACCGTTTCATGGAAATGTGCTTTTCATCGAGCCAGAGTTGCCTTGTGTTAATTCCGAGGGTAGAGTCGAGTTAATTCTTTTAGTGTTGTGTGATTCTAGTAGGTTTGGTGCAAAGGTGTGCCTGAGACTCATATTCTAGTCCAGTGGCAAGTGTTACCCCCTGTGAAGGCTACTTGGGAGTCCCTTCGTGAGCTGAAAGGCTTCATTCCAAGATTTACACCTTAAGGACAAGGTTTTTTTTCATGGTGAGGGGAATGTTACGTCGGTGCATGGCGAGACGGGGCTTATACGGGTTGGCATGAGAATATTGAGCTAAGGAGTGGAAGTCGAGTTCGAGCACCCTCGTTGAGGCTTCACGGATTTGAAACCTGATGGTTAATAATTTATCTTTTTATTTTAATCTTATTTTCTTATTTTTCTTATTTTTCGTAATGTTTTCTAGCTTGTTTTCTTGTGGCGGAAGGGATATTCTTCGTGCCGCCTTTGTTATTTTGGGCCGATAGAGTTTAGTCCACTAAGCGCATTTCTATTGTTTGGTGTTTAAGTATTCTAAACTCTCATTTTGAGAAAGAAATAAAAATATTAAGTTTTTTCCCTAGTCTAGGGTTAGGAGTTCCGCAGCTCTAATTGCGGTTGAGACGCTCAGCATATCATCTAATAGTGAATATAAAATTTTTATGGAATGATGTGATAAAAAAGAATGTATCACAAAAAATAAGTCGGACCGCTTTAATTTTCTTCTCGAATTACGATTGACCTGCACAAAAGTTCTAGTCGGATAATTTCGATGTACGTACCTTCGATTCTTAAGCCAGTAGTGTTATAAATTTGTTAAAATGAGAGCAATAAACTAGGATTTTTCAACTTGAAAATAAATAAGGCCTTAATCCTATTTATATAAATATTAGAGACGTACGCCTCAAAGTAGGGTTTTCGTCTCCCAATCGTATTCAATATCCATAATTGGAAAATCATCTCATATTAGTATTCTTGTTTTCATAATTTACCATAGTAGAAATATTTTCACAACCTTTTTACCATCTTACTGACTTGAGGAGATCCAATAACCATATTAACCATAAGACCATATTACCATAATAATATCATACATTGTTCTGACCTAGAATGTTCTACCTCTTTCGTTACTTACTTATCATATTAACGACATGTTTTACCCATTTGGGCCTCATACCCATGTGACCAGAACCTAATAACTCAAACTGAAACCTCTTTTAAATACCTTTAACATAGTTTTGTCGACCTAAATTAGAACTTCTACCATTTGCATGAACGACTTGATATTTGATGTCAAATCAGCTAATCCCCACATCTCAATTGATTGAAGTACGAAATAAGATAGAATATAAAGAAAATGTAAGCATTAAATGAAATTCGATCATTAAACCCATGCGCATGAGACCATCTTGAATACATCGTAGCCGCCAAAACAAATTCGAACGTTAGATCATAAATAATAATCATCATTGTGCCTGAGAGGCCATATGTCATATTCCCTCTCCCCACAAGAATTAAGTCACCATTAGTAGGCCCAATAAATGAAAGAATCATATATACCGTATCCATATAAATACTACTTACCTTATTCATTTTACCCTATTTTCATACCCATGTCAATAACAAACTCACAGTGTTAGCAAAAAAATCTCAAGTTCTCTCGACACAGTACCGAACCTGCATACAAGTTGTAGCAGAACATCCCTGCTATCACCTCGACACCTAATACTATGGGTAAATTTCTCCCTTTGATTTAATCTCTTCCATTTGTATTTTGAGTTATTTAGATTTGGATGTCAAATGCCACGTGTCTATTTGATTTCCACTTACGTATAGAATATGTGTCATTCTCTAGGTTTTTTTTCTAAGTTTACAACGAACTCCTCAGACATCGATTCCAATACCTGAGCATTGACTTAACCTTATCATCCTCCAATAGCTCAAAACTCATCTCAATTGAGATTCTCCTTATTCGGAAAAAACACCAAGAGAGCCTGAATTTACCCTAGGTCTAGCCTAATAGTTGAGACAGAGGGTGATCCCAATTGAGATTAACTTCAAGAAAAACTTAACTTAATCAACTTGCAATTGTATCCCTTTCTGTGGGGACCAAGTCCTCCATTTCCAATTCCTCTTCACAACCCGATTTCTTCCACCCTAACCCAGTATCCGTAGTGCCTTCACTTCCCATAATCATCTCCCACCTCTTCCCACAAACGGCATCATTATTACCACCATTAATTTCTGGTTATTACCCAAGCGCAAACTACTCCCTGTTTTATTAAAAAAAACCTATGCCTCCATGATTTCATGTGACCAATCCTCCCCTCCGTTGCCATGAATTGTGCTAAAAAACTACTGACTGCTTCACGCTTTATGGGTCGATAGTCGATTAAATCTTTTTTTGTTTATTATACTTATCAAATACTAATATACGGTGTAGATTTAATACAAAATGAGCAAGGTTGATTTTCACAAAGACCATTTATCGATCCAAGTTTGACAAGTAATATAATGTAGATAATTCAGTTTTATCTAAACAATATGAAAGATGATTTGTTATTTCTGTCGTATGAACGACGATCATAAACTAAGTACATATATGAACTAATAATTTTATCTAAAAAACAAAACACAAATTGTAAGATGGAAAATATCAAGAGATGGGGGATATTATGTGGTTATTCTTTGATGAACTAGCAAATGTTCTTTCTTATTAATCAGTCGATTATTATTTGTGATTTAATTCACTATAAGCCAATTACAAATATAGTTTAACCCTTCTCTTGGTAGTGACCAAACCTTGATTCTATGTATAAAATAACGTCTCCATTTGAAATCCTATCTACAACTACAACTCCAAAAACACTAAAAGATTTATACGACTTCACTATTAATATCTAGCCTCTCAGTTTTGTTGATTAGAGTTTTCGTGTTTGAAAGATTATTAAGAAATCCCACCTCTCGAATCTCAGTTTATCAAGCTATTAGTAATAAAAGGTTGTTAATAAATCACAACTTAAATATGCATAAACGTTCATAAATCACTTATGCAATAATGAAATCAAAACACAAAAATAGTAAAAGGATTATACTCAGTTTAAAGAAAGATTAAAGCAGTACTTATTCATTATTTCTCCAAACCTCAGAATACAAAAAGATTAGCTAGACATGTTCATGAAATAAACTAAGCAATTCATAAAACACAAAACACTCATATATAAAAAAAGAAAAAGTAAGTCGCATGGATTATGTGGATCTTTCGATCTCCGTATTTCACGTGCTTCTCTTCCAAATAAAACTCAAGCAACTCTCTCCTTTCTCAGTAAAAATCTCCCAAATGAACTCTATTTTAACTGATGAAGAAAGGGACTCAAATCTGATGTATTTGTATTGCTTCTTCGCCCCTTTTCAAATTCAAAAATGAAATCTCTAGCATTAAATTGCATTTGTAATTATTTTTATCCCCATCACGATCTGGGTCGCGACTGCGATAGGGGTCGCGATCACTTGCCTAAAAACGGCATGCAAAAATGGACTAAGTCATGACGGTGAATGGGGCCATGGCTGGTTTTCATGAAAATATTCTTGCGAAATCGACCCATGTCGCAACCTCGACAGGGTCGTGAATGGGTCTTCTGGGTTCGTTGGCTCATTTTATTATGCGGGCTTGATTTTGGATTGTCCTAATAGACTCATAGCTTTAGTCTAAGTCTCAATTCTTTTCACCCTTATGCTCTTTTAAGGACAAATAGGTCCAAAGCCCTATAAAGAAAATACCAATAATACCAAACATGTAATAACATCCAAATAATAGGAATATAAGTAAAATTACATTAAAATTGCACAACAATAGTTTAACTTTTGTAAGCAAATAAGTATCAATACTCATATATAAACTGTGTTTATCAATTCCCCAAAATTTAAAGATTTGTTCTTCCTCAAAGAAACAAAAGATAGGAAATAAACATGAGTGTGCACATGGAAAAAATTATGATGATGTATTTGCTTCAGAATTATCATCTTTTAAAATATAAACGCAAAAATAAGAATTTAATTACTACACCCTTTTTACCTTTAATCGTCTTGTTCGAATGATCCTCACATGAGAAAGTGTTTTGCTCAATCACACAAGTGTAAAAAATGGTACATGTTACGCTCAAATCATATTCATGCATGAGTTTTAACATAAGCTTGCACATTATCTATCTCCCTATACATGGTGTAAGAAAGATAAGTATCATAGTAGGCCTTTATTTAGGATTGTAATGTATGCTCTTTGGTTAGTTATGGAATATTTGGATAAGTGACTACAATACAATACAAACAAACATGCAAGAATACCAAAATCATCCTAACAACTAAAACTTGAAAATTTTCATACTTCACCTTAACCCAAGAACCCAAATTTTTTTTAGAACAAAGCCTTTATAAATTAGGATCTCACCCATAACCCATTTTTTCTTACAGAGCTTAAATAGGTTTTCGACCAATTCCAACAACCACTAACTTATTGTATTTACTTAGAACTTTTTGAAATTACTTCACTAATTAAAAGATAAAAAGTAGCCTTTATAGAAGAGGCTTTCGAAGACTTTAAGTGTAGGCTTAAAAATTATATTGTTAATTTTTATTTTTATTTTTTGTAACTTGACATTGAATAAATCTCTGCACCCAATATTAATCCAATCTATTTAACCACAAAAGATTTTTTCAACTCACAAAAATATAAAATTTCAAAAGGCTTCTCGAGAACATATGACGAGCTCGTGAATTTGAAAGAATGGGATGATAAATCTCAACAGGACTGACTAGGATTTTTTTAGTAGTTTTTATATATGATATGGTCAGAATCGGGTTTTCAAAAATTGCCTAAATTATTTTTGAGTCTTTCGTACACCGAGATAGAAGTCAGATGAGGTTTTACAGAGATACATACACAATAGATAATCACCCAAGGTTTCTCACAAGTCATATAATTTTTCAAAACAAGAAGTTAAGATTTTTCATCCAATGCATAGACATATCGTTCAAGCATGCATTGAATGTTCAATTTAACTTCCTCTACTCTCATCAAAATAAACTCCCAATGGACTTGATAAACTCAAATAGGCATTCAATCATGAATATCGTGCATAATTTCAAGTAAACTTAGAAATTGAAGTCTAATTGATTATTGTTTTAAGAATTATCCCCCCAAACCTCAAATAATTCACTCGTGGCTACAACAAGGAATTTACATTTTAATAACTCAAAAATCATCATCGAATGCATCAATTATCATAAGATCTCAATAAATTGAAGAACTAAGCATGCAATCAAAGTGTTCGATTGAAATTACTATATGAACATTCAATCCAAAGACCAAAATTTGAAATAGCCTAACCACAAGCTCAAGCATTATCATAATTCCAAACACTAATAAGCATCAAGGGTTAATTAATGTTGAAAAGATTTCAACCAAGTACGAAAATCCCTAAAACTCAAAAATGAAAAACTCTATTTGAAAATTTAGAGAACTTATACCTTATTAATATACTTTGATGATGAAATGGATAGAGAGGGATGTTGTACATAGATGAATTATTGAAGAAAGTTTAAAATCTCTTCAAATGGGGGAGGGGTTCTTGGGCGAAAAATGAGAGAAAGAGTTGTGAATTTATTAATTTATTTATTTACATTTTTAGGCTTTTGTTATGTCCTCTATGACTTTGTCGCGTCCTGGGTCATGACTGGGATAGGTATCGCGACCATATGTCATGAAAAAGGCATGCAATAATGACCCTGGTCGCGGTCAGTGCTGGGGTCGCGATGGCTTGTTGTAAAAAAGCACCCAGTAACGACCAGGGTTGCGGTCACAACTGGGGTCGTGAAAAGCCCAAGAAATGTGATTTTTTTATTTGTTTTTAAAGAAATAAAACTACATATGCACCTTACAATGTTGGGTTATCTCCCAACTAGCACTTTCTTTTTCGTCTTTAGCTAGACATTCTCTTTCATTAAGAGATCAATTGCTTCTATCACCGTCTCGTTCCACTTTCTTCGTTCATTCATCCGTATTTCCTACACATAATTAACAATTTCACCAATATCACGATAAACATCAATGGAGTTATACACAGCTCGATTCGAATGTGTAATCAAAACAATTTCAACACGAGTGTCGAAATTGAAATTGTCTATCTTTTTTCACTTCTCAATTCACGACACATTATCATATTTTCTTTAGAATTATAATTTTTTAAAACTCTATTCTCATCATTAATACATAATTTTAGTTCTCCCTTTTCAGCATTAATAAGGGCTCGACCTGTTGCTAAAACGGTCGCCCAAAAATTAATGGCACATTTTTGTCTTCTTCCATGTCCAATACTACAAAGTCTAAGTGTTATATTTGTCAGCTTAATGCTTCTGATCTCTAATTTCTTGAAGAACGATTATGGTATAATGTGTATGTTTCAAACTCCCAGTGTCCTTTCATTTAAGATTCAACTTCTTCTGAATGACCGCATTGCATTCTTCCATTAGGTCACAGTCTTCTAATCTTCAAGTCTTATTCTTTTTCTTATCACCTCCTTGAAGAATCTCCCATATTTTTACATCTGCATTAAAGTATCAACAAACGATATATTTATGTGGATTTTTCAAAAAATATTTAAATTTTAGAAAATTTCTCATTCACTTCTTTCTTTATTTCTTTGCGAAAAAGGTAAAGAGTTTAAAGTGTTAAGGGAAGTAAAGTTAGATTTTGGCTTCTCAGTCCCTATTTTGAGTTCTAATTCCACCATGTCCTCCATGATTTCTTTTCACCTCTTTCATAAGTTCATGTTCGATGCTCGGAATCCTCGGTCCTTCATAATTCATCTAAATCCTCAAATGGATTTCATTCACTTGTATTTGATAGGAAAATGCGCAGGTGCCCGTCCTCTTTAGCTTCCACCACGTAGATGTATTTGACACTTCTAACCAACACCTCTTCAAATGTGAGAGCGGGTCACTTCGCCAGTGACTTCCCCAATCCCCATGTGTGTAATCCTTATATGAATGCACCATCCTTTATCTCATTTGTCGTGGTTGGCACCTCCAAGCTAGCTCTTGTGAACCTTGTGACAAAATCATTCATGGACTCATATTTCTTTAGGAATATTGCAAATAGCGACATGAATGTCGTTGTGTATGTTTGGACTGGAAAAGTTCATCAAAAATGAGAATTTTAAAGATTTGAAACAAG
Organism: Phtheirospermum japonicum; assembly: GCA_014905375.1. Taxonomy (NCBI): domain Eukaryota; kingdom Viridiplantae; phylum Streptophyta; class Magnoliopsida; order Lamiales; family Orobanchaceae; genus Phtheirospermum; species Phtheirospermum japonicum. Next base: position 320,890 of record BMAC01000659.1, on the reverse strand, counting down.
TTATTCGTCCTGGGGTGATATGATGTAACTAATCCTGCGCTGGTCCATTCAAAGTAGATAAAAATGCTCAACATGCGACAACATTAGTAAACTACCACAATGTTGCCTCATTTTCAAAATTATGTACGTGACGGATGGGAATTGACAATCCATCAAAGTAAAATCCAGTCCCTTATATCCACTAGGGCAACCTTCAATATCTCCTCTGAAAATGGGTTTCCCCGGCCTTCTTTTGATCTTACCCCCGCGACGTGTTTTTCCAAAGCCCTCAATGCTGCACACATATCCTGCATTACCTTAGAGGTAGGGGTGCATCATCATCATCATTGTCTTTTATCATCCTCTATCTTCTTTTCCAAACTACTCCTTGGTTAGACAACGTCCCTCGAGGTCCCTCATATTATTCTTCCTCGTTCTCTTTTTCCAGCTCCTCCTCCTTGTCCCATACAAGTTGGTCTTCTTCCTCATATTTTCTTCCCCATTTGGCCGCCTTGAGTGGTTCCATTCTAAAACTACTTCTACCTTGAGCCTTCCCCACCCGAGGAGACCGTGTGATCTCTTTTTTCTCCTGATGGTTCCCTCTACTGTTACCATATTTTCCCTTTTCACTTCTGAGTCCTTTATCCATAATCTTCTACCTCGCATTAGGTGGTATTCCCTTGAGAAGTTTTTTTAACATCCCCTTGTTAATGTTAAGGATGTGCGGTCCTGGTAGTTTATCCTATTCCTCTATTCCTATGTTCATAACTCCTACCCTCCTTCACCCCTTTATGGGGTTAGTTTGAGTATCTACCCCTGTAATCTCTGAATCCTTCTTCCCATCCCAGCCTTGTTGTGGCGTGTTGTTCGCTTCATGGTTTTTTGTTCTTGTTGGTGGTATCTGTTTTCCACTAGCGGTATGTGTAGTGGAATCAATGCCCTTATCCTTCGTGCTAAAAGAATCCTACACACGCAATGCTATGTTCTTTGGCTTCATAATTTTATACCTCACGTCAATCGCTCAATGACTTGATCCACTCGTTTTTCCACAGACATCCGTTGGAGTGAATAGGTTCACTCCCGTATTCGTTTCTTTTTCGTATAGGTGGGTTCCTTTGTGGTTGATCGTTTTCGTTGTTGTGGGCAGGATTGTTTAGCCTCAACATCGTTTGAGGAACCGGATCACAAATGAAATCAGTGGTGGCAGACGATTCGCTTTCGGATATGTGAGGAGGTCTCGCTTGATTAGAACGATGAATATTATCGATGAATGGTGCAGGTTTGGGTCTAAGTGATCTTCAACCTTGCATACACTCAACAGCAATTTAAACGCATCGACTAGAGAAAATAATTATATAAATAGATGGCTAAAAATAAAACGAACAAACATATTATTGAAACCTTTGCTATGTCCCCGGCAACGGCGCCAAAATTTTGATTCAAGCTTTTTATGTGTGCCTACTTATGAATATTTGTCAGAAATTTAATAGCTTGCCCGCAAGAGAACGAGATCGCGTGTAGGTTGGCAAAGTTGACTCGAGTCGTCTCTCGAGGAACATACAATCGGAATCTCAAATAGTTTGTTCAATCAAGTAACTTATACAAATGGGGGGGGTGATTGTTTTGATTATCTAAGGAATTGAAACGCATGAACATTAATTAAAACTATGTAACCTAACTTAGCAACTAGAACATGTAATTCGGAGAAATAAATCTAAGAACTCAAACAAGATTAACTAGCAGAATCAAAAAGCAATTATCTAAAGCGTAAAGTAAACGGAATTAATTATCTAAGCGTGAACAATTATCAAGCATTAATTAAACTAAAACGAAATATTACGAATCCGAACATCAAAAGTATCTGGGGTTTGAAGCATAAATGGTTCAGAAATAATAATCGAAAAACTAAACTAAGAAAGCAAATAAAGAGTTTAGAATACTTATTTAAACTAAGAATTGCAGTAAATTCTCCAGCTAATGCGGAGAGATTGCGTAAACCTTGGCCGAAAATTGAGTCACGAACTAACGATTGAAGCTTGGAACTCGTGACTCTTGAATCTCTGGTATCGATCTTCTGTGTTGTTATGGGATGTAATGGTGCGTTGTTTTAGAGCTTAAAGAGCATAAGTAAGGTTGTAGTGGTGTATCATGTCTATGTGGGACGGACTTGGAGAAGGACTTTTATAGTTTTCCCTTGGCTTGGAGCATAAGAAACCCTAAAATCCATTTCTGGGCCATGACGTCGACTGGGCATCGACCGACGCGAGCAGGGGCTCAGTGTCGACGTGTCCGGTGTGCTTGCATCGATTGGGCAGAGGAATCGACCAACGCGAGCATGGATCGATGCTACAGAGAGTTACGTCGACTGACGCACCTATGGATCGATGCTTCAGAGAGTTATGTCGGATTGGCTTCGACATAGTGTCGATCGACACGGGCATGGATTGCGTCGACGCCTGCGTCGACTGACGCAGAGTTGCTGCACGTCTCATCTTCTCGATCTTTCTGCTACTCTTTCACCGAAAAGCTCGTTCTCGACTCTCGAAATTAAACTTCATCTATTTATGCGTTGAACTCTTCCGGTTACTTAGCTGTAAGGTGAAAAACAACGAATAATCACCTATTCTCATTAATTACGATCAAAATACGGTAAAATAAGCCGGAAATATAAAAATACAGAATTAAGCTTAAACTATCCAACTTATACCAAAAATAATAAAAAAAAAACTAACTAAAATACTAATAAAAATAAGGACAAATATGTGCTAATCACCGACTTATGTGGTCCGCCATTTGACTCACTTGAGTTTCTAGATTCTTTATATTAGACCGATTGTCGTGCTGGTATTCGTCCATCTTTTGCCGAAGCTTTAAGGTGTTCGATGTCATAGCTTTCACCATCGCCTTGAGCGATGGGGATGAGTCTTCCGCTTCGGGCGGTTATTATATTGTCTCAAAAAAAATTTGCCCCCTTTGAAAATTATGAGGTGTTCTCTAGTCTTGATCGCAGAAGGAATTCCCTTGCTGATTTCGATAGCTAAAATTCGGATGGTCTCTCCATCCTGAGTTGTAAGTATTGGAGTATGGATCGTATTTCCTCCCTTGTCCGTTACCAGTCCCCACCACATTAGCATAGGTGTTTTGCATGTAATTATTGTATTTTTTCTCGTGTTTTTAGTTAGGATTTTATGTTGATTATAGTAGTTTTTGAGTCGAGTTTTATTAGGTTTTTCGTTTGTTTTCTCGTTTTGTTGTTTTTCATGTTTCTTTTTGATTTTCTACTTAATATGGTTATTTTAATCATAATTAATTAATTTTATATTTAAATTAGGTATTTTGAAGTATTCTAGTCTGGATATGGCCGAATATGGGCTTACGATTGGAGTTTTAGCGGAATCGGGGCTCGAATTGAAGAATTATGGTTGACACTGGGTACGTGATACGACACTGGGTTACCCAGTGTCCGACAGCGCCTACCACAGCTGCCGAGCACCTGCGCGCACCAGCTACCGAGAACGCCGAGAACTGCCGAATCAACTGCCGAGAGCTGAATCGACTGCTCAACAGAGAGTTACCGCCCACGCTCGTCCTGCAAGAGCAGTCGATCGACTGCGCGCCATGCTGCCGAGACTCGCGCGC
>BMAC01000659.1:263137-317247 GCA_014905375.1 Phtheirospermum japonicum | reverse complement strand
ATACGACCGAGGCATCCGACCAACTTGTTATTTCAATTTCTAGTGTAGTTTAGTTAGTTTATTTGCTTTATTTTCATTTTCCTTTTATTTTCCAAACTTGAAACACATAGATTCCTCAATTGAATTGAAGTCTGATAATACCAAGCCATGAACCTTTGAAATATTCAAAATCATGAAAAACTAAAATTCAAAATGGCGCCGTTGCGACTCGGCTTGGTTAAGGCTTTCGATTTGGTTGTAGTTTCATTGTGTTTTTAGCTTTCTTTGTTATTTGACGTTTTTTTTAGTATGCAAGGTTCTTATGGCTTTGGTGGATACATTCCCGACATGGGAGGGCATGGTGCAAGACAAGTCGGGGATGAGATGTTGTATAATGGCCTTGGCAACGTGGGAGGGCATGGTGCAAACCACGTTTCCAACGGTGGTTTCGACTATGGGCAACCCAACATGGGAGGGCATGGTACAAACCATGTCGGGTTTAGCGACTCCTCGGGTTCGGTTGATCCATATGGACGATTTGGTACTCCAACTCACTTCCCGAACATGCATATTCCGACATCCGAGCCGTATGGTGGGTATAATGCTTCCAATCATTGCTCGAGCTTATCTATCTATGGGTTTGCGAGTTCGAATGAGTATGAGGGTGGCCAAATTCCAAATCCCGGCTTATGATGGTTCTCTCCCTTCCAATTTCGATTATGTCCCATTTGGTGCCACCAATGGCCCTCTTGATCCCGATCCGTATGCGTACTTTGGAGGTTTGAGTTCCAATGACCAAAATGCCCCTCCCGCCTTCCATATCCCGACGAATGCTCCACCGCCGGCCTCCGATCCAAATCTAATGTTGATCATGCAACAATTGCAAGCTATGTCGATGTCATTTGATGTTCGGTTCACCGCTCTTGAGGCTTCGACGAACAGGTTAAGCACTATGGTTGAGCAATGTTGAAGCTAGCGAATGAGGAAGATGAATCGCCAAGCCAACCTTCACATCCTCTTGCGGTCACAATCCTCGATAAGTGTGGGGTGATTGATAATGAGTTTGTACCACCGTCCGAGGTGGAGGTGGTTTCTATTACAAGTATTCTTACTCTTCCCGATTCTACCCTCCCCAATTTTGAAAAGAATATTCCCGATGCTCATATACCCTATCCATCAAGCTTCTCCTTCGAGGTTTGCTTACGAATGGACGTGGCCCAAGAGTCGATCGAACAAGCTTATATGGAGGATATGTACCATGAGGGGGAGGTTGGCCCGGACGTTGATATTGAGGATTGTTTCGAGGTTGTTGAGCCCCTTGTTCTACATGATGAATCTGTTATGCTCCAACGTACCCAAGACTTGGGTGACAAAGATGTTTTATGGGTTGTTGAGGGCAACGATGACTTTTTAGAGGGGGAGGTGGGGGTTATGGATGATAGGATTGGAGAATTTGAAGATTCGCTTGGGGTGGAGATTGTTGATGATGGGTTGGGAGTCGATTCCATTGAGAAGCTTGAAGATTTTCTTGGGTTGGAGATTTTTGATGATGGGATTAGAAAACTTGATGATTATCTTGAGGAGGAAGAGGTGAGCAAGCCAATTATCATCTTTGAAAATTCGGATCGAGAGGAGGAAGAGAGGTCGGTTTACGTGCTTAAAATTCTTAAGGGGGTATTGGTTGGAGACCGGGAGTTAGCCCCCGTATGGAGATAGTGAGAGCCGGGATGTGGAGGTTGTTAGTGGAGGGCTTGATGTTTGTGATGTCCAAAAGTGAGTGGGTGAAGCCCATTGACTTAGTGCCCAAGACGAGCGGCTTGTTGGTTCTTGAGGATGAAAAAGGAAGGTTGTTGGCCACGAGGGATTCAACGGGTTGGAGGATGTTGATCAAGTTTAAGAATTTTCATGAGACCACAAAGAAAGATTGTTTCCCTCCCCCGTTTATCGAATACATGATGGACAAGTTAGCCGAGCAATATTACTTTTGCTTTTTCAATGAGATGTCGGGGCACTTTCAAAAACACCATCCCACCCGAGGACCTAGCCGAGACGAGTTTCGATTGCCTGCTTGGAACATTTGCTCTTTGGCGGATCTTATATGAGCTATGCAATGCGCCAAGGACGTTCCAAAGAGTGGATCCTCCCTACAAGGAGGAGGTTGTTTGGTGGACCCTCCTGTTATTTATCCACCTTGACCAAAAGGGAGTACGTCGAGCTAATGACGTAAAACAAGCGCTTCTTGGGAGGCAACCCAAGTTTTTCTCATTTATTTCTTCTTTTTTTTTTCTTTCTTTCTTTCTTCTTAAAATGAAAATCCAAAAATATTTGAAAAATTGAAAAACAAAAAAATATTTTCGAGTTGCTTTTTTAGTCCTCTTTAGTTCTTAGTTTCGTCTTGTCTTGGTTTATGTACATATTTTCTTGTGTTTTTGATTTTATGTGATTTTATTTTCTAGGTTCGGTTTTCCGACTCCAACCTTGGGCAATTTGATGGCTTGGTAGCGTTTATGGAGCCAAGATACACAAGCCATGCTCGGTTTTTGTTCGTATTGCTTGATTCTTAAGTGGACCCCACCGAGCTCAACCCAAACTCGCTCGGTTTAGGTAGTTTCTATTTCACCCTCCTTTTACTTAATTTTCATTAAAATTCAATGATGGCATTGCATGGTTTAAGTGTGGGGTGGATAGGTGGTTAGGGTCCGGGTTTTTATCGAGCATGTTTTGTTAATCTTAACTCGAGCCTTGGCGAAGTGACGCGTTCTTGGCGAAGTGACGCTTACTATTTGCGCTATTATATGGGTGAGTCGTTGTTGAGTCGCTTTTGTGTTTATTACATTGTTGAAAAACTCCACGTGCTTGGAAGTTTGAATAGTATACTTGCCGGATTCTTGCATGTTTATGGCCTCTTGTGTGAGGGGTTGAATTTTTGTTCTTCGTCCAAATCCGCCCATATATATATAATCGACATTTTACCCGTGAAAAGATTGCAAAGCTTTAAAATCTCTTTTGATTTTGCTCCCAAACTCGATGCAAATTAGTGAGTAGCCTTATGTGATCTATCGGCTTGCTTGCATTTTTATGCAAATTGCATTGAGGAGGTTTGGTTTTGCTCGTACAGGATTGAATTCGGAAATGACCTCGAGGCACATATATCACCCTTGTTCCGGCCATATCCATATATCTAAGCTACTTTAAAAATTCCAAACGAGCCCCCTTGAGCCTATGTCCCATTTCTTGTTAGCCGAGCTCGATTTTAGCTCTTATATTTCCTTAATTTGTGAGGTGAGAGTTTATTGTTAGTTGACGAGAGATGTGTGGGAAATACATTGTGGGTTTCGGGTTTTGAGTTTCTTATACAAAAAAAAAGAGAAAAAATAATACTCCAACACAAATCACAAAAAGTGATAAAGCGTGCGTTCATGTAAAAAGCCTAATTTAAAGGCTAAGTTTAGTAAAAAGAAGCAAATTCATAAAGCTTCTAAGTGTTTTGAAATAAAACTCGGGAAAGAGTAAGTGAACGAAAGAGTTTCGAATGAGAGTTTGGTAAATTGGGAAAGGTGAAGCAATTATAAGCTTCGGGTTTTAGAAAGTAGGATTTTGTGTGTTATTGATCACGTTTGATCGTGTGTTAGCCACTATATCCAAATATTACATACCTTACCAAAGAGCCAACATTACAACCCATAACAAAGACCTCTTTCGATTCTTGTTTGATCATGTACTATGAGCAATTTTGAGCGTCCGATTTGTGAAATCTTGACAAGGTGCATGCATTGTCTGATTCGAGCGTATACACGTCCTATATACACTTCAGAAAATTGAGCGAATACCCTCAAATTTCCATTTGTGAGGAAGTCATCGATTTGGCTTGCATTTGAGAAAGAGTAATATGAGCAATGCTTGACGATAGTGAGTCTATGTTGATATTTCCATCATAAAAATAAGGATAAGCACAAGGGTTTCTTGTTTCAAACAATGTTCATTGCGTGTACACTCTCGATTCTTTTCGTTGTTCGAGGACGAACAAACCGATAAGTGTGGGGTAGTTGTTTTGCATGTAATTTTTGTGTTTTTTCTCGTGTTTTTAATTAGGATTTTATATTGATTTTAGTAGTTCTTGAGTCGAGTTTTATTAGGTTTTTCGTTTGTTTTCCCGTTTTGTTGTTTTTCGTGTTTCTTTTTGATTTTCTACTTAATATGGTTATTTTAATCATAATTAATTAATTTTATGTTTAAATTAGGTATTTTGAAGTATTCTAGTCTGGATATGGTCGAGTATGGATTTACGATTGGAGTTTTAGCGGAATCGGGGCTCGAATTGAAGAATTATGGCTGACACTGGGTACATGATACGACAATGGGTTACCCAGTGTCCGACAGCGCCTGCCCACAGTTGCCGAGCACCTGCGTGCGCCAGCTGTCGAGAATGCCGAGAGCTGCCGAATCGACTGTCGAGCCAGTCGATCGACTGCCGAGAGCTGAATCGACTGCCTCAACAGAGAGTTGCCGCCCACGCCCGTCCTGCCAAGAGCAGTTGATCGACTGTACGCCATGCTGCCGAGGACCCGCGCGCATCTACGCGCGCCTGCCGACCAGCGCCGAGTCCTGCTGAGCCAGCCCTCCCAGTGCCGAGCCATCTCGGCCCATGTCGAGTCACCTTGCAAATTTGCCGAGCCAAACTCGACCCAAAAAGTCTATTTTGACCATTTTGGGTCAAATTTGGTGAATACATGGAAATCCAAGCTCATATGGTATAATTGACCCATTTACCCCTAATTAACTTGTATAATTAGAACCTCTCTTTCATTTTGTAAGACATCTCCTCCCAACCCAAGCTTGGGTTTGGGATTATTTTCTCTCTCTAGATTTAATTTCAAGCTTTGCCTTGGGTTTGTAAGCTCAAGAAGGATTCAAGTACTCCCTTGAATTTTTAATTCCTTGCAATATCWATCAAGCTTTTGGATTCTCTCTTTAARTCTAGTAAYCTTTCTTTWAATTTCATGCTTTGTTRTTCATTTGTTTTATGCTTTTTGCCTTAGGTATTAGAATTTGTGCTTGATCTTGTGYATCATCCATGAAATCTAGTTGAGTGACACAATTWGATCATAGATTGAGMCCTAGATCMTTTAATTTCACGTTATTTTARATGTTTCATGCATTTTCTTCAWTTTTATGCRTTTTGCCTTACCTCTTTGAATTCATGTTGAYACTTATGATTTGGRTATGGATTCTAGATGAGTGACACATCTWGATTGTAGATCGGGTCTTAGGTMGTTTAAATTCTAAGTTGCTCTTGTMCTTTATTTGCAATTTAATTTTCATGCTTTGTTTCATGCTTAAATCCTAGATKTATTGCTWGATCCTTYTTATTTCACGWAAAMTTTTGAACTTTGACGTTAATTTTCATTGCTATTGCTATTTGTGCTTTCAATTTTAGTAAATTTGCATTTTTCAAGTTTTTATGTACATGCAAGCTTAGTTGTACCTTGTGCATGCATYCTTGTACTTGGTGAAACAATGCTTGTCTTTGCTTATTTCCTTTACTTGTTTGCATTTCTATTATGGGCATACGACCGAGGCATCCGACCAACTTGTTATTTCAATTTCTAGTGTAGTTTAGTTAGTTTATTTGCTTTATTTTCATTTTCCTTTTATTTTCCAAGCTTGAAACACATAGATTCCTCAATTGAATTGAAGTCCGATAATACCGAGCCATGAACCTTTGAGATATTCAAAACCACAAAAAACTACACTTCAATGGGCTTCAATCTCGACGTGTATTATTGGGCAGTCATCACTGACATGATCCACTGTTTGACAAAGTACACATGGTTGAACCTTCGGAGGCCCCTGCTAGCCAATTTAGTGATCACGAATGTCAAATCATTTATTTGAGATTGCAACGAACCAGTGCCCACCTCATATAATGACTTCAACAAAACATCACAACTGCCGAATTATTGGGAATTTGCTACCATGTTCGATATCAACTCCTTTGCTGCCGTTGGTGTCTTGTCCATAACGGTGCCTCCACTCGATGCATCTATCATATTCCTATCCGTGAGACATAGTCCCTCATAAAACTATTGTATCAACAACTACTCGCCCATTTGATGATGAGGACAACTAGCGACTAGTCTCTTGAATCGCTCCCAATACTCATGCAATGTCTCTCCCTGTAATTGTCTCGCTGCACAATTGTCCTTACGAAGGATTGCCACTCGCAAAGAGGGAAAATATCTCTGCAAAAATATCTTTTATAACGCCCTCCACGTGGTGATAAAGCCCAATGGCAAGTAATAGAGCCAATCTTTGGCTAGGTCCTTCAACAAAAATGGAAACGCCTGTTATTTAATTTGTTCATCAGTTACTCCAGCGGGCTTCATGCTCGTGCATATGACATGAAATTCTTTCAGATACTTGTGCGGATCTTCGCCACCTAATCCATGAAACGACGGTAGATAGTGGATTAAACCTGATCTCAATTTGAATGTAGCATCATCCACGGTTGGAAATGTGATGCAAAGCAGTTGTTGTGGTAGATCGGGATTAACTAGCTCTTTCAACGTGCGTTCTCCGACTCTTGTCATTGTTACGTTCTCTCTAAATGAACGTGTATCTCGAGTCTCCTCTCGCTCTTCGCTGTCACTGAAGACTCCTTGGATTCGTAATTCATAAGGTCTTCTCTTTCTCGTCTAAACTTCTTTCTAAGCTCGCAATCTCTCTTTGTGATCTCCGGATAGTAATGCAAATCTTTCTTTCCAGATGATCTCAAGTTCATTCACCTGAAAATGTCAAACAAGAATTAGATTTATGAATAAGATTAAGGTTGGGAGATTTATGTCCAGAATTTCCGTCCTGGACAAAATTTCTCAACTTGTTTCTAACTAAATATACTTAATACATAAAAATTGCAATTTAATATGCGTCACTCCCCGGCAATGGCGCCAAAGATCGACCGCGCATCGTTATGCGATAAATTTAATATTTTTATTTTTCCTCAACTTTCCTCCACTAACAAGTAGAAGCGGTAAGTAAGGGTCGATCCCACGAGGAGTGTGGATTAATTTGTGATTATTCGTACTTAATTAAGATAATAAAGGGGTTAAAAGATGATGAACAACTAACTACGTAGAAATAAATAACCAAATAAAGAAAGAAATAAAAATCAAAGTAAATAAACTTAGACGAACGAACACGCAAGAGAATTAATATGAGATTAATAATAATGAGAAAACTCAAATGCAAGTTCAGTTTCCACCCTCGATTGATTCATCAAATCAATTTTAATATTATAATTCACTTTTCATATGAAACTACTAGCCTTAAATAGCAATAAGCTCTGCTACACGAATTTGCCCTAACCGAATAATTAATCAAAACAAGCTCTTCAATTAAACCTAGTTAATGGAAAACTTAGAATAAGCTCTCAAGATTTAATCCAATAACAACATTAAATGCTAGGCAAATAGGCTAATCTAAGTAATAAACTCATAAGCTCGGTTATTTAACTTATGTTGTGTTATCCCTAATAGTGCGCGACCATTAGTTGCTACAAGTGAAATAGAAACGACAACAATTATGGATTGTAGCCCTATTTCTAGTAATTGACACCTAACCCTAATCTAGGTGGCCAGTTTAAATTAGAAATTAAACGACTAGATCATGAAAATAGAATAACACAAACAATCTCATACGAAAAATGAATAAAATATTAAGAGAATTAATTAGAACATAATCAATCGATGGGGTTCAACGTCACAAGGACCGAAATTAATTAAACTACTCACACATGGTGTTCATGAAAGTATAAAAGAAAAAGAGATAAGAAAACATTGTTTCTTCAAGAGAAAAGAGGAGTAAGAACGTTGTTGGGTTGTTTCTTGAGTCTTTCTTCAATTCCTTGAAGTTAATTGATGGCTACTTCCCTTTTTCTCCCAAAAGAGAGTGTTTTATGTGCCTTGAAACCCTAGGAATCTTCAAAAACCCAGTTTTGTTGAAGTATGGAAAGATATATATAAGTTCCCATATGAATTCCCTTCCAAAAATAGCCTTTCACAGCCGGCGTCGACGCCCCGTCGATCGACGGGTAGATCGACTATAACAACCAAGAGTTTGTCGACCAAGTACGTCGATCGACGGTGCATCGACTATTGCTTCAGAGAGTTCATCGATGGGTCATCGACAAGGTGGTCAATCGATGACGGCAGCTCATAGGCGTCGACACTGGCGTCGATCAACGGTTGCCTCATATGCTACATTTTTGCTGATTCGCTCATTCTTGTCTCTAGGTCCCAAATGCAACTATTTTGAACCATCATCCAATCATCGTCACACCAATCGAGCAACGAAATACTACAAAATAAATAAAAAATATGCAATTGGTGCTAATCCATCCACAAGAATATATATACGAGAAATAAATATATATGATAATATGAAGCACACAAAAATATAATTTTAAACCATTAATTACCACATGATTTCTCGCATATCAGTTGTATGACTTGATCTGTCATGGTCTTAATAGTAAAGGTGAAAAGAAAGTTACTTGAAGGGGAAAGAGTAATGGATCAGAGACAGCATAGCTCTGATACCATGTTAGATAAAACAAGGCGCAACATAAAAGTTGCAAAAGAAAAGAAAGATGCAAGCTTGATTCATTGAAAACTACAGACAAGAGAAGGCGGCTATATATGTGTGTATTCGCATTAATTATTAAAAAGTAGGGTTAAAAACATTCTACATATAACCATCTAACCCTAGAAGAAACCACTAGGATTTTGCATACGTGTATACACATGATTCGTTGGTAATAAGATAAAGTTTTCAGCTCCCAATAGCACCAACAGCTGTCACTTACTCTGACGTGTACATGAGGATTGCATGATGTTTCTTTTGTCTTTTAATCCAGCTACACTTTCAGTAACCATTGTCCTTTGGACTACAACTACCTGTGAAGTCAACATAATTAACATTCAATTAAAACCTATCTTGAGATGAAATTGATTGCAGTTTGAATTCTTAGTGTTTCTGGGCAGATCTTGGACTAAAGTTGGGTTTTGAAATCTCGGGATTGATGTTCGATTGATGGTAACTTGTTTGGTGATTATGGGACTGGGAGTTTGGGTACAACACAAATAGGTATTAGGTTCACACTATTTGAAGGCGGCGGTGGTGCTGAGTTAGAACTGGGAGTTATCACGGATTTTCTGTGTACTAGGGGATGGAGGAAGTCCCAATGACTGGTTCATGGTGAAACACGGTGGACAATAGAGACAGGCTGAAAAACCTTCAGATATTACGATTTTGTTTTGGTTTAGTCGGCCAACACCTAGGTGTGGCATCGAGACTCCATGCAGTAAGACTTGATTCTAGCTTGGGAGACACTGGTCGATGAAAAAGGAAGTGTGGCTGAGACAACAAATGTTGACAGATGTTGTGTGTGTTTTTATGGTGGTGACGGTGGATGTTGGTATATATTGTGTGTGAGAGTGATGCGAAAGGGAAAGGAAAAATTAAATAATCTAATTTCTCACCATTGAGGTCCATTCTGATTATGAGAGATTTTGTTTTGTTTTTAGTTTTATATCATGAGATTAACTTTATCCCAATATAATTTCTCCCGTGCGGCCCTAGTCTCAAACAAATCTAGATCTAGGCAGCCGCACTTGATATCAGTTTGATATACTTTTGCAGAAGAAGCAAGGATTATGGTAAAAGGGCAATACTCAAAAAGTGATTGAATTTGTTATGGACAATATGATGGGGGTAACAAGGATTCTAGCTTTCTGTATTCACTCAACTCAATAGCCAACTCTTATAGAAGCAAACCCCATTAAAAGAATTTACTTGATACGATATTACAAAGGCCAAAGCCCCTGTATGTAGGCCAAGTTGTCCTACTTTACTATGACTCCTAGGTTCTAGACTCTTCTAAATTTCTAAGGAAACATAAAAGAACATAAAATAAAGGAATAAGGAAAACTAATTCACTAGGAAACTATCTAGAAAATAAATACAAAATTAGTACTAATAATAAAGAAAAAACTAGCTAAGGCTATTCTTGGGACCGCCTTTGACCCTCTCAAGTTGGTGCCTGGTATGCTGGACCTCGCTCGCTACTTCATGGGCCTCTCACTCTTAGTATTTAGCTTGATGGCGCCGCACCCATGCGCTCGATAATGAATGGCTTATTCGGCTACTGATGCGCATTGTGCACAACATGTGTGCATGCTGTCAACATGTCTGGCTCGCCCCTCCCAAGTGTCATCCCACTCGGTGATTGTTGCATGAAATGTGTGGCGCGCATGTGCACTGTTGCCGTAGGACTTGGATCTACCTTTTTATATGTCTCGTCCCTCCTAATTGTGTCGCCCTTCCTTATCAACACATGTTGGCCCACGATCCCATTTGTCTTGTTTTACCCACCCGGCCTCTTGTGTTTCTTTGCCTCGTGCAATGCGCATGACTTGCGCAACCGCCTTGTGTCTGACTCAAATGCTTGCATCGTACTTCCCTTATGTGCTTGTGCGGCACCACCCATGTCCACCACTTCTTGTCCCTTTGGTTAGATCTTGCTTATCCCGGGCATACTGTCCCGCCCTTACTGCCCAAATGACTCGTGCCCCTGCATGTCTTGTGATGTATGCGCATTAGACGAGGAAGCTTCAATCGCCCCTTTGTACGGGCCCTCAGGTGCTATCTTTTGTGCTCAGGATATCTCAACAGTGTTAGTGATTTTCCAGGGCAAGGCGTCCTCCCAATCTCCCATGTTGCCTATGTCTCGACGGTCTCTCCTAGACGCGTACGGCCGGGTCGCGCAGCCGAACCTCTCTTGCGTGACAAATTGCTCCTTATTAATCAAAAGATAATGTGGAAGAGAATGTCAAAATAATCATATTAGGGCAACACTCTTGTCAAGTCGGTCTAACAGATCATCCGTTAGGCCAAAGTTTCACACCAACACATTATATTATAAAAATAAATATATTATATTATAATGTAAAAACCATCATAGTACAAAAACCAATACATCATATCACGAGTCCGAAACTTATGAACAATCAATACTTTTGAGTACAAAAACCAATACATCATATACAAAAATCAATACATCAATCATAGTACAAAGATAAATGCATTAAAATATTGAATAGGATGGTCTAACGGATCATAAGCCGTCAATTTAGTCTAACACAAGTATTTATCATCATATCATCTTTCACATCAATACATAGTTGTTGCACACATCATATTCATTTTCACTAGCTATGGAAGACATGTCACCTATTGGTAACACCTACCTTATTTGTCAAATTATTAGAGTTTTGGATGATAAATGTTGTTCTTTAGCAGATTCGTCTGATTTGTCTAGCTCTAGTGATTCCTAATTTTTAATGTCAATTTTAATTATTATTTTTTTATGTATAAATAACAAAATTTACTTTTTTATATTTATGCACCTCCAAAATAAATCCAGGGTTTATAACTAGTTATTATAATGACTATATCTAACTAATCAAGAAATACAACTCAACTGAGCTACTCTCCATATAAAATGCTGGTAATAGAGCGTGCATTGAAATGCAAATGAGAAAAACAATGAAGATTGGAACAAACCATAAATAGGACAGAAATTGTTAATTTTGGCTAACCAGACTCCTTTTGTCTTTATTTCAAGAACATTATACAACGATTTCCGAAAAAATATATATATTACTATATTAGGGTCACGAAATATACATGGTCACAAAAGTCCAAATCCTTTAAGTCTAAGCAAACGACGCGGTCCCGTGGCTACTTTTATCACTTTGCCCATGTAAGTAACCGTCACAGTCAACTCTAAACCCTACCTCTCCTCTCCAATCTCTAGCTAGAGACCCGCTCTGTTGGGCAACAAGTACCTTTTTTTTTTTTTTTTCTTTGATAACTGAAATCCGTAAACACTATAGTATTTATTTGTTTGAAAAGTATATATTTATCTGTAAATCAAATAAAGATTGATATACCGAACTAAGATACGAATCGTGAGTCACCCACAAGAGATTGGCGTCAAATTCGTTGACTTTCTCCAAGCTTCTCTCTTACCTTTCCATTTTCATCACGTGTAACGCGCCGCATTTGTAGGGACGGTAGTTTGCTTGGCCCTTTTTTTAATATTCGGACGAGTCAAATTCAGTCTTGGCCAATGTTATTTGGAAGAGAATGGAGAAACCCATTTTATTCGCAATGTCTTCATTATTTTATAAATAAAAGTGATGAAAAACTTTACTTTTTTAAAAGGAGAATGATAGATTTTTAGGGTGTGAATAGTTATAAGCTGGAAATATAATTATGAAAAAATATTTGATGTAAGAATAGTAAAATAAGGATGGAATGAGATTCATAATTAAAAGATGTGAGTGAGATAAATAGTAAGATTTATGAAAAGATATATGGTAATTATTACTAATTTGATATTTCTTAAAAAACCAAGTTGAAGTGATTGACGAGAAAAATTGTAAAAATGAGTGAATAAAATTATGGTAATTTTAGTAAAAATGTTATTTTGGAGAAAAGGAAAAGTATTGGGGTGAAATCCCTATTTTGAAAACATATTCAATCCCCCTTCCTCCTCTTTATTACTTTGAAATTCACGTTAGAGATATGAAGTTTGTTTTCCACCGCCTCTCTCGAAATATGTAAAACAAAATTGTGAGCCGGTACTTTCCTTTATCAAGATCTGTAATTGGTGGTCGCGCAATGAAGTGTATCTTTCATAAATCTTACAGGCTCCATCCTAAAATGATGGTCATTCCATCCTAAAATGATGGTCATGCATGTTAAGAAATGAGTAGTTTATGTAATTAAGTTATCAATTTAGTTAGTATTTAGTGTTGTAATTAGTATATTTGTTAATGAAATAGTAAGATTTTGCATTGTAATCATTAATTCTTAACTTACGAGGTAGAAAATTAATATTTCAAAAATATTAATTAAGGGTATGTGTGGAAATGAAAAATTAATGATATGTTAAATATGGTAACTAAACTATCTTTGTGGGACGGACGAAAATGGAATATTAGATTATATTTGTGGGACGGAGGGAGTACATAATTTGCAATTATTACATTAAAGTTAATAGAGTTACCCACCAATCATGCATTGTCTAATACGAATTTAGTTTATTGAATGGGTTTTTTTTTTACCTCTCGAACTGTAACCAATTTGATATTTTATATTTTATTTTTACTGTACACTTTATCTCTTGAATTGTGTATTTTTTTCACTTTACCTCATTGAGTCATTTTTCAACGAAAACGCAACACTTTTGTTAGGTCGAACTAACGAATCATCGGTTAGGCCAACATTTCATACAAATACATTATAATACAAAAACCAATACATTATAGTATCAGATAATATGACCTAATAACGAGTCATAATCTGTCAATTTGGTCTAATACAAGTGTTTGCCCGAAAACTATTGTCAAAAATTATTTCTGGTGGAGAAATTCTCATAAATGAAGGATAAAATCATCATTTCATATGGCTATGTTGGGAAATTGTGCATGGAAAGATGATTTTCCCTTTAATTGTGCAAGAAAATCTTCCAAAAATAAAATTTGACAATAATTTTTGTCGACAAATGACTCAAGCAGGTAAAATGTAAAATAAGTACAATGTAGAAAGTAAAATGTGTGAAGAAAAGATTAAAATGTAAAATGTCCAATTGGATGGAATGTTGGAGGAAAAAAGGTTTATTGGTATGTATTTGAAGAATAAGGACTATGATTTCCTATATAAAATAAATTAAACAAAACAAAACAAAAAAACTCTATCAAATCTTGTGATCTGAAGCGCCCGGCCCTCACGTAATTTTATCAAAACCCTTGACCTTTCTCACCTGAGTTCACACACCAATAAAGTTAAAAGTCATCAAATCTCGCAAATTTTCTATTCTACGTAAAAAAGAACAAATTCTATCTTTACCGCTCCACGACTCTATTATATAGACCCGTCCATTGCATTCATGAAAGACTTCTCAAACTCTTGACATCTCTCTCTCTCTCTCTCTCTCTCTCTCTCTCTCTTATATCAATCTTTTTTTTTTCCCTTGATTTTTTTTATGGACAAAGGATGGGGTGTTACACTTGAGAGTTCCAATCAAGTTGGGTTTCTTGGGAGCAAATCATTTTTAGGATTTAACCATCGTAACAAGGGTTTGAGTATGTTTCCAACAAGTCCGAGCGGTATGGGAGACCAACCCGCCGCCGCTTCATCACCGTCCGGCGGCGGCGAACGGGCGCACGTGGCTTTAGGCGAAGTAGATTTTTTCTCGAAGAAAAAAACGCCTGTCGATGAAATTAATGCCGTTATCAAGAAGGAAAATAATTATTCCCTTATTGGAAGAGATCAATCGGAAGTAAACGTGAGTTGACTAAAACTATAAACAAGATATATTGATTCAAGATTTATTTTATGTTGATTTAGATTTCAATTTCGTTTTTTTTTTCATAGACTGGTTTGCAACTTTTGACTGCTAATACGGGGAGTGATCAATCAACGGTGGATGATGGGATGTCTTCTGATGTAGAAGATAGGCGTGGAAAAATCGAGGTAATTAATAATCATGGAAATATTTTATTTATTTATTATTTTATATTTATTTTCCATTTTAGTATGTATATGCCGAAGGAGAGGGTGGTGAGAATCGAATCCCATACATCTGATTTGAATCTGATAGTCTTAACCACTCACATATTTTTGATTTTTTGGTATTTTAGCCTTTTAATATTTAACTCTCTTGTTTTTTTTTTAATTTGATTTTGTTTAAATTATATATATAGCTAGGACAACTTCATGTTGAACTTGAGAGAATGAATGCTGAAAATCAGAGGTTAAGAGGGATGCTGGCTCATGTGAGCAACAATTACACCGCGCTGCAAATGCAATTAGCAACGCTGATGCAACAGCGACAAAATTCAAGAAACGATAGCAATCAATTAGACAAGGTACGTAATCACATTATATTATATTATATTTCCAAGGTGAATTACAATATTACCCTCATATTCAATCAAGGTAAACAAAATACTATTAATTTGAAATTTAATTTGTAATATATAGCCCTCAAATAGTTTTCATCTTTTTTTCTCTTTAGATTGTCGATAGAAAATCTGAAGAAAAGAAACTAGAAAATGAAGGAGTATTAGTACCAAGACAGTTCTTGGATTTATCCCCGGGCGTTGCTAATCGGACGGCCGATGAACAATCTGACTCGTCCTCCGAAGAAAGAACACTTTCCGGATCGCCTCAAGAAAACATGGAAACATCTAAGAATAAAAGAACTGGCGACCAAGAATCTGAAGGTTGGGCTTCCAACAAGGCTCCTAAACTGAATTCTAATTCAAATGCAGTCGAACAATCAACCATGCGAAAAGCTCGTGTTTCTGTCCGAGCACGATCGGAAGCTCCAATGGTGAGTTACTAAATATTAGTAAATTGTTTGATTAATATTACTAGGAATTCGCATTATATTTTTTTTCCTTTCAAAGATTTCGGATGGATGCCAATGGAGAAAATACGGACAAAAGATGGCCAAAGGGAACCCGTGCCCACGAGCGTATTATCGTTGCACAATGGCAGTCGGTTGTCCCGTGCGCAAACAGGTACATGTTACTCAATGATTTATACATGTTAAGTTTTTCAAATCCATATTAATAGTAATTTAATTTATATTTTACGACAAATTATAGGTCCAAAGGTGTGCGGATGACCGAACAATCCTGATCACAACATACGAAGGGACCCACAACCACCCGCTCCCTCCGGCCGCCATGGCCATGGCGTCCACCACCTCGTCCGCGGCCAACATGCTGCTCTCGGGCTCCATGCCGAGCGCCGACGGCTTGATGAACCCCAATTTCCTGGCGAGAACAATCCTCCCATGCTCGCCAAACATGGCTACAATCTCAGCCTCGGCACCCTTCCCCACAATCACACTTGATCTCACCCAAACCCCAAACCCCACACAGTTCCAAAGACCGGCCCCACAATTCCAGGTCCCGTTCCCCATTGCCCATCAGAATTTCGGCCCAGCCCAGATTCCTCATATGTTGGGCCAAGCACTCTATAATCAGTCCAAGTTTTCGGGCCTCCAAATGTCGCAGGACGCGAATGTCGAGGCGGCACATTTGCCGGGACCGTCGTCCCAGCAGCAGCAACTCCACCACCAGCCGGCCTTTGCCGACTCACTCAGTGCCGCCACGGCGGCGATCACCGCCGATCCGAATTTTTACGGCGGCCCTGGCGGCGGCGATCTCGTCGATCATAGGTGGATCTCACGGCGAATAATAACAACAATAATGCCAACGTAAATAGTGTTGATAGCAACAAAAACTAGTAACAGTTTTTCCAGGGAATTAGGCGAAAGTGTGTTATATTCATTATTATTACCATTATTTTTTTCGTGCTTGTATTACGCATACAGTTTTTCTTGATTATACACTGTTCTTTTCTTTATTATTGTTCATTGGGGGTGGGGGTATGGACCTAGCATGTTCATATATATTGATGTAATACCAAATAAAGTTTTGTCACAAAAATATATGTTTTTTTGTCATGTTTTTATTTAAGTATTGTGATACATATTGCATACCAATTTCACGTAAATGAAGAGGTTAATTCAAATAATATCAACGTGTTTTTAGTCAAATCACGAAAAGACCTAATTATTTAAATCTATATATATATATAATATATATTATATATTCAACTAATGATTTTTTATTTTCTTTAGAAAATATAAGCTTAACATCACTTAGTTTTTTTTTGTTTTTTTTTTGGTAATTATTTTTATACATAGTGAGTTTTGTGTTTGAATATATGTTAAATATTGACGATTGGATATCCTTTCATTTCGTTTCACTAGAGAATAATGAAAAAAAAAAAAGATGAATTTTTTTTTTTTGAAATAATTATTTGATATAATTTGTGTTTTTTATAAAAGATTAGATATAAAATTATTTGAGAAAAACTTTAAATGAGTTCATAAAGTTTTTTAATGGTGGAAGTTAATGATTAGTGGAGAGATGGGAGATGGGAAATAAATAAAATTCTTGTATGGTAGGAAATTAATGGTAAATGGGAGATAAAAGAAAATGATAAATAAATAAGATAGAAATGGAGAAAGAAATTAAAAAAATAATTGTTTATAATCCAAAATATAACTATTTTTTTTGCGCTAGCTTTTTTTTTTTTTTTTTTTTTTTAGCTAATAACAGAAGAAAGGTCGACAGTTTGGGAGGGCTTGTGGTAAAGATAAATGGCCAATTGTGGAACAATCATACGTCTGAAAGGTATATATTTTGTAAATATGAGAGGTCAACAATTTCGGCCATTATCTGTTTGCCACGTAATTAGGGTAGAAAATTGGGAGACTTGACATTTATGAAAAGAGACTTCAAAGCAATTTCCTTTGTTATTTTCCACCCCGATAATGTCAAAGCATCACGTTCACGTCGATTGTAAAAATAATAGTTTATTAAACCTCATTCTTTGAACTATTGGTTGCATATTTGCATATATTGTTTGTAAAAATATCCAAAATATTTATTTAAATTCGGAATATGATTAAAATTATATACCAGTAATATAATTAATTATTGAATTGCATACATTTCAAATTAACAACCACGTTAGCTTACAAATTCAACAGATATATGGCCCTTAAACCAATAACTATAACTGATGTATCAACTATCATACGTACATACGTACGTATGTTTTTATTAGTATCAATTATGACCGGTATAATGTCTTTGACAATCTTGGTAATTGAGATGATTATACTTATAAGTATTAATTATTTCTAATAACAAAATACATATACATACGTATATTTCGATTAGTATCAATTGTGACCTGTATAATGTATTTGACAAGCTTGGTAACTGAAATAATAATTATACTTATTAGTATTAATTATTTCTAATAACAAAATACATATATAAATAATGACTATTTTATTARTGCGTATTGAGAAATTAATTTATTGAATACTCTTGTAATAACAAGCTGGATATGAGAAAATACTAATTGTTATGTGAATATTAAATAATGAGTAGATGATAGTTTTAGGCTTAGTTTTTTGTTTTATTTTACTTGTTATATTATATTTTCAATGTAATACTGTACTTCTTTTTTTTTATTAAGACCCTATCATTTAATTTGTACGAACATTTTTCAATATTCATTGATTTTTTAACTCGAAGATAATGTTCACTTTCATCATAATATAATTAAGGAAAGATAAGGAAAACTTAAAAATTGGAACTAAAATTAAATAAAATTAAGAGTTTTTTTTTATTTCTTAATTCTTGATCAAAATTCTAAAATTACTTCTAATTTGAAATGAGGGAGGAAATGAACTAAATATTCCTTTATCTATACTTAAATTCAAGGGATATGATTTAAGTTGACCCTTATGTTTTGAACAAGAGAGGAAAACTTTTTAAGTAATTAAAAAAAGATTGGCGTGGGGATAAGGTACTTATATTTAACGAGATGGTGAGATACGTTATTGACTTACGTGCCACAGATTTCGTTGTGAAATGGAAGTGCCAACCAATCAGCTTCAAATTTAGCAATAAATAATAATAACCACAATCATAAAATCGAACGTGTAACATTGTGTGTTAAGTCGCACCGTACTATATCCACCGTACAATGCGTCTAATGTTCCATCCACTTGGACCTGTGATTTTCCACATGCTTCCATGTGAATCAAATATAAGATAGTTTAACCACTCCCTTTATCTTCTTTTATTTTAGGGTTTTTTTTTTCTTTTTTTTAGTGTTTCTGGTTTTCACTTATTGTCCAATACATAATTAACTCTCCTGTAACATTTATGCTCTTAAATTTTTGTGCATAAAATTAATTAATTAATTGTATCATACTTAATACTTAGGTATAGAATAAAGAAATATTTAAAAATTACTAGATAGTACTTGGGCCCAATATGATTCCGTAAAATTAAAATTCCTTTATAAATTCATACCTCTCTTTGACCAAAATAGACCTACGAGAGATGGGTTGCGATGCCACCAGTCGGAAAATTACCGCCCGTAGTTCGTTTTACAAACGGTATCACCGTCTAACTTATGTTCTCAGAAGTTGAACTACAAGTTATCCGACTCCTTTCAACAACTATTCAGCACAATCTTGGTTCTTTTCCTACTCCAGGCGTACGAGATACTTAATTTATAGAGATAAAAAAAATGTGATATTTAGCATGCATGTTGAAACATAAGCCTTTATTTTATTAAGAACTTAAAAGCAAATTGATTACAATAGTAATCTCCATTTGGGATGAGATAACCTTTTAGCCTCTCATGGAGAAGACTTGTTCTCGAAAATACATAAACTCACTGTTACAGACAATTATTACAATACTTATTCTCTTTTTTTTTTCTCACCAAATTATACTATTATTATGAGAAAATAGAAGTGAATGCTCGATGCCCTCTACTTTCTCAAACGCTGGGTATTTATAGACCTGATTCTGGATTTCAAATGCAGATTTCAAAGCTCGTTGATAAAAGACGTGTCCTCTTTCTCTCTATTATTGCGAGTTAGTGGCCCTTTAATTTAGTGAGCACTGACTCATTTCGTTGTTGGTCACTTATGACTCAGTCATCTTGTATTGTCGGGAATCTTTTCACATGGTGTTTTGATGTGGTCCCCGTGCTTTTTTAAAATCAGCTGATCTTTTGTCCTTTCCAGCTATATTCTCCTGTCAGTCCGGTTTGGGTCGAAAGCCTTTCCCAAACTCGGATTCCTTCTATTTCGGGCACCTGACAGACCCGACCAATCCACCGTCCGACATGCGCCATGTTGCAAAATTCTCGGTAAGTTTATTTGCTCACCGAAATCTTGTTTTCCCAGAGCACTCTTCTATTTCGAAAAGAGTTTCTGCAAAGCCTGTAGTAGCTTCTGTCATGGAATTAAGAAGGGATGATCCATTCGAATTTTTTTGAAAGAACTTAAACGGGTACTTTTCTTTGTCCATTTCGGTTAGACAAACCCATAGTCCCCATGCTTGTCGTGTAGAAGCAACGTCTTCTGATACTGCTCCTACTTTCACTATTGCGTCCTCCGGTGGGGCAACCTTAATATTTCTCATAGCGTTTTCGTCCAGTCTTCTAAGCTTGATGAATGAAAAGCTTCATTGAAGCCTTTCTTCACTGGTTCAGGTGCTGCACTGATAAAATACAGCTCCAAAAATGTCTCATCTAGCCCAAGTCTCGTGAATTGCTTCTCCAATCCATTTTGGTCGTTTGAAAATTTCTGCGAAGCCTAGTGCAGTAGTATAAACTGAAGCCGAGGCTCCAAAATTATATTATTCTTGTACTTCGTTTGGAAAACTCCCCAATTTCATCCAAACTCCTGGATATTTTCCAGAGATATCAACTATTATTTTATCGGGGTTAATAACTCTTCTGTTAGCTAACTTCTCCCACTACTTTTTGATAAATTTGCATAGGAGAAGTTTTAATCTCGTCAGTTTGAATCTTAGAAGTGCCAGTCTGTAGCCTAAGATTCAGCTATCCCTCTTTAACCTCAGAGGTGGTGGGTTGACTTGAAACCTCCGATTGTGACACCGAGGTTTCAACATTCATTACAGCTTGTACATTCTCATGGAATGCACCATCTGCAACACCTGTGATTATGCTCCTCGAACCCATAACCTCCGAGTTAGAGACCTGTTCTCGAATTACTCATTTTTGCACCGTGGGAGATGCGGCTTGGAGAAGAGACCTTCGCAAAGTTGAGAACAGTTAACATTGTGTCCTGTTGAAGTCATCCCGCGACCTCATCATTGAGACATAGCGACCCAAAATCTCATTTAATTATCTCCAGGCTTTCCCTGAGATGACTTAGCCTTTTGAGGGTATCGTCTGCGACGTGTCCCTCCATCTCGAGTTAAAAAAATATGCAAGAATATTTTTGTGAGATTTTATAATGATAATATCATAATCATAATATTGACATTCAGCTTGCCATCTAAGTAATCTAGCCTTTTCGAGTTTAGATTCAATTCTATTTTTTAAAAAGGCTTTAACGCTTGAATTATCAATTTCAAGGTGAGTTTCTTGGATAGTTCAAATAAAGGCCATTTCTTAAATGCCTTTCTAACTACGAAAACTCCTTCTCGTTGATATGCCATTGATTTGCCTTGCTATTTGAAAATAGTCCGCTACAATATCTGCATGGCACTTCTCCTTTTGGTGTTACCTTGTACAGCCGTCCACCAATAATCATTGGCATCTGTGTTTAGAACCAGTTCATCCTCATCACTTGGAATTGCCATTTTGGGAAGTTGTTTGCAAACCTCCTTAAGTTGTTTAATTCCTTCGTGGTGTTTTTTTTCCAATCGAAAAAGGCGTCCTTTTTTAGTAAGGAATTAAATACCTTCCTATAATATGCCGGGTTATTTATAAACATCCCAACAAAATTAACAAATTGTAGAATACTTTGAAGTTGCCTTTTGTCTTTGAGCGTGTCTGGAAATCCTTGTATCTTTTCTACAGTATGATTTTGTAGAATAATTCCACACTCATCGATTTCTATCCAAAGGAACTCGATTTCTTGTAGCAATTACTGCCTTGTTTTGTGAAAGTACTAATCTTTCTTTATGGCAAACATCTGAGAAAATCTCCAAATGTTTTTGATGATCCTTCATGTTCTTTGATACGAAGTGTATATCATCGATGTATACGAACATGAAACTGAAATAATCTTTAAAGATATTATCCATCTTCCTCTGATATATCTGAGGTGCATTTGCTAGACCCATGGGCATAACATTCCAGATATAATGTCCTTGTGGTGTGGAGAAGTCTGTGAAATTCTTGCTTCCTTCTTATATCTTAATCTGGTAAAACCCATATTTGCAATCGAACTTGGAGAACACTTTTGCATTTTTAATGTAATTTACCAAATGTTCCATGCTTGAAGTATAATACCCATTGAAATCCAAGATGTTATTAATTCTCTTATAGTTAATAACTAATCTTGGTTTTCATCTTTTTATTTCTCCATGGTTGCGGACCAGGAACCCTGGGCTACTGTATGGAGAGACGCCTGCTTCGATTAACTTAAGGTCCATGTGTTCCTTAAGTATTTGTTGTATATTCTTTCGATCTTCTTGATTCATCAGGATAAGCTTGTATCTAACAAGCTCGTTTTTATTTCCAGATTTCATCTTCAAAGATGCTTTGAGCTCATTCTTATCCCACCATGCTAGAGGATCTTCGTTGAAATTCTTTTGAATTTTTCTTTTGATATCTACTAGTGAAATTTTGTTCTTCTATACTGGTGTCTGGTTGTAAGCTTGTGTCTAGGCTAGCTTTGAGGAATTCAATCGTTTGTGATTTTATACTCTCTTCCTTTTGGCCTCCTAGGCTCTCGTTTTGTAGTTGGATAATTGCTTCTCCACACCTTCTTCGGTCCTTCATTTTTGGGTGTCGAAGTTTTCCTTCATCACACGCTTGCTGCGAAAATTGATTGGCATTTTTCTGTGGAATGCCTCTCTTAGTCACTGAACTATAATCTTATGATCACATGGGGTTGTGAAAATAAGTCTTCTAGTCTCATTTTCTTGTGTGAATCTTTTAAATGTCTGTAGGAAATTATTTACTAACAGAATATCCGCTCCCGTATATTAAAAATAATTGGTGGAGTCTTGACCTTGTACCATGGAGTACCATTTGCTCCTCCTATCATCATTTTCGCTTGTTCGGTTTCTCTTTTAAATACTAGAATCCTTTTAGAGAAATCTCTTCCCGCTACTGGAGATAATTCTTCTTCCATTTCTTTGGGGAAGACTTCTGGTTTAGCTGTACAAATTCTTGCACCTGAATTAATGTAGGCTGTAAAATATTTTGCACGATATTTTGCATATATCATTCTGATGGGAATGTATATGGAGAATGGACTGGTGCTCATTTAATTCTTTATCTTTTTTTTCACCCACCGTAAACTCCATTCCATCTCTTAATCTTTCCTAAGGTTTATGATCCTCCAGAAACTCTATCCCTAGAGTTAGTTGCTCTGGGATTCTTACTGCGCTACCCTTAATAACTGTTTCAATTCCTCTAATCTTGAGGATTCCTTGATATCTTCTTAGGGAAGGTTGTTGTAAGTGATATAATGCATCACGAGGGAAGACATTATCTTTCTGAGTAATGTCGAATATCACTTGTACACCTTTTCATCCTTTTGGTCAGTTCAACTCTCCATTAGTTTTGAATGCTTCAGGAGCTCGAGCGCTTTGGCTGATTCTTGGACCTTCCCATTGAGGTCCACTGATCATTCTGCCTTATTGGAAAGACACTCTCCTTGGTTCAATCATGTGGCTCTTGCTTTTATTAAGAACCGGACGATCTTGGATTCTCATGTCAATTTCTCCAATTGTTGGAGATTGCATGATCTCCAGTAAGACATCTTTTGCCACGTCTTCAAAAATCCTCGGTATTTCTATGAACTCTTTTCTCAAGAATACTTCTTAATGATGAGTATTCGAGAGTGCATAGAAAATCTTGTATGCAATCGAGTAGGGTCTTTTTCCATCTGTCACAGGTCTGGCCTCTTAAAGTCTTGATGAAGGGTAAGGACTCTGCTGAAATCTCGATCTTCCAAATTATACGCAGTTCTTGGGTAGACGTTGAATGCCAATTTCCCCGCATAAAAATTTCCCGTGATTGCTCCAAAACAAGAATCTTTGATATTTGAGATTCTTTTATCAAAGAGAGCGAGATTTAATGCTGAATTAACTCCTTCTTTAAAAGTTGATTTTATATTACTCTAATGGCCAAATGTGGATCTATGAAAGTGTATTCGCCATTTCTCTTTTGAGTCCGCTCTTAATCTCCTGGATTTCTCTATAGGGGATTAATTGCATCTCGATTTGGTTTCCTGTGTATTCCGTGGGTATCGTAAATTCTCCCGTGCAAATTCTATGGATAATATGGTGTTTCTGGTTCCTCAACCCCAACTTATCCATCACCTTTTCTATTTCTCCTATTGTGAATACTTCATACATTTGGAGCTTTGGATCTTCTTTCATTATTCTCATAAGTGTCTTATGAGAAACCGTTGTATGTGAGAGGAATCCTGACATATCCTCCCTAACTACTTGTTGAAGAAATTATCCTTCACTCTGATTCTGAATATGATTCACTTCCATATTCAGAGTTAATTTCTTTTTCATAGATGCTTTCATATGAAGGTATATCCTCAAATTGATACATCTGTAACAGATTTTTATAATAGAGAGCTTCTTTAAACTTTTGGGTTGTCTTGAACTGTCTAACTCCTCTTTCTTGATTCTCAGGACAATCTATAGAAATGTGCCCTTTAACTCCACACATCCAGAATTTAAAATCTTTAAAACTTTCGTTAGCTCTTGTCTGAGCTCGTCTGAAAGTTCTTTTTGTTGGAGTCATGCCGGTGCTTCCTTGGCTTGAAAACGAGCCCTGACTTCAGCCTGGCTTGGTTCTTTGTCCTGATTTATAGTTCCTGGCATTTTTTTTTACCAGAACCTTCTTGGTTTCCCTGGAAACCTTTTCTTGTTTCTACGAGCATAAGGGTGGCTTCTTTCTTTCTTCCGCTTATGTCTCTGTGGATGACCTCCGACTACTATTGGGATGTCATTTTCGGCACAACACAGAGAAACTGATTTATTAATGCCTCTTAATCTCTTGTAATTCTTGTGAAGTGCAGCCTGGTGGCACCACTTTGCTAACTTGGATTTTAGGAATGAAATCCTTCTTGCAACCGTATCCTTATCAGTTGCTGGCTTGTATTCTTAGATCAACATCTCTCTCCAAGGGTTTGATATTTTTGCAAAGAAAAGTTTCTCCGCATCTATATCATTCACTTTGTCTTTCCACCGATATTCAGTGAATAGTTGGATAAATTCGTCTACATGATAAATATCTTGTAACTCGAGAAAATAGAGGGCTTGTCGATATTTTTTCTATTTTTCCTCTTCCATTCCCTCAAAATATCATGTGCCGATAAAATGTATTGTGGTTGTATCTGGGTGTTAGTATATGTTGATGACATTTTAGACACGGAAAGCAACAAAGCTGGGATTGTCAAACTTATTACACATATTGACTCAGCTTTTTCTTTAAATAACTTAGGTGAATTAAAGCATTTTCTTGGCATCGAGGTCTCCCACACAGTTTAGGGTCTGAATTTAAATTAGGGAAAGTACATTATGAATCTCTTGAAGAGAGCTGGTATGACTGGAGCTAAAGCCACCCTTACACCGATGATTGCCTCCCCTGCCCTGTCTAAATCAAAAGGAGAACCAACTATTGACCCCACATTTTACAGGAGTGTTTTTGGAGCTCTTTGGTATATTACCATCACTAGGCCTGACATCTCATATAGTGTCAACAAGTTTTTCAATATATGTACTACCCCTTTCGGCACACACTGGCGAGCAGAGTTCGCTTTGGAATCAACTATACGCAAACCTCGCACTTCACTCTCATAGGATTTTCAGATTTTGACTGGGCCAGAGATCTAAAAGACAGAAAACTCGTTACTGGTTTTTGTGTCTTTCGAGGAAGAAATATTGTCTCTTGGTGATATAAAAAGCAGAATTCTATATCTAGGTCCAGGACTGAGGCTGAATATCGCAGCCTAGCTCATACTACTGCAGAAATAATATAGGTTCAATCCTTGCTTCATGAACTTCATGTTAGACTTCCTGTCGCTCCTAGAATCTGGGTTGACGATCAAATTGCCATTGTTGTTGCCTCCAATCCTGTTCTTCATGCTCGTACCAAACACTTTGAGTTAGATCTCCATTTTGTTGGAGACTTTATTGCAAAGAAATTGCTACAAGTTCAGTTTGTTCCATCTATTGATCTGACTGCAGATGTCTTCACCGAGCCACTGTCACATCAATTCTTCATTCGGCTTTGAAATAAACTTTCTGTTATTCCTCTCGCCACCCCCACTATCCACTTTATTTGACCAATAAGGTCATATTATCCCCAAACAAAAAACTAAAGTGATGAGAAGTTAACAATTAAGTTTCAAAATCCAAATCATATATTAGATCAAAATTTAATTCATATTAGACTTTATAAATTTGCCCACACACGTGAGTCCAAATTTGTAAATCTATAAAAATTTAGGCCAAAAAATAATTAAAACCCAAGTTCACACTTTAATAAATTTCATAACCCAATTCAAGATTAAGGCTCAAATTTATTACATAATTCAAGACTATAAAATTTTACCCAACTCACAAATTAAGCCCCTTTTTTTTTTCTTTCCCAAATTGTCAAGCCCAATATGAAATATTGAGCTTAATGACTGAAACAAAGGCCCAAGACCAACGAGTCTTAATTTTCTTTAAATCATTTAGCCTAAAAACAAAATTAATATTGGCCCAACAAGAATAAAATCTTTAATTCTATTGGACCTCAATAATCTACCCAAAATAAAATTAATAATGGGCCCGAATAAAAACCCAGTGACTTATTCCATTAAATCCATCAACTGTTAAGCCCAGACGGCCAAATCAGGCTCATTGCCAAACCACTTAATATAAACCAGCCTTCAGTTAGGCCCACTAACCTGATCCAATAGTTTATAAATAAAAATAAGCCCATTGAAATAGTAACACAGCCCATTAAACATGACTTAACTAAGCAAAGAAAGTCCGTTTCTTCTTCACTGATGAGTCTGCCGACATTAACAACCAACAGTAATAGATCACCTGCTCAGTTCACCCCGTTCGCTACCAGGAAATCGGTGCTTAACAGCAGCAGTCACATCGAATTCATCCCGTTTTTCTGCCACGAGCAGAGATCAAAAATCTGCACTCGATACACAGCAGGTGGCGGCGTGTGGACTAGATCAGATCAGTGCCAAATAGCGGTCTGCGAATAGCCTCACCGGCTCCCTAAGCCGAAAATTGGGTGTCGTACGTAGACCAAGACCGACGGCCACCGCCTTCGACGGTGCGTCACCAATTATCCAGACAATACAGCCGCCCAAATCCACCGTGAAAGGCTCGTCGCCCAATCAGCCATAACGGCTCTCTCAACAATCAGTTTTATCGCGTCACTGACAAGATCAGATGCCTCCCCGACAGGCCGCAGCCATCATCGGCAGCCACCATAGCCGCCTTTGTTGTGACCGACTGTCGCGCACGAATAGGTCCGTACTTTCCATCACCAAAATTCATCATTTCAGTTTAGCAAAATTGAATTTCGTATAACAATTATTTGATTTTATGATGTCAATCCATATTTTTGTGATTTTTGGTGATTTGAACTTTCAATGGAAGGAGCAGTAAATCACGAATCAACCTATTTTTGTTGTTGATTTACTCCGATTGCTCGGGTATCTATCTACCTATTTTTGTTGTTGATTTACTCCGATTGCTCGGGTATCTATCTATCTATTGTTCCAGCCCAGAAAAGTGAACAACCCTGCAACGCCCGGAAACCCAGAACTTTCTAAATCTGCACCACAAGATAGGTTAGAAAGGACCAACGGGAGCGTTGAGATGTATTTCAGAAAATAATAAGGGATGCTTAAGAAAAATATACCTCTCTCTGTCCCTCAACTGAGATATTTATAGCTTCTCATTGTGGGGACCCCAGCCGGGATCCCAGGAGCACGTGCCGCGAATCATGGGCCGTTTTGGGGAACAAATTCTGAACAAGTGGCCCCACTTGTTCCTTCTAAAGCAAGCGGGAGTCCAGGTCTGACCGAACCAGCTCTGCTTTATTATTCTCAAGATTGCCCTGCCAAGAGCACTTCTCAAATGGGTAGTCCAATTTCCTTATCTGAAGTGGCCAACTCTTCTCCAAGTCAGGCCTGACTTAGAATATCTAAGATTTCCCCAGTGGGGACCCTTCTCCGGGATCTCGGGAACAAGGCCCGCAAATTAAGGATCACCCAGGTAACAAATTCTGACACATGGTCCCCATTTACCTTTTTCTGCCCAAGCAACCATGTCTGCTTTTATTCCTAAATTCAGGTCTACCTTGATACAGATCTGACCAATACTGCCCTATCATCTATATATAATGAATGAGCAGTAAATCACGAATCAACATATTTTTGTTGTTGATTTGCTCTGATTGCTCGGGTATCTATCTATCTATATATATAATGAATGAGCAGTAAATCACGAATCAACATATTTTTGTTGTTGATTTACTCCAATTGCTCGGGTATCTATCTATCTATATATATAATGAATGAGCAGTAAATCACGAATCAACATATTTTTGTTGTTGATTTACTCTGATTGCTCGGGTATCTATCTATCTATCTATATATATATATATAATGACTAACGTTTCTTAAAATACATTTTACTTACTATATATGTAGTATACATATTTATTATTATATAATTATTTATGTAAATATTTTTTTTGAAAATTATGATTTATGTAAAGAAAATATTAAATATATAGAAAAATTATGTGTAATAATAAATAAAATTTGAGAGAAATAAATATAATATAATTTTTTTGAAGAAAATATAAAATATAAAAAATTACTTAAAATAAAAATATAAATACATGTAAATAATTAGTTATAAATTAAAAAAACCCAAAAATACAAAAGTAAAACATACATATTTTTTCAAATACTTTAACTAAAATTGAAAATATTAATAAATTCATATAGATAAAAATATAAGAACTTATAATTAAACTATAATATTTATTTGATAAATATGGAACAAAACCGAAAATTCAACAATCAAATAAATTAAAGAGAAAATTCATAATTTTTTTTTTAAATTTACTAAAAAAAATCATAATTAGATTCTATAAAATTATTAAATAAATACAAGAATTAAAAAAGAGAATTGATAAAAATATAAAATAAAATAAAAAAACAATAATAGAAACTAAATATTATGTGTGTGTGTGTAAGAAATCTGAAAAATAAAATAAAATATATAATATATAATCTATAAATAAATCTAAATAATTAGTTTATAAATCAGCAAAACCCAAAAAAGTGAATTAAGATATAAATATGTCAAATGATATTAAATAAATTTATTTCTATTATAAATAAAACATAATAACTTATAATTAAATTACAAATAGTTATTTATTAAATAAAAAATAGAAAACAAACCAAAAAAGTGGCTAATATTATAAAATTAAATATGAATTCATAGCTACAAAAAAGTACCATTAAATTACTGAAAGTTATTAACTAAATATAAAATAAAGAAAATCAAGAAATACAATATAATATAAACAAGATTGGGAAAAAAATGAATTGAATAACAGAAATAAAAAAATTTATAATTTGATTTTAAAAAATTATTTAATAATTTTGTTAACTGGAAAAAAAAAAAATAGTATGAGTACAACTAGAAATTTGATGCAACGAAGACAAAAAGAAAATATAATTAGTAACAAGAACTTGTCTTTTCTTATATAATTTTATTTGTTGTCCATACTAGGTGATACAAGGACAAACTTAATAGAGTCATATTTTAAATTTTCTATGTGACAAACGTGTCACAAACTTGACAATGACACTTTTTTTTTTCGTTTTCCTAAAAAAATTATATCATGAACATAAGTGATAGGTAAATAACTTTATACAACTATTTGATTAAATTTTGAAATCAAAATCATAAGTGGGCAGAACAAAGATTTGTCTTTTCTACCATAATTTTATTTGTTAACCAAACCAGGTGATACAGGACAACCCTAATAGCGTCATATTTTCAATTTTCTATATGTGACTCGAGTAAAACTCGAATGACCCAAACTTTGACCCAAAACGTGTCACAAACTTGACAATGATATTTTTTTGTTTCTTTTTTTGTTTTCCTAAAAATAATTAAAAATTATATTATGAACACAAGTGAAAGGTAAATAACTTTATACAATTATTTGATTAAGATTTGAAATCAAAATTATAAGTGGGCAGAACAAAAAAATGATTATGTAATCGCATAATATAAAGAATTCAATGCATTATTTTAAAATTCATAACTAAATAATTATTTATGAATGTTTGTATATTAATAATTTTTGACTGATTACTATGATTTTAAGTATTTAACGTTAGAAATCAACACATAAATGATTTATTACTCTTGGTTATATAATTATTATTGTATAAACTGATGTCTATATATAAATCTTCATTTATTATTGAGTTCATCAACTGACTCGATAACTTGGTGGTTAATTACTCAGTGGTTATCTCGAGTCAATTAGCGGACTGATTTAAAAAAAAATAACTATAGTAAAATAGAATACAAAGACCCTCAATTTAAATTTTTATACGATGCCTCATTTATTTGGTTATTTTTTTGTAGTATTTTTTATTATTTACAATATATATATATATATATATTATATATATATATATATATATATATATATATATATATATTAGTTTCTAGATTTAGGAGATGATATTTTATAATATAACATTAATTAAGTATGTTACTTTCTGTTTTAAGATATTTTAAGATTTATTTTATTATATTTTATAACTTCTTGATCTTTGTTATTGTTTAATTATCAACTTTAAACAGATAACAAAATCAAATTTTATATATTTATTTAATTTACTTTATCACTATCGCCAGTTTATTCTTTCAATGTCTTTAAATAAATATTTAGAAATTAATGATAATTTTATTCTGTTTTTATCTGATTTCAAAATAATTTTATGTTTATATTATTGTATTATATTGTATTATTTATATTTATATTTTACTTCATTTTAGAAATTATTAAGAACCATTTATAATTGAAACATATATATGTTATATTTATTTAACTAAATTCATATTTTCTGATTATTTTATTATTTATAGCATTTTAAGTGTGTTTTGTTACTTTTAAGATTTAGTAAATGATTATTTAGGGTTTAAATTATTTTTAATTTATTCTATAGAATTATTGTGAAATAAGATTTATTTTATATTATTTAACTATTACTATCTTCATAATTCTTTTTAAATTATTTGATAAGTATTTGTATATAAAATATATTTCATATATATATTTAAAATATATCATATTCTTTTATGATCTATTTTATTATTTTATAATCTTTTTTTGCTTTTTCTTATTATTAAATAATTATTTAGAATTCATAAAGTTTTAATCCAAATTTAAAATAGTTTAGGATTTATTTTAGATTATTTATAATATATATGATTTTTATTATATTTTTATTGATTAAAAGTTTATTTAATAATTGTATAATTGTATTGATATAAATTATATCTAAAATAAAACGTACAACAAAGTACGACTAAAGTATAACTAGATTATTCAGTTGTACTTAAGTTGTACTCAAACAGATTGATGTGATTGTATTATGATATAATCTAATGATAAACTTTCGTGTACATGTTGACAGACAAGTACAACGGATACCGAGAAATAAAAAAAAACCTGAATTTATTATAAGATCTTCACTTTGTCTTTGATACAATGACCAAACAAGGAGATGGACTCAATATTTTTAATAAAAGACACTAATATGATTGTTTTGCTACTAACTAAATGGGGGAATTTGAAACTATTGTCATGTGAGTTAAACTATAATTCGACGTATAATGTAGTATGCAACGCGTTGTTTCATAATATATAAATGTGGAGTTATTTACCTTTAATTTTGTTAGGGCGCGGATAATGAGTTCACCCCACTAAGTAAAAATTAACAAAAATGCCGAAATTACGCCCCCCCCCCCAGAAAAAAGTAAAAAAATACTACACCCCCAAACACATCATCTTCTCTAACCCTTCACCACAACTCCAACTCTGCCATTATCATTACCCATCACACCGTCGCCGCCAGTATCGAACAGGAAGAAGAAAAAACGTGATGGGTGGTGAAAGGTAAGTGATGCAAAATAGGGGTGTATGTCTCTGGTTTCTCGAGCATATGTCATGTGTTTGAACTTTTTGATCGAACAATACAACGTTGTTCAAAAATTTTTTTGAACAAGCCTTAAAGGGGCGTTCAGATCAATTTTTCGAACATGTGTTTTGTGTACGAATTTTTTTTTGCAGTTGTATTTTTTGTACGAATCAACGTATTTTTGTATGCATATTTTGTTTATGTTCTTTAATAGACGGTGGCCATGGCAGTGGCGACAGTGATGGTCAACGGTTGGAGTGATGGTGGAGAGTTGAAGGAGATGCAGTATATGGGGGTGTAGGGTTTGTGGATAATATTGATATTTTTGTGATAACATTTTTAGTGGGGTGAACTAATAAATAAAACGAGGTGCGTATATCCACGAACTCTGTTTTAAATTTGCTCGAGTTGACCAAATCGTGACTTGAGTATTTTAAATTATTATGTTACATTAATAATTTGATAATATTACATTTATATCGAATGAGTTTACACTATCCATTCAATTCGCTTCGTGCATCGCACGGGTTAAACACTAATATTTTAAAAAATTCTTATTCAGACAAATCAAACCAATCTTTCACAAAAAATTAAAATATTTATCAAAATATATAACAATCAAACCTGATTTCTCAAAGTGAGCACATATATTAACCCTAAATTGATGAATTGCGATATAGAAATCAACAATTTAATTGAACCAAAATTTTCCATGAATCTTCATATTAGAAGATAACAAAATCTATTTTAAGATTGTAGGGAAATGTTACACAAAATAATAATAATAATCGAATAGGGATATCTTCTAATACAAATCCGTTAATCATTTTTACAATGTATCGAAATCAAAATGCATATATAAATCCCGAGTCACATGTTCAACTGTTGTGGTCGCTCGACGTCGGGTGCCCGCGGTTGTTCACATTGCGGAAGCGTCTTTTGAATTTTCGAACTTGTTAATGGCCCGGACAGCAATCGAACGACTGTCTGTAATTAGCCGAAGCCTCGTCAGCCTTGCCTTGAACCCGCAACAGCAGTTGAGACGGTGCAGCTCCGAACTCCAGCCCGTAGCAGGCTCGTACTCAGCCCTTAACTCAGCTCGTAGCACTGCCCGTACTTAGCCCTGCAGCGGCTTCCTCGACCTGTTTCACCAAGTGCAGCAGCCCAGTACGTGCAACCCATTTCAGCACGTTTAAAAAGGTGATCAATTGCGACATGCACGCTATCACACAAAACAAAGTAATCAAATGACAAATGAGAGTTTATCGAAATGAATTCTTACCGATCGAATCTTAAACAAGGTTCGAACTAAAACGAAGAGTGTCGGATTGCTTGACTGTTGAAGATCGACTCAGAAATCCAGACCATATTGATGCAGCAAAACGCCAGTGACACAAAAACACCGTCGGGACAGAAAATAGCCAGCCGCCGCCTCACTTGGTTGTCGCCGATTGAGTTCCACCTCGGTGTTTCACCCCAAGAATACTGACCACTACGGAACTGCACCTCCGCTTGGAGATATCCCGACCTGCTACACAAAACACGTTAGAAAGGACCACCGGGGGTTTTTCGGTGGAAACCTCTCCAATGCTTAAGTCAGTAAGCATTTTTTATCGGAATAATCTAAAGCAAGAGAAAGTGAGCGGGGGAAAATCACACCTCCCTCAGCCTTGAGGCTGAAGTATATATAGTTTTCACCCAGTGGAGACCTCTTCCGGGATCTCAGTAATAGAAAATCCGCAAATATGGGACCGTTACGCGGGCTAACCTGACCTGGAAGCTTCCCTCCAGCACACAGGTCAGCTCTGCCCCACAGGGGTCTTCTCTATCCCGTCCCGATTTTCTTGAATCCTTTATCAGGGCCCTAACTAAGGCCAAGACAATCCTAGTCAGGTCGTGCTCCTCAATTCTGCTCTCCTCGTGTCATGCATTTCAGCTTGCACCAGCCGCTCCCTGATCAGGTCATGTGGTCAGCATTCGCCAACTTAGGCAGACAGTTCAGGTCATCCCAATCAGGGCCTTTCTCAAGTCCGGTGTAACCGGGTCGGAACACTCGGGTAATCGCGCACAGATGATAACGGATCGACGGGTCACAAAGACTGAGCAAAAGGAGAAGCAGAGACAATTCAACCAGAATACGACAAAGAATAGAGATAAATCTGCTAGCAACAGAGAATTTCGGTCGTGTATTCTAAGGGAAAAAGACGGGCTGCTTTTTCAGAGGTGAGCGGTGGATTAAATAACCAAAGTACAAAGTCGTAGGGTTAGGGAAAACAACCAACAACAGTAGAGCAATAGGGGCTGGTCAACCACCAAATAAGGAGAAAACGGAACGGCTCAGAAGATCCAAGTGAAACACCCAAGTGGGTCGGTTTTTGGGCTGGGCTTCTCTTGTTGTGGGCCCGAAAGAGTAATATTGGGTTGTCCTTCATTAGGTCATTTGGGCCTACTTCAACATTCTCCACATCGACCCAGATTTAACGTGTCGACCCCGGTTTTCTACTAGGAACCAAAAAAATTCTCATCATCGTCGTTTCGGTACCTGCACAAACAAAAAATCTCAATAGGAAAGTTAACATAGATACCAAGAAAGGAAAAATTACGTATTAACGAATATGCCTTACCTACCATCACGGCCTAATCGGCCGTGTTGAAGTTCAAGATCTTCAAACACGTTCGTAATTTGCTCGCAGGCCAACACTTATTGTTCATATCGGTCGGGTTATACTCAGACGGAATTTTCTCAAGATCGATAATATGATCAGCAACAATATCACGAATGAAATGAAGACGAACATCTAAATGCTTAGTACGATCATGAAAAACATGATTTTAGCACAATTGAATCGCAACTTGATTGTCAGATAATAACACAACATTACCGTCTAAAACCCCTATTTGAGACAAGATACCCTTTAACCAAATAGTTTCTTTAATATAATCAGTTATAACAACATATTTAGCTTCAGTTGTAGATAATGTAACAATATGTTGCAATTGAGACTTCCGACTAATACAAGAGTCACACAAAGTAAAAACATACGAGGTTGTGGATTTTCGAATATCTCTATCATTAGCATAATTAGAATCAACATATCCTTTGAGTAAAACACTGTCAGTCGATTTGCAGAATCTCAAACCAAAACTCATAGAAGTTTTCAAATAGCGTAATAACCATTTCAAAGCCTCCCGATGGAGTCTACCAGGATTAGACATGTGTCTACTCAGATAACTAACAACATAACCAATGTCAAGC
The DNA here is from genome assembly GCA_014905375.1 of Phtheirospermum japonicum. NCBI lineage: Eukaryota > Viridiplantae > Streptophyta > Magnoliopsida > Lamiales > Orobanchaceae > Phtheirospermum > Phtheirospermum japonicum. The sequence goes on along the minus strand of BMAC01000659.1, from coordinate 282,061 downwards.
CTAGTACTGACCATGAGCAGTTTCAGTCTTAGGGGACTGAGACTTACTTAGCACGATATTCGGAGTAAGCGGAACCTCAGTAGGATCCGCATCAGTCATGGAAAACTTACTCAAGATCTTTTTAACATAGGAAATTTGATTTAAGAAAATTGAATAGTTTTCCCTATCTCTTACAATGATCATGTCTAAAATATGTTTTGCATCACCCAGAATTTTCATATCAAACATATCACATAGACACTTTTGAACATGATCAACAGACTTGATGCAAGGACTCACAAGTAACATGTCATCAATATAAATGAGCAAGAAAATAGGAACATTTGCAGATTTTTTAAAGTACAGGCAATGATCACATGAGCTAAGCTTAAACTTCAAAGAAAGTATACAAACATCAAACTTTTTGTTCCATTGTCTAGGGGATTGCTACATACCATACAACGATTTTTTAAGCAAGCAAACAAAATTAGGGTTAGATTTGTTAATAAGACATTCCGGCTAATGTAAGCATAATACGAACAGTGGTGAATTTAACAACCAGAGCAAAGTTTTTATATAACATACCTCCTCTTTTTGAGTAAACCCCTTAGAAACAAGTATAACCTTAAATCTAACCTCTTCATTTTCATGCTTGACCTGATACAACCACTTATAATCAACGACATGACAATCACCAGGTTTAGGCACAAGGGTTCACGTTTGGTTAACATGCAACGAGTTTATTTCATCATTCATAGCATTTAACCATGCATGAGAAATCATAGATTTCAAGGCTTCATGATACGTTTTCGGTTCACTATTATCAATAGAATCAAACACAATAAAAGCATACGACGTTAGGTGATAATCATGTTAAAGTACATATTTGGAACGAGTTCTTTTCTCCCTATCTCTAGCAAGTTGATTATCATCTAACACATGCGTATCATGCATATTCTCAACATTTTCAGTGTGCACATCGGAGGTTTGAATATCCTTGGCAGGTAAATTTCCAGAAACATCAACATGCACATTTTCGATTTCAACAGGCATATTATGAGAATCATCAAACTTATTAACATGCATAGGCTCCACCTCACTTGGAGTCGGGTAAAGTTCATTAACAACAAGCATAGAAGCATGTAAACATGAGAATTCAAACTCATTGGATATCACATTACGACTAATAATTACTTTAAAACTCGGTTCACTCCTAAACCACAACCTATAACCCTTAACACCGTCCAGATAACCCAACAAAACACATTTCACTGAACGAGGTTCAAGCTTATCAAGTTTTTGATGAAGAAATGCAGCACAACCAAAAATATGCAACTTTGAATAATCAATCTCTTTTCCACAACAAACTGCCTCAGGACATCGACCATTCAAAGGCACGGAGGGGGACTTATTAACCAAATATGTAGTCGTTAATAAGGTCTCACCCCAAAATATTTTTCAAAGACAAGAAGTGAACAACATACATCTAACTCTTTCGAGTAGTGTATGGTTCATTCGTTCCACAACCCCATTTTGTCGGGGGGTATACGTAACTATCCGATGCCTTTGAATGCTGGACTCGGCACAAAGTTTATCAAAAGCGTTATTAAAAAATTCAAGTTCGTTATCTGTCCTAAGAAATTTGACCCGTTTTCCAGTTTGTTCTTCAATCAAGGTTTTTCAAATTTTAAACTTCTCGAAAATGCAGACTAATTTTTTAAAACAAACACAAAGTTTTTTCTTGAAAAATTATCAATTATAGATAGAAAATATCTATTACCACCTTGTGTGGGATCTTTATTCGGAACCCACACATCAACATGCACAAACTCAAGAATATCACGACAAGCAAAAATTTGGGGGAAGGGGAAACAGGGAATTGAACACGTTGTTGTTTGCCATACACAAGTATCACAGAAGGGCATACAAGAAACTTTATCCTTACCAAAAAAAACTTGTTTAGAAAGATTTCTAAGCCCTTACTACTCGTGTGTCCAAGACGTTTATGCCACAAATCAGTATGATCAACATGCACAGGGTTCACAGAATTTGACATAGTTTACAGTCAACAATGCAAACACACAAGTTTTGCTGATTTTCAACTTTGAAAAAAACAAGAGAGCCCTTAATGACTTTCATAACACCCTTACCCCACCTACCTTTTAATCCATCATCCTCAAGTGCAGCACAAGAAATTAGGTTATGACATAAATCAGGCACATGTCGCACATTCTTAAGAGTTAAAACATAACTGGATTCAAAATGCAAGAAAACAGCACCCAAACCAACAAATTGCATACTTTCTCACTCGCCATAGAAACATGCCCATGCTTAACTTCTTTGTAATTCAAAAATAGATATTTATGAGGAGACATATGAAATGTGCATGCAGAATCAACAAGCCACTCATTATCACATAAATTAGAATACACAGAGTTCACATTATCATGCATTTAATCAGACTCAATAACCATATAAATATCACCCATATTCTTATTACAAGACACCATGTTCGCATGATCGGATTGTTAATTGTTTTTCTTGGGGTGGGGACATTCTTAATGTAGTGATTAGGATCACCACAATTATAACACTTGCGACCACTTGGATGAGATTTATACCTACTCTTTTCTTTGCCTTTCTTTATAGAAAAATCTTGGTTATTTTTATTAGTGGAAGTCTGAGGGTTTTGAAAACGGTTCCTAGACCTACCTCTAACAAAATTAACCTCGTCATGACTATTACTTCCCTTATTTTCTTTTAAATCCAACTCTTTACTTTTTAAACCATTTATTACCATGTCGAGACTTACCTGATCTCTTCCATATTTAATAGCAGACTTTACATCATTATAAGAATCAGGAATAACATTTAAAAGCACAATAGGTTAATAAAAGTCAATATGTTTGTCACCAGTTTGCTTAGTGTGCAAAACGAGTTTTGTAAAAACGTCAAGATTACAATCAATATCTTTGGGCAAATCAAGTTTAAACCTAAAAATTTTCTCAAGTAACAACAGTTTACTCGGCAAAGACGTTTCAGTATAAAGCTCTTCCAATTTGTCCCAAAAATCTTTTGCAAAATCAAGTTTGCCACATTTACGTAACACGGAGTCAGATAAATTAGAATTATAGAAGAATACGCATATTCATCAATTTTAGCTTTTTTCTCGGCAGTAGTTCCAGCAGTAAATGAAGAATCAATAGCTTTGAAAACTTTTTGTTGAACTCAAATACCCTTCATTTTCTGCTGCCAAATTTGAAAATCACATTTTCCTTCAAACGGTGCCAAGCTAAAAGATGAAAGAGACATCATTGTTAAAACACGAAAGTCTTTTAAAAAATGACACAAATGAACCCGAAGTTTCAAGAAAAATGCACAAAGTACAAAAATGAGGCAATCACAGATATGAAAACACAACATGCACAAAGCAAATTATGAACCAAACACCTAAACGATAAACAAATTAACGAGGTACGATAAACGGCATGTAAACAACAGGATAAATCAATGAGGGCACAAAGCAAGCACGTTCTACTAACCTAGAACTAACCTAAATCTACCAGCTAGATCCTAAGCAGTTAGACCTGCTACAAGTGGTATTTATGCTACGAAAGTAGAATTTGAGAGGTTCCACCCAATTTACCAGAGTGGGATCCCACGTAGGGACCCCAATCCACTGGAGCAGTGGACGAAGAGCGCTCTGATACCACTGTTGTGGTCGCTCGACATCCTGTACCCAAGGTTATTCATGAAGCAGAAGTGTCTTTTGAATTTTCGAACTTGTTAACGGCCCGGACAGCAATTGAATGGCTGTCCGTAATTATCCGAAGCCTCGTCAGCATTGCCTTGAACCCGCAGCAGCAGTTGAGACTGTGCAGCTCCGGACTCCAACCCGTAGCAGGCTCGTACTCAGCCCTTAACTCAGCTCGTAGCATAGCCTGTACTCAGCCCTGCAGCGGCTTCCTCGGCCCATTTCACTGAGTGCAGCAGCCCGGTACGTGCAACCCATTTCAGCCTGTCTAAAAGGTGATCAATTGCGACATGCACGCTGTCACACAAAGCAAAGTAATCAAATGACAAATGAGAGTTAATATCGAAACGAGTTCTTACCGACCGAATCTTGAACAAGATTCGAACTAAAACCAAGAGTGCCTGATTGCTTGACTATTGAACATTGTCTCAGAAATCTAAGCCCTATTGATGCAGCAAACCACTGGACACACAAAGACACTGTCGGTATAGAAAACCAGCCCGCCGCCATCTCACCTGGTTGTCGCCGATTGAGTTCTGCCTCGGGTAATTGCTCGGAGATAATAACGCATCGACGGGTCATAAAGACAGAGCAAAAGGAGAAGCAGAGATAATTCAACTTGAAAGCGACAGAGAACAGAGACATATCTGCTAGCAACACTGAATTCCGGCCGTGTATTCTGAGGGAAAGAGACAGGTTGCTTTTCCAGAGGTGAGCGGCGGGTTAAATACCCAAAGTAAAAACCGTAGGGTTAGGAAAAACAATCAACAACAATAGAGCAATAGGGACTGGTCAACCACCAAATAAGAAGAAAACGGAACGGCCCAGAAGAACCAAGTCAAACACCCAGGTGGGTTGGTTTTTGGGGTGGGCTTCTCTTGTTGTGGGCCCGGTAGAGTAATATTGTGTTGCCCTTCATTTGAGGTCATTTGGGCCTACTCCATCTACACATTTTTCTTAAAACAGATTCGCCCCTATTCCGGACATCTGTTTCCCAGGATAAGATAGGTAAACCGGATTACCTTTCGTTTTCGGCGAATAGATAATCATGCTTGAATTTTATCACCAATAATGTAAGAGGCCAAGAGAATTGTTTCGATCAATATGAAATGGTGGTTTATCTTTCAAATGCAATATGAGGAATTATGTGGTTCGTTGTATGATTGTTGTAATGTTAGCCCTTATTTATTGGCTAGTATTTGGCCTTTCATGCATGAAAATTAAAACCACATAATGACAATATGGAAGTTACACAATTCAAGGCAATTGAATTGAGTGTAACAACAAAACCATTTGTCTCACCATTAGTGTAGCAGTAACAAAATTGAATTTTCTATATTTGTAATGTAATTATAAAATTCAATCAACTCTTGCACTCAATATTAGTCTTAATTTATCACTTTGTCTAACCACTAAATTTCTTCGCAATTTTCCAACACAAAGGTCTTAATGCATCAATCGTTTTATGCTTTGATCACAATTTCTCAATATGCTTGTCATTAACTCCTTGTATAAGTTTTCACATGATATATATGTTTTTTTATTCATATGTGTGAACACATCCGAACATCTAAAGGTTACTATAACACTAAATCAATGAAAGACACATGTTTCCGCGGAAGGTAAATCCGAAACACAACTATATCATTATCCCTCTCTTGCTTGCTTTGTTAATAAGTAGTAAGAATAAAAATCCATTATTTGAAATAAGAAATAATGTAGTAGTTGTCGATTCATCCCATGTGGCCGATGACTTGTATGGAGGCAACTGAATTTCACTTTTGATGTTGTTCCTTATCGTGAGCACCTTGTCGTGCTTTCGAAATTAAGGGCTATTTATTATAATTCGTGGATTCTGGAAATGTAACTCGGGTATTTTATTAGTTTTTTTGACACCAAAAATCTCTTTTCGTTTGTAATATGTAAGTTTTGATAGACAGTTGAGGTTCTATAAACTTGCACTTTTGCTGTAGAAAGTTCTCCTTTTGTGATTTGAATACTTGAGTTGAGAGTCTTAAATATATGAGAGTCACTTAGTCTCAATTTATACATCAAGTATGACACCAGATCGAGTTTTAAATAAGAGTAGAAAAGGTGATTATCTTTAAGCTATTATACTCAAGTTGAATTTATACATTACTTTCATTGCTCATTTTCTTGGTATATTATTATATTGACCATTGACTTTTCTCCTGCGCCCCTAGAAGATGTTATTGTTAGTTCTAGTCTAATTGATCAACACACTAGTTAGTTGAATAAATTGGAATGCATTACTTTTTTGTATATAATAGAAATATCAAATATATCAAGTGTTTAAAATACCTATTTTTATTACTTTATTATCCTTATTTCTCATTAATTCTTGTAGATCTTATAGATGTACTAAAATTGGTGAAAGTACGATGGTCCAAAGAAGATTCTAATATTGTTCTTGAAGATGAGGGATGATACAACATTATGAATCTCTATTTTATTTCGATTACTGACTTTTATCTTATTTTGTTCGTACTTTAGTGTGGGTCCATGTTATGTTACTTTGATCATGAATTTGATTTGATGATGACTTTAATAGGGCATTATGAATTTTTGTATTTCGGAAATTATGAATTACTATGAGAGTACTTTGCAGTGATATTTATTGAAATTTCTATTTGTATTCCGGACATTAGTCTTTAGAATGTAGATGATCATTAATTTTTTTTCTAGAAATGGTCCACGTGCAATTGTTAATGTAGTCTGTACTCCGGTTGTAGTGTCTTTTCTTTTAATTGCTTAACAATGGGTTTGATCAATATCAAATGTTTTATTTTTAATATTTTAACTTGGGCCTCCAAATGCAGGCTTGACTTGGCCCGATGGGCCCAGGCCGACCCATATGGAATTTTTCGGAAGTCCTTTCATCTGGCATAAGAGGTGTCGACGACACAAAGTTAGGCAGCGGAAGACCTTCGCGGGGTTGCGCATCGCTTGCGGCAGTAGATTTCTGGAGAAAAGGGGGGCAAAGGTGAACCGGGCCACAGGCTGGTGCAGTTGCTGGTGAACTAAAAGGGGGAGCAGTAATGCGGGCAAGAATAGGCGCACCATGGCTCACTGCTGGTGCTTCACTCTTCGATTTCTCCTTATCGGGCACTGCGCCAAGCATATGATCCTCCACATCAGGCATGCAAGATTGACTAAGAACGTCCAAAGCGTTTTATAACTTAATTTGGAATTATCAACTTCAAGTTGTGTCAAAATTTCTTTGCTAATATATACTCATGAATTCAAATGATATTCTTGTCAACCAGCACGTCCCTCGTTTGAGGGCGAACGGGGGTAAACATTAACATTGTAAGGCATGCGCTTTCTTGAAACAATCTGGACGAACTCATTTGGGTGTGCATTAGGCTAATCGGGTCTCTTCTTGTCGAAATGTTCCCTGATTTTACGATCACCAACAATAATTGGACATGCTCTCATACCCAATACTAACAAACGACCAATGATCCAAATGCTCCACCATAACACAATCCTGGAGTGGGATAGCGAAGTCCACTTCTACCAAAACCCAAACAAAGTGTCCCACCACCCCAGAAAGGGACCTATCTATTAAGAAACCTACAGAGGATATGAGCAAATACATGATAAAAGCTGAAAGATTTGAGGTAGAAAATGACATCTTTAGCTAATAGGTTATCTGTTCATTAATGCTTGAGAAATGTGATGCACACCCTTACTATATATAGGGTGGCTCATGACAAATACCAAGGTAAGCAAAATACACATGTCACCACCTCATAGGTGCTGCTAAACCCTAGAGTCCTAACGGTAGGAAACAAACGAAGTTACATGACAGCTAATAGGACAAAGAAAACAAAACGGCTGGAAAGAGCAATGTTCTGATGTGCTGCAGTGCATGGAGCTGCTATGCATGGGACTGCATGGATGTGATCAGGTCCTTCCTTTTACAGGCCCCCTCAATTCAAGCGAGGTGTGAGGCACAACCATCAGTTTTTTGTCTCAACCGAGTGAAGGATTGGTTGGATAATGGTTTGGTAAGAATATCTGCAACTTGATCAAAAGATGGTACATGCTGAACTTTAATGACCTGATCATCAACCTTTTCTTTAACAAAATGAAGATCAATTTCCAAGTGTTTCATTCTTGAGTGATGTACTGGATTCTTGGCAAATGAGACTGCTTTAAGGTTATCCACCCATACTATTGGAGGTTGAGTTAGAGGTATTTTTAGCTCCTTGAAGAGTGACTGAAGCCATATTATATCACAGGTCACTTTTGCTAACCCTCTGAATTCAGTCTCAGTGCTACTTCTTGATACTACTGTCTGTTTCTTTGAGCTCCAAGTGATAAGATTACCTCCCATGTAAATGCAAAAACCTGAAGTTGACCTCCTGTCATCAGGATCACTAGCCCAGTCAGCATCGGTAAAGGATACCAATTGAGTAGATGATGAGGCTATAAATCTCAGTCCATGATCAATGGTCCCTGCAAGGTATCTGAAAATTCTCTTCATTGCTTTCCAGTGCTTGTCAAGTGGTGATTGCATAAACTGGCTGATTTTATTCACACTATAAGATAGTTCAGGCCTGGTGATGGTCACATATTGAAGGGCTCCAACTAAGCTTCTGTAAGTTGATACATCTGAGATAGGGCATCCAACTGATTTGGATATGGAATTATTAGTAATCATAGGTGTGGGAATTCCATTTGCCTTGTCCATGTGAGCTCTTTTCAGTAAATCCCTGATGTAACCTTCATGTGATAAAAACAATCCATCCTTTGTGTGTTTGAATTCTATTCCAAGAAAGTAATGTATATCCCCCATGTCTTTCAATGTGAAGAAACCACCAAGTTCCTGGATAGATCTTTGCACTTCTTCTTTTGAACTCCCTGTAACAATGATGTCATCAACATATGACATTATAAACATACTTGAACTGTTGGTGTGTTTGTAGAATAAACAGCTGTCTGCCTTAGAAGAGCTGAAACCTAATGAATGTAGGATTGAGTTTAGCTTATTGGACCAAGCCCTGGATGCCTGTTTGAGTCCATACAAGGACTTCTTCAATTTACACAAAAGTCCATTATTGTTTCCTGTCTCAAATCCAGGTGGTTGTGTCATATAAAGATCTGTTTCCAAATCACCATTCAAGAAGGCATTTGCCACATCAAGCTGTCTGATGCACCAGGATTTAGAGATAGCCAATGACAGTATGACTCTAATAGTAGCAGGTCTAACAACAACACTAAAAGTCTCTTTGAAATCAAAACCTGGTGTTTGTGTGTAGCCCTTTGCAACAAGCCTGGCCTTGTACCTATCAAGTGAACCATCAGCATTTCTTTTCACCTTGTAAACCCATTTGCATCCAATCAGCTGTTTGTTCTGAGGTAAGGTACTGAGAGTCCAAGTGTGATTTTTGGAGAGAGCATCCAATTCCTCCTGCATTGCATTCTTCCACTCGGGGGTGCTCAAGGCCTCCTTTAAGCTCTTAGGCTCCTGCACAATTTTACAAACTTGGAAAACCTTAGGCTTGTAGATTCCTGATTTTGACCTGGTGGTCATGTGGTGTCTCCCTTGTTGATCTCTCATATGTTCCTGCAAATCAATGTCAGTAGCAACAGCAGGAGGTGCATGAATACTATCAATAGGTAAATTCACATAGAGTCTATCATTCTGAAGCTCATTGTGAGAGGGGAGAGTGGAACTGTTTTCAGGAGTGTGGTTGCCTTGAGTGTGATTAGAGGAATGGGATGTCTGAGGTGTATCATGTAGGTTGGGACTACTGTGTGAAGGTGATGGATAAGGTGGTATGTCAGAAGATGAGTAATTTGGATTATTATTGCCTTCAGGTATGATTGGTATGTTAGGAGGGTTAAGATTAGGTGCCATCAAAACACTATCTTTGGTGTTGGTCTCTTTAGAGAAAGGGAAAGAACCTTCATCAAAGATGATGTGTCTTGTGATTAGGAGTTTGCTGTTAGGTAAAAGAACCCTAAAACCATTATGAGAACTACTATAACCTAGAAAAGTCCCATCCAAGCTTCTGAATTGGATTTTATTGGAGTTGTAAGGCCTCATATAAGGAAAACACTTACATCCAAACACTTTAAGATGGTTAAGGTCAGGTTTGGTTTTGGTGAGGATTTCATATGGGCTTTTATAGCTGAGATGCTTAGAAGGAGTTCTATTGATCAGGTATACAGCAGAGGTAAAACCTGAATCCCAATGCCTTTGTGGGACATGAGAAGTAGCCAAAAGAGCTAGGCCAACTTCTATGATGTGTCTGTGTTTCCTCTCAGCAAGTCCATTTTGCTCAGGAGTGTAAGGACAGGACATTCTGTGTTTAATTCCATGATCCAGAAATTTTTTTGAGAGAGCAATGAATTATCCTCCACCATCACTTTGGACTGCTTTGACATGTTTATTATATTGAGTCTCAATGAGTTTGTAGAAATGAACAAAAGCCTGATGTGTGTCTGACTTATGTTTAAGTAAGTATATCCAAGTGTACCTGGAAGCATGGTCTATAAAACTAACATAGTAGCTAAAACTACTAAAGGACTTTGTAGGAGAGGGTCCCCATAGGTCAGTGTGTATCAAATCAAACAAGTCATAATTGGACTTAGAATCAGGAAATGGAAGCTTGTGAAATTTGGATTGCAAACAAGGAACACATAAAGAAACATCTTCATTAATAGAGAATGGTATATTACAATGAGTGAGAGCTCTTTTCACAACATCAAAGGAAGTATGGCCTAATCTAGAATGCCAAAGCTGCAGACTTGGCTTATTCTTGAGTTCTAAAGAGTTAACAACTAGATGGCCTTTATTGGAGAGTCTCTCTGGTGGATGATGAAGTCCTGACTTGGGTTTAACAATATTGAAGCTGTAAAGTCCATTCCTAACAATCCCTTGGAGTAGCACCACTCCTGTTCCCTGATCCTTCACAAGACAAACATTGGGATGAAACTCAAAGAAAACATGGTTATCTCTAGCAAATTGGCTCACACTAATTAAGTTCTTTGTTATGTGAGGAACATGGAGTAAATTCTTAAGAACAAAAGTTTGAGGAAAGTGTGCTTCAGATGATTGAACTATTGAATTACCATAATGATTGATATTCAAACCTGTGCCATTACCAACTTGCACTTTGTTTATTCCTTGATATTCAGCTGCTATGTTGAGGTTCCCAAGATCATAGGTGACATGGTTGCTTGCTCCTGAGTCCGGGTACCAGTTGAAATCAGCAGTGGACTGTGTTTCACTCCCTGTGATGTTAGCAACATTCACATTATGGCTGCCAGCTAAACTTTGAGTATAGTTTGATCCATAAGAGCTGATGTTGTTGTTATTATTCCTGCTGGTTGGGGTGAAATTGAGGCCTGTCCTATATAAGCATTTATCTGCAGTATGATTATTGTAGTGGAAAATTTGATACCTTGGCCTGGAGTTGTCATAGCCTCTTCCTCTAAAACTGCCTCTACCTCTTGAACTTCTATTGCCTTGATTGAAGGGGCTGTTTCTGCCTCTTCCCCTTGCATTACCTCTGTTTCCTTGTCCTTATGTGGTGAGATTGACAGAGAAGGAACCATTTTCACTCATGTTGTTGCTGTAATGTGATTCTATCCCTTTTATTATTGTTTCAAAGCTTAACAGCACAGAATAAGCCTCCATTAAGGTGCAAGGTGGGATTTTTGTGGATAGAGACACTAAAACAGGATTATAGTCTTGTGGTAAGCCTGAAAGGATATATAGGAGCTGATCTCTCTCACTGACTCTCTCACCAGCAGATCCAAGAAGATCACAGCAACCTTTTATTTTATTTAGGTACTCTCTCATGGACATATTCTCATTTCTGATAGTTTGGAGCTGGAGTCTGTATCGTAAGATTTTGGCATCATTCTGGCTAGCAAAAGTCTTCTCAAGGCACTGCCAAATTTCATAGGATGTGGTTAAGCCTACAGTGGTGATCAAGATACTCTCTGATAGAGATGATAGGATCCAAGAGGCAAGAAGCAGGTCTTGTCTACTCCATAATAAATATGAAGGATTAGGCAGAGTGGACTCAACGGATGAGCTTGGTAAAAATGGATCTGGAGGATTAGTAGAGCCATTGATATAGTGCTCTAATCCGTACCCTCTGATAGCAGCAAGAATTTGCTATTTCCAAATGAGATGGTTTGACTCATTCAACTTTACACTGATTAATTGAGATTGAAGGGAAATCGGCTGTTGAATTTGTGTGGCTGGATTTGAAGCAGCAACATGTGGTTCAGATGCCATGTTTCAAAAGGGAAAGAAAGTAAAAAAGGTAAAAGAGGGTCCAGATCAGAGCTTAATAGCTCTGATACCATATTAAGAAACCTGCAGAGGATATGAGCAAATACATGATAAAAGCTGAAAGCATTGAGGTAGAAAATGATATCTTTAGCTAATAGGTTATCTGTTCATTAATGCTTGAGAAATGTGATGCACACCCTTACTATATATAGGGTGGCTCATGACAAATACCAAGGTAAGCAAAATACACATGTCACCACCTCATAGGTGCTGCTAAACCCTAGAGTCCTAACGGTAGGAAACAAACGGAGTTACATGATAGCTAATAGGACAAAGAAAACAAAACGGCTGGAAAGAGCAATGTTCTGATGTGCTGCAGTGTATGGAGCTGCTATGCATGGGACTGCATGGATGTGATCAGGTCCTTCCTTTTACACTATCATCAATATAAATGGGTTTTCCGACTACGTTCAAAATAACTTCCGAAACCCATAATTCTTGATGCTTAACTCGTAAATCCGAACCCACACCTTCGACATCGAAGAAATAACTGCACAAGGATTAAAGTCTGACACCCATTGTGTAAGGTGACCAATGGACCACGTAGCATGCGAGAAAGTCAGTGCCCGATCAATCATTGTTGTTGCTAAATTGAATGCTAAATTAACCGTTGCCAGGAGGAATCATCCTCCATCCACTACCAATCTGCCAACAACTTTGCAGCTTAATCTTAATTTCGTCCAACGCATAATGTTTGGTAGCTTTGAGTTGTGGGGCCTGAAGTACTGTACATCCAAGCCCTCGTTCACGGCGATCCAACTAAGATTTTTTGGGGGTATTTTAGGGAGTTTGCGTAAAATTATAACTAGGGGTTTCTTGTTATAAATAGTGTGGTTGTTTAATTGTAATCCTATTTCAAAAATTATTATAGTACAAACTCTTGGCTTGGCAGCGCCCCCAGACGTAGCCAGAATCTCTCTCTGACGATTTGGGTAAACAATTTCTTGTGTCGTTTTTATTGCTTCTCTTTTTCATCATATTACTTATAATCCTAACATCGACTACGTTAATCTACCATTCAAAGAAGATTTCAATGATTTTATAAGATTCCTCGTCAATTGATCACCAATTTTTGCCGGAGTCGGAATGGCGTCGTTAATGGCTGCACAAAAACTAGGTTCATTCGCCATCTGAGTCGTACCAACCAAATTTCTAGGTGTAGCGGGACTAAAGACCATAGGGCCAGGAATTACCCACAGCCCTGCGGTGGGTGGTATGGAACCAAACGAGAGGGAAGCAGGCAAGAAAGGCGGCTTCCTTGCGGTGCAAAAAGCGGCCAAGTCAATCGCCGAAAAAGTAGTGATCTTTGACGAAAATTGGTAGTGCAACAGGAACCCTGAGACAGATAGGACGGAGATGCCGCATTAACTCCACAAGGTGGCGGAAATTTCACCTTCATATTGTTTGTTATAAAATTTAAAATGATTGATTATATATTTGCTTTTGGTGTCATTCAAAAATACTAATATGATATTACAAATAGCACGGCAAATAGATCCTATAGGATTTGATATTATTGTGTTTGTTTTTCCCTTGGGTTTTAAATTTGTGGCCTGTTGGATTAAATTGTTTTGACTAACGATTGATGTTTTCGGATTCAGATACAGATATCTTCAGCGTTAAGGGCTTTGGATCCTGAGCACTGTTATTTTGGGCCATAAATCCGTTATTTTATAACTCGACTTCGGCCAAATACGAGCAAGAAGTAGGCTTGCACGTGTCTACTTAACAAATTAATGGCAGCTGCAAACAAATGGATCACTTCAAAAGTTATGAAGCCCAGAATAGATAATTTGTTACAAAAGTTTTCTCAGACCAAAGCCTATTGGACATTTAATATAAGTTAGCTCTTGGGATCATAATAAATAGGAAACATTACTTACCATGTTTACAATTTGTGTCTGTAACCATTTACTATGTATGTTATCCTCCTAATTTCTTCAATAAAAATATAGAGGCGATTGCCAAATATTACTTAATTTTTTTTTTCAAATACTCTAACTAATTATACAATATGATAAAAATTCAACAATAGATATATAATTATAAGGTTACTCTTATTAAAATAAATATCAATAACCAACATCACCACTAATACTCCATTCCACTCCCCGCCGGTCACCCCCATCCACCTCTGCCGGAAAATTTTCGGGCGAATTTTTTTAAAATTCTTTTTTTTGCTCAACAAACATAAAATAAGAAATCTAACTATAAAATAAGAATTTTTTAGTAAAATTTTTTTCTTAGTTTTCGATACATAACGTATGAAATTTTCATTATAGAGTAGGAATTATTCTTACTTTTTTGAATATAAATTAAGAATATCTTTTTTTTTAAGAAAATAAAATAAGAAATCTCATTATAAAATCGAGAAAAAAGCTCTTCCAAACGACCGAATAAGAATCTTTCTTACTTTATAAGATATAAATTAAGAGATTTTGTTACATTTTCGAACATAAAGTTCGAAAATTCACTATAAAGTAATATACAGTTGTAGTAAATAAGAAATACATAATAATTTGCTATTATGTAAAAAAAAAAATTTTCTTCTTTTTTTTTTTGGGAGCCAAACATGTGTTCAGTGATTGAAAGAGATGATCGGATCCAATCGAATTAGCTAGATTCAACTTCTCCCAGGGGAGAAGGGAAGGCACGAAGGGTAGAAGAATCAGTTATTGGCTATGCTCTCTCTGGGTTCTGGCCCGATGGATTTTCCACTCTTCTACTCCCGATCTCAAACCATTTTGATTGGGAGTGAAGATGAGTTTAATTAGTCGATTTATTAGTGAACAAGGAAAAATATTATRTAGACGGGTGAATAAATTGACCTTGAAGAGAAAAACATCGTAAAGTGATGGGGGCAACTAAATAATTTGGCAACGTTGCTATTTACATTATTTTACCATTCAATGTCTCTATTGTCTTTGTATAATATTGACTAATAATCTTCTTATTAATAAAGTATTGGTTTTGGAAAAAGGTGTTTGCTTTTTAACCCGTGTTGTAATTGTTATACTTTGTATGTTTGCATTTAATTAGTCATATCATGGATCGATAGAAATCATGATGATTTTTAATTTGTGAAATCATTAAATTAACTCACTTTGTGGACTATTAAATTAACCATGATGGTGCCAAAAAGTTTCGAATATGGGAGATGAGATTGATGTTTCAATATATGCATTTCACTTTCTATTCCATTTATTTACATAAATAATACGTGTCAATATTTTCAAGTCTAGGATAATCAATAACATACGGTTATCCCAGTAACCCTCATCATTTACAACTCCAGCTACCTTACTATTGTCAATTTGCTACTAACCTATCAAATTAGTTATTTATGAACCACACTAACAATTCAACTACAATAATCTCTCGGCTTTCAAGTCAAAAAGTGTCATCTCTTGTTCAACCTCCCTGTACTCCCGGGAACCCGTTATCCTAACAAATTCCCCCCTCCCCTGCTCACTAAAATCCACCCTTAGGAAGCGTTCATCCAACTCGAAATTTCTTAAGAGAATCAAAGTTCAGAGAACGATAGTGTCGAGAAGGTATTAGCCACCGGTGACCATACTTTCGAAAAAAATCGCTTTCTGCAAATTAATTCTCTGAAGTCTCGCTAATTGGTAATATTTTGAAATCTTGTTGAGGTATCTTTGATTATAGACCATCAAACCACAGTACATCAATTGTTGGTGCACTTTATAATTAATGGCCAAGGGATTTCATACTATTTAAGAGGTATCATATCCATAATGAGTACTTTAAGTGATAGGATATAAATAGTATATTAACCTAATCTTATTGCTCAAAACTCCATTGAGCCTGCCCTGAATAATCCTCCTTTTGCTGGATTATTGCCGATATAATCATAAAAAGCTAATTTTTCAGGAATGCGAATCGATTGCACTTATTACTACCCCTTTAACCACTCTATTCGTACATGGAGTAGGGGGGAAATGGAATTTTTTATTTTTTATTTTTAGAAATTAGTAATATCTTATGAGAGTTTCCCAGATTTTTCACTCAGCTTATCTACTCCTTTAGTTTTTAGTTTAGATTTTTTTTTGAACAATAAATGTCTTTCATAACGAATAGGCTAGCTCTATCTTTCAATTACCTATCCTGTGCTCGAGAAGGTCCCTCAGTTCCTCGGCAGCACCTCGAGGTCTATTTAGTTGTCTTACATGAGACTCGGGATATGTTTAATGCATTTCTTTCTTTCTTTTTCCCCTTTTTCTTTTTTAATTTTAGTGATGATTCTGATGGTGGGTGTCGACTGATGGATAAAGTTGGATTAGATGAAGGTGCTCTCCAAGGGCTGATTGATGAATTTCAGCCTACTCTATAAGTGAGTAGAAATTTCTTGTAAAAGCATTGGGGGGTCTATAATAGGTAAGAAATATATAACAATACTTGCACATCAAGTAAGAAACTTTTGCAATTAAATAAAATACTTTTTGTCATCAAGTATGAATTCTTGGTCTTTAAATAAGAAACTTGTGTACATATAGTAAGAAATATTTTCGATGACAGAGAATATTTTTGTACATATAGTAAAAAATTCGGACATATAATAAGAAATTCAGACATATAGTAAGAAATCCGAACATATAGTAAAAATTTATGTGGGTTGAAAAAAAAAACTACATTGACTCCATGGACATATAGTAAAAAATTCAGACATACAACAAGAAATTTTTAGGCGAAAAAGATAAACTCGTAAAAAAAATATTTCGGTAGTCGGAAAATATATTCCGATGAACGGGGAAAAAACTCGGCGGCGAATTTTCTTTTACGGCATCCGGAAAATTTTTTGGCCGGCCGACGGCAGCAAGTGTGGGTGGTAGCCACCTGTTGCCCCAATTATTATTATTATTATTATTATTATTATTATTATTATTATTATTATTATTATTATTATTATTATTATTATTATTATTATTATTATTAGTTGTCATGCTAAGGGTATTGTGGTATATTTATATCATAATTTTGGACTATTTGACTTAAAATTGAATATATGACTAATTGATAAATGAACCTCCACTTGGAAGACTATTTGACACCAGAAATATAAATAGTGGTAGGAGAGTATTTTATAATAAAAGTTTGTTAATATTTAAATGCGTATAATCTTCGTGGTGTGTGATAGGAATTTTTATTCTCGGTTTTCCAAGTTTTAAATTAGGTTAATTTATTTTTATCATTTGTCTAGATTTAATTGTTTATTTGACTCTATTTCTGTAAATAAATTTATTGTGTTGACTAAGTTATTTAAGTTAGAGTAGAGTTTATTTTGTATAGGAAATTGTTATTTCAGACTTATCTCCTTCTAAAATATTAAAATATCAACTTAATTTACTTTTGATATTTTAGAAATCTTCTAAAAAGTGAAGATACACATTTTGTATAAAAGTCAATTCTTGAGATTTCGTTTGACACACATTTGAAGAAGCGAAATAATATACATGTGAGAGAGTGAAGGTTGTTGATGGTCCTTAGTTGTGTGTTGTTCTTCAAAATCTACTTGCAATTCTTGAAGATTTTACAGAAGATATCAAACTGTTTTGGAACAATCTGCTCACAAAGAAGTTTTCATATATTCCTTGATGTTATATTATTTTAACTACTTCGGCTACCCTTGCGATGCACGTGAGACGTTGTTAATTAAATTATATACTGAACAACTGATATTGTTATATCTTGACCCAATGAAAATTATAACAACGAATATAAAAATAATCAAATTATCAAAAAGGCAAAGCTATTTTTCTCAAGTGATCAATAGCACTTCTATCATCTATCAAGAAAGACCCGTAACATTTTTATTAGGAACACTTGGTTGGAAGTAATTAAAATTATACCATCAAATAAAGAATTACACAAATTTATTTTGATAAATTTCTAATACTTATTCGATATAAAGATACAATACCATTAATATCACATGTAAAACATTCTATTTGTGGATAACATAATATCACATGTAAAACATTCTATCTGTGGAAACATGTTTTTTTAGGAAACACGTTTATTCATGACAGTCAATTAGATATACCATTTGAAATGTCACTTAGTGCATACACACTTGAAAACTTATTTTGATTATCATTAGTGAAAATAGTTGTATGAAAGATATAAAAAAAAACATATACAATTAAAACCAATGACAACAAAATATATCAATAATTTAATGTACTAAAACAAAATAAATACATATATTTTTATCATTTTAGATTCTTACTCTTGTTAATATGTAATTTTGAATATTAAAACAAAAAAATCATTTCTTTTTGTAAAATGATTTTATGTAAATTCTTGCCATAAAATATAAAATAAATAACAATATATCAATATTATATAGATATATTAAGTATTATATAAAAAAA
Source organism: Phtheirospermum japonicum (assembly GCA_014905375.1). Lineage (NCBI taxonomy): Eukaryota > Viridiplantae > Streptophyta > Magnoliopsida > Lamiales > Orobanchaceae > Phtheirospermum > Phtheirospermum japonicum. The sequence continues at coordinate 263,592 of BMAC01000659.1, read as the reverse complement.
TAGATATTAGAATCTCAATATAATTAACAAATGAACTTTTTTAATTGTTAGAGTACTTAAAACAAAAATGTGTAGACTCTAATCGGGTCTTAAAATCTTTCCAACATTGTTAATGAGTTCAATAATTAATTTGAAACAAATGATATATGAGACCAATATTTGGGTAAAATTGTGCAATATTTTTACTTTCTCTAGGTGTTGTGAAAATAAGAGGTGCATAAAATATGTTGTCTAAATTAGCAGGAGAGCAATTAAATATGCGCTTTCAGTTTTGTTTTTTTAAAGTAAAAGAAAATTAGGAAGCAGATAACGATTTTGTGCTTATAACATTACAGAACAAAAAATAGTAGCGCGCAATCAAATTGTGCTTACACAATTTATATATAAGAAAAGGAAGCGCAAACTCCAACTTACTACTTAAAAACTTGGAAGTGCACAATGAAATTGCGTTTTCA
>BMAC01000659.1:241209-253471 GCA_014905375.1 Phtheirospermum japonicum | reverse complement strand
AAATAAAGTGATCAAATTATTTATGAGAAAAAGTTACAAATTTGATTTGATATTGTTCGACTCGAAATGAAAAAAATAACAAAAAAACGTAAAAGAAATCTAAAAACAACATATAAGTGATTATATATATATAATATTAATTCTTATTATTTTTAATGTTAATTATAGTATCTATCCTAATTATATTAAGAAGATTTCTACATAATTAAAAGAGGAAACTAATTCTAAGTGGTTTTTAATTAAGAAAAGGAACCAAATCATAATTAATTAAATAAGGTATATATCATAATTATGAAAATTCCTACATAACTAAAAGAGGAAACTAATCCTAAGTGGCTTTTTAATTAAAAAAAAAGAACCAAATCATAATTAATTAAATAAGATATATATCATTATTATGTTAAGAAAATTCCTACATAACTAAAAGAGGAAAGTAATCCTAGGTGGCTTGTTAATTAAAAAAAGAAACCAAATCATAATTAATTAAATAAGGTATCTATCATAATTATGTTAAGAAAATTCGTACAAAACTAAAAAAAGAAAATAATCATACATGGCATTTTCTCTCTACAAAACTAAAAAAAGAAAATAATCCTACGTGGCATTTTTTCTCTCTCCAGACCTCTCCTTTAATATATATATATAGATATATATATATATATAGATAGATATATAGATATATATAAATATAAAAAATAATTTTACAATTTTGTTTTTAGATTTTCTTAGCATTAACTACGATAGATTTTAGGGTGAGTTCCCATATAATCCTATAGACAAAATTAATATTCCTGATAGTCCTACCAATTTCAAACTTCCCTAGTACTCTACTTACTCAAAGACTAAACTAGCCATCCCCTTATATTAACACAAGCGATTGTCCCTTTCTCATACATATCAATACAGTTTCAAAATTTATCCCACAAGGAGCCCAACCTCCACGCAAAATCAAATTGATTCTCAAACTCAGTTGGCAGTTGAAAACCGTCAAACAAATGCCGTGAAATTCATTGAGAATCAGGTGAATGATTAGCACATATTTGTCCTTATTTTTATTAGTATTTTAGTTCATTTTTCTATTTGTTTTTGGTATAAGTTGGATAGTTTAAGCTTAATTTCGTGTATTTGTACTTCCAGCTTATTTTACCACCTTTTGATCTAGATTGATGTAATTAGGTGATATTTTGATATATTTCACCTTATAGCTAAGTAACCGGAAGAGTTCAACACGCAAAGGATGGAGTATCATGATCGAGAGACAAAGATCGATCTTTCCGGTGAAGGAGTAGCAAGAATTTGATGATCCAGACTATCTATAACGGTTTTTCATTTGGAACCGTTATAGTAGCACTGCCGACACTAGCTGCCGAGCGCTGCCGACGCTACTGCCGAGGGTCGCCTGCGTTGCCCGACGCTTTCCGGCACTGATCGACGCACAGGGCCGACGTAACTCTCTGTGAGCATCGACCCAGGGAGCGTCGGCCGACGCAAACCAGCCAGACCGCCGACGCTGCCGAGCGCTGCGCGCGACACCTGCTGAGCCATGACTAGCGTCGACTACCTGCGTAGACCGACGCACCCGTCGACGCTAACGTGTTGAAAATGCATTTTTAGGCTTTCTTGTGCGCCAAGACATACAATAACTATAAATACCCTTCATATTTCTGGTTTTTAAAGAGAGACACGACTACCTAGGGTTAGAGAGCACATAAATAACGCATCTACACACTCTGTTACGTAGATAGAGATCGAGATTGAAGATCCAAGTTCCTTACGTTCAAGATTCACTTCAAGTCAAGATCTCCGTTCCAACTCCGGACTCGTTGGAGATTTTTATCGCTTTTACTAGTTTCAATAAGTTTTCTAAACTCTTTATTGCTTTCTCAGTTAATTTATTAGTTAATGCTAGTATTAGATAAATTGTTCTTGATTTACTCTACGTTTGATACTTGGGATATTATTGATAATTTAGTTCTTAATCTTTCAGTTTTTAAATTGTTTTTATTTCATGCTTGGATATTGGATAGTCGAATTCAAGTTATTATGCAATTAGATTCGTACTATTTAGCTCCGTTCTTAAGATTCATGATAGTAATTGCTTTAGGTTATTCGATTTTACTTATGCTTTATAGATTCGTTGTTGCTACTTTTGCTATTTGATTTAGTTTAATTATAGCTTTTAAAATCCTAGTTGGTAATCTAGTTAAGGTTAATTAGTTTAATTAGTTTTAAATTTAATATTGCTTAAATCCGTAGTTCATGATTAATTCAAAACTCTCAAAACCCCCCAATTTGTATGTGTTAAATGTTTACTTGTGATTAAGAAAAGCATCCAAGATATCGAACAATTGTCCTCGAGAGAATCGACTTGAGTCAACTTACCACCCTATAAGCTCCTCGTACTCTTGCGAGCAAGCTTGAATGTTTTAATTTAAAAAATATATATTTAGGGTGCACAAAAGCTTGAATCAAAAATTTGGAGCCGTTGTCGGGGACAACGAGTAGGATTCAAGGATGTTTTTTGTTTTATTTTCTTTTTGAGATTATTATTTTCTTTTATTTTGCAATTGGCTTAGATATTTGCCATTGGTGCGTTGAGTTGTTGTTGAGTGCATGCAGGGGAGGCAATCTCTTAGACCCAAACTTGCACCATTACTCGACAATATTCACCGTCCAAAACAAGCACGATCGAAGCCTATCCCCATAAATCCATTTAATTCATCCATTGCTACTACCATTGATCAAGTTCCTGACACCATGTTAGGAGCACAATCAATTCGAAATGGTGATTCCCCACCAAGATCACCTCCATGTCACATTCGAAACGGGTATAGTAGTGAACCAATCATTATGCAAGGAAAACCACAACCCCGAGCTTATTGGGCTAATCATCAGCAAAACGTGGGGAATATGAGACGAGACGCAGGGAGAAACGAGGGAGTTAACCAACAGCATAACGAAGAACTAAATCGCCAACTTAACAACGTGCTCGATCACCCACCCAACATGGCGAATATAATATAAAATGAAGAGAGAAAAAACAATGTCAATCGTCAACGCAACATCGAGAACGTGGCATTAAAGAACGACAATTTTCATCAGCATAACGAGTATGCTAACAATCATAGACGGGTAGATGATTGGTTGGCAAATCAAAACCATGGCTACGAATAGGAACATTTTGAAAGGAGATACGAGCGCGAGAATAATTATGAAAGGAACGCATATGACGACCACTACGAGAGAGCTAATGACCAAGTTAGAGAACCGAGGGGAGAAAGAGCACTTAGACAGCGCGATTTGGCGCGTCCGAATGTTGCACCTTTTAGGTCAGCTATTGTTCTTGGACCAACCGCAAGGGAAGTGGAGATTAAACCACATCAACTTAATTTACTTCCGACTTTCCACGGAGGTGCCCATGAAGACCCTTTGGTGTTCTTGAACTATTTTGTTGATGAAGTTGACCGATTTGTGGTTAACGGCCTTAACCAAGAGGAGGTGCAAATGATTTGTTTCCCTTATAGCATGAAGGACAAGGCAAAGTCATAGCTACTATCCCTAGAACCTGGTTCATTGACTGTCTGGGAGATGATAAGCGAGAAGTTCTTAAATCAATATTATTCAGCACAAACAACGGGGCATCTTCAGAGGAAAATTGCTACCTTTGAACAGTTGGAGGGAGACTTATTTCATGAAACGTGGGAGCGTTACAAGACGCTTTTGCAAGTTTGCCCCCACCATAACTACTCTCCGGAGATGACTAACCAATTTTTCTTTGATGGATTGTTGAACCATGGAAAAAGGGAAGTTGAAATTGCGGCAGGAGGAGATTTCGGAGATTTGACAGCCCCCGAAGCAAGACGAGTGCTGGAGAAGCAAAGAGAAAAATCTAGACAAACCAACTCTCGGCCTCGTAAATTAAAAGTTAATGAGATATCCATCCTCGATCCTAATTTAGATGACGGCAAATTAGTCAAGGCGAAGTGCGAGGAGATATTTGATGAGAAATTGGCAGCTTGGAAAGCCGAGCGGGCGAGTAAGGCCTCTTCAAAAAACATTGCTGCGACGTGTCACCAATGCGGATCCCCCGAACATTTAGCGGATATGTGCCCGCTCAACAGTGAATAACAAGAAGATATTAACGCTGTCCACAATTTTTCATACCAACAACATTCAGGACAGCAACCCACTAAGAGATTCAACGCGCAACGTGATTCTCCCCTTTTCAAGTGGGGCCCCGAAAACCCAAATTATATGCCACCCAATCCACAATACCCACCACCACATGCGCAAGATCCATTGCCACCACCTCAGAATAATTTCCATACGCAAGGGCAAGTGTCTACTACAGTTCAATCAACTGATCAGCTATTAGTTTGGCAGCAGAATCAAGTGGCCGAAACTATTAAAAATAGGGATGGACTCGCGCAAGTTCGAAATGATATCGCTAACATGAAAAAGGATATTCTTGATAATACAACTGGGCAAAGGAAACTAGAGATAATAATAGGTCAATTATCGACCTACCTAGCTAGGCTCTCAAACGAGAAGGGTAAACTTCCAAGCCAGGCAGAACAGGCTTTGGCAGTTCATATCCTTCGCAGTGGAAAGAAGATCGATAACGGAATAGTTCACCAAGATGAAGAAGGAGAAGTCGAGGATAAAACACCAACTCCTAGCAAAGACGATGATTCTAAACCAATAGATCAGCTGCATAAATCCTCTAATAGATATGTTCCTGGATCCATTCAAGGGACGATTCCAAATGACGCCCTTGGCAAAGACGATGCTCTTAAACCATCTCGGCCAAGGCAATTGACGACACCAATCAAGGATGCTATTCCTTCTCCAAGCTGTTGCGTCCAGCTAAAGTGAACAAAAGATTCATGGAACTATATAATCTATTGAAAAACATCAATATTAACTTGCCACTTTTGGAGGTAATCAAAACAATGCCCGCCTATGTGAAATTTTTCAAGGAACTTGCTTCAAGGGAGAGACGCTTGGTGACAACTCAATATGTAACATTGCCAAAGGAAGTAAGCACAGTTTTCAAGAAGCCATTACCACCTAAGGAACTGGATCCTTGAAGTTTCTGCATTAATATTTCCTTGGCTAATGGAAAAACAGCAAAAGGAATGTTGGATCTTGGAGCAGGAATTAATCTAATGCCTTATTCACTATATCGAGAATTTGATCTTGGACCATTGAAGCCAACGACCATGCGACTGTAGTTGGCCGATCGCTCGATTCGTCTACCTTTAGGGATGGTTGAAGATGTTTTAGTGCAGGTTGGAAAGCTGATAATTCTGGTTGATTTTGTTATCTTGGACGTTGGCGAAGTGCCGGTTGTGAGCACGGAGCATACCATTTTATTGGGACGCCCGTTTATGTCTACCACCCATACTTTGATTGATGTTCGCAAAGGAAGAATGACGATGACCGTTTTGGGTGAATCAGTGACGTTTTCTATGAAAGATATTCAAAACACACCTACCCCTGCCATGCTAGATGATTGTTCGTTCTTTGATCCTGTTGCTTCATGCATCCACGAGCTAAAAGGAGTCTTGGTTTTGGACAAATCAGGCGACGGGGACGACGCTGAATTTTCGAGAAAGGTGGGGGATACACTCGAAGTAGACCTACATAAGGAGTTTGATGAGTTTGAACACGAGAAGCATTTGAGTGGGGAGGATTTGATCGAGCTGCTAGGAATCGACATAAGCGATATTATTGAAGAACTCAAAGATGACTTGATTGTGAAGAATGAAGCACCTAAGATCAAGCCAAGGGTGGATTTGAAGCCACCAACAAATCATTCGAAGTACGATTCCCTAGACCCTAACAAAAACTTTAAACGTGCAAAGAACAAGGGCGAGGCATATATCAACGATTGGACGAGGAATAAGAAGAAATCGAAAGAGGTTCGCACCAAGAAGGTTAAAAACTTGCAGTATGAGGTTGGTCAATTAGTGATGTATAATCACGAACGTAAGTTTGATCCAACTGATCTCAAGGCCGCTTGGAGTGGACCGTTCTTGATAGAAGAGATGGATGAGTACGGAGTAGCTACGTTATACGATGAGGTCGTAAAATCATCTTTTCAAGTTCACAAACATAGACTGCAACCTTATCACGACGGAAGGAAGAAGAATCGAGATCGTAAATTGGTGGTGATGGGAAATCCACCATGAGTTGGGAATTAATCTCACAAATAGCGTCGGGCAAGAGACGTTAAAATTTGCACTTCTCGGGAGGTAACCCGAGCTTTTTGTATCCTTTTGCATTTTATTTTAAGTTTATTTAATGTTTTATTTTCATCTTTATCTTTTTAGAACAGATGGAAGGACTCGAACGAGGAGAATTAATCAATCAAGCGAAGGAGAAATCGGTGCCGAGACGAATACTGCGTAGTCAGATGCACAGCCAACGCAACACTTCCGCTCGTGTCGACGTCGAGAACTGCTCGCGTCGGTCGACGCACCTACAGAGAAACGTCTCTGTGAGCATCAATGCACACAGCATCGGCCGACGCACCCGTCGACGCTCGGCCCAGTTCGACCAAACCCGGCCCAGAACGCGTCTTAAGCTGGATTTTAACCACTGACCCGACCCGTTTTCATATGACCCGTGGCCACAAACCCTCTTGGCCTTATAAAACACGACCAAGCCTTCTTTCCCTTCCCTTCCTTCACCTTTCAATTCTTAACTTCAAATAATCTCCAACTTTTTCACAAATTTTTTTTCCTTCTTAAAATTTCTTGCAAAACACTCACCAATTTAACCACCAAACCATAACAATTCAACCCACACATACAACATTACCCAGAAAACTCCACCTTCCACCTTGCATTCAAGCTAGTTTCTCCAAGACGGGCTAAGTGGGTTTGGAGCAATTTTCCGGCAAAAGGTTTCGTTTCGAGCAACGATCGTCAAGGCACTTCGCTTACACTATCTTGGGATTATATAATTTGTTGCTTGGTTGTGTTGGGAAGGTTTTGGACAAGAAGTTTTCAAGTTCTTAGTTAGTTGAACACGCATGCCAAGTGTTCGACGGGATTCCCCAATGAGCAAAAAGTTCAAAATTTCCACTTTTTCATCCGAATTTTGCTTACTATGTTTGGTGTGGGTAAGAGGAATGATTCATATGGTAAACGCAAGGATATCTCGGGGAGATACAATGCCCCATTCCCCATTTACGATAGTGATGAGGGAATGAAGTTCGAATCTTATAGAGGTTGGGAAATGGCTTCTCATAGGACTCTTCACATTAACGACATAGAGGAGCAAGCGCAAAACGGTTCGGAGCACCATGCTCAAATTCTCGCATACATCAAAGGTCTCGGTTGCGAGGTATTTGTCCGGATGGAATTTCCCATTTATCGCGAGCTCATGTATGAATTTTATTCGACCTTCCACATTTATCGTGATAGAACTTTCAAGTGTCAACTTGGCGGGAAAGAAATTGAGGTTAATGAGGATGTTTTTGGTGAGATTTCCGGATTGCCTACCGAGGGTGTTGACCCAATTCTCGATAATAAGGGGTTCGACCTTCCCACTTTTGGGGGGAAATAACGAGGGGGAATACGGGGGATTGCAAGCGGTTCCCTTGTGCACAGATTGGCGATGAGTCCGTGTACATTGCTTATAAGATCCTTGCTCAAGTCATTCTATGCAAGGGGGAGGCACCGAATGTGACCAAGCCGGAGCTTTTAGTTCTTCATTATCTACTTAACGATTACCAACCTCGGCTTTTGAGCCGAACTTTTGTGTTCCTTTCAAAATTAAATTCCGGTTAACAAATACGCATCTACGTTTTGAAAGGGTTTAGTTCGCCCGCAAGAGAATGGGGTCACTTGTAGACTGATGAGTCAACTCGGGACGATCTCTCAAGGAATGGGAATCGGATTTAACGATGTTTATTATACTAATATCACAATTCTATCTAAAAACACATGGTCAAATGGGATTTTTGAAAAGATTCAGTTTTGCTAAGTGAAATGAGAACTCCTTGTCTCGAGGGTGTCAACCTCTCGACAAGAGATTAAAATAGCGAAAAGGTGCTTAACCGAGCAAGAGATTTTCCTAATTTGACCAACTACCATAAACATGAAAACGCTTCAGCTATAACAATCCTAATGTTTCAACATATAAAATAACACCAACGGATAACAAACGTAAATACATAAAATTCACCCTTCAATAAGCTAATACTCAGAATATCCAAAGTAATCGTTCACCTTAGTACTAACAATATCAAATATACTAACATAATTCCCAAAGACTCAAAGTTCTTATTCCAAATCTCCAACACTTGAACATCTATCTAACAAGACATTATCTAATTAAATCATCAATTGTTCATGATCAAAATCAAACCAAACTACTCTAAGAATGATTAAGAATATGAGTTCAGAAGTTAATAATCGTCGAACTAGGTTCAACGAGTGATGATGACGAACCACAAATCACTCCAAATTAAACGGCGTAGAATCCTCGGGCTTGTCACGAACCCAGCACCTTAGCCACGAACAGGAATTGTTGGGAACCAAACCTTGATACGGAATTGCACAAATTTATCTAGAGGTATGAGAGATGTGTCAAATCTCTCAACCTTTGAGTGTTCTTTGTGTATCTACCCCTCTCTTCCAGCCTCCGGGACTGAATAATGCTAACCCTAGCTGCCTCTGCAGTTTTAAACATATTTTCAGCCGTTTTGTAACTGAAAATTCCCAGAAATATGCATTCGTAACGCTCTTGTCCGACCGGTCATATGCCTTATCTGATCGAACGAAAGCTACTATACCCGGGTCCGCTCGGTGCGCCAGCTTTCCCGGTCAGTGTGCATGTTAACAGTTGCACCGATCGGATACATGAGCTGTCCGATCGGTGTGTGTCCTTTTGGGCTACTTGTGAGTGTCTCTCCTTCGATATTCATGCTTTGAATCCACCGGACACTCTAGTTGTATGAGAAAATCACAGAATTATTCTCGTTTGGACCAATTATTGATCAATAAGTCGGAAAATTAAGTAAAGAGACGAAAAATGAAAAATGATGCAATTCAACTCAATCTTAACCCGAAAAAGAAAATAAAAAGACTAAAATAAGACTCAATTATGTACAGATTCGTAACAAAAATGTACGAATCAACCACCCCATGCTTAATTGGTTTGTTCGTCCTCGAACAAACGAAAGAATCAAAATCAAGAGAAGTGACAAAGGTAAGAGCTTAGAGTCATGTTGTMCATATAGTTTAGTTTTGCAATTATAAACACTTTTGTCGAAAACCATGAAGCTAACTCGTTTTACTGTTTCACCTTGAAATCTAAAGGATGCGTCCTCTCAAAAGGGAAATATATAATGGTGCACTCATTCGCTCGTGTTTTCCAAAAGGTAAGTGTATACGCTCGGATCAGCATAATTATGCATTCAACAACTCGTGAAAATCAAAGACTCATTCATCGCATAAGTGAGCACATTCAATCAAGAATCGGATTAGGAGTTTTAAGGGTTGTAGTGTAGGCTCTTTGGTAAGGTATGTCATATATAAATATGTGTGGCTAACTTGCAAACAAATGCAATCAATAACTCACTCAATCTAAAATTTTAAGCATAGAGCATAATTATGCTCCTCATTCTCCCCAAAGAACCATATATCATTATTTTTAGCCTTTTATAGTTAAGGCTATTTCTAACCCCCAAACCCTGATATTAGCCCTTTGTAAATAGGCTTATTATTATTATTATTTTTGGTGCCATTATGAACTCAAGCACTTATTTTTTTTTTATATACAACCCACTAATTCTTACCCTTCGATCGTCATAACCAATGATCCGATAACACCCTCGTTTCACAAATTTTCTCGAAATAAGAGCTACAATAAAGCTCGTGGCGATCAAGGAAATGGAATAAGAGGCTCGAGGGGGCTTATTGGGAATTTAAGTGGTTTTTATTTATGAGTAAGGCCGGAATTGGGTTTTATATGCGCCTATCGTCATTTTTAAAATCCAATGTACTCATGCGATTAAGAGACTTCTCAAAACACTTATCGAATCACAACACGCAATGTTGATAAACACACAAGGCTTCTTACAAGGTTTAATTCAAGCTTTTGAAAACGAGGTGATTGAGCTTTAAGAGTTTTGCAAAACTGGTAACGACAAAGTGTTGTTTTAAATTCATATAAATAGTTTTTTGAAACTTTGCACTTAGAACAAGCTCAAAAGACTCTAAACCTTATACCACATGACAATACAAACACAATTAAGCAAGGGAAATATTCAACAAAGGTTGAAGTGAATGGTTGACCATTGTTATGTTACGAATTTGTGACTATGTTACTCAAAAATGGTTCAACTTAAGCATGTATGGGCTCAAAACGATCACTCGAGGACTGAGCACTTGTCCGAATGGTCATAGAACCAGACCGACCGGACTGGAGTCCAGTGGGTATTTTCTGATCGGTTGCCTCTGTATTACCGATCGGACAGGCCTGTCCCCTCCCCCTATCAAGAAAAACCAGCAATCTCCTGGTTGCTATAACACGAACATGAATCATAGGGGATAGAAAAAAAATGTCAAGAACCCAACGCATGCAAATGAATAAACCACGAGTTAATCAAAGTCATCACCAAGCAAACATAAAAGGAAATAATGTTACAAAAACCCGAATAAATGTCAAATATCCTAGAAAGCGATAAAAGTAGGATAGAGTGGTGATACAGTTGGGGCATGGGCCCGCCTACTGGTCCATATTATCCGGGGGTGGAGGTGGATAGCGTTGCTCAAAATGGGAAAGACGCTCATCAATTTGAATGAGGTGTTGATGATTTGCCTCAATGCTTCCGGACAATCAAGCAAGATGCTGAGAAGTTTCTGCCCAGCTGTTGCCCAAATTCGTCAACGTGCTCTGGAAGTAACGAGCCTCCTCTCGAGCTTCCTCCCTTGCTGCCCAGGCATCCTGTCGAGCGTTCCTCGCGTGCTCCTCTTGGTGGATGCGCAATTCCCCCATTTGAGCAAGAATACGCGCTTGAAAGTCCTGCTGCTGATGCCACTGCTCGACCAAAAAGTACACCCCGTATCCATAGTCATCGTGCTCGTAGGCTCCGGAACCGGTGTTTCCGTCTCCTCTATCCCCTGCATTCCTATTTTGCGCCCCATCGTTCGCTCCATCTCCCTCGTCATTCTCATCCTCATTGTCGGTATCGTTAATATCGAATTTTAAACTAACTCGGCTCACTTTTTGTCGTTGATCATCATGAATGTCGGAATAGCAACGCTCCGTCCGTTACTCATTCGGCTGTCTACTATCATCCCCACACTTGGGTAAATGATGTCGTCATCGTATGGGTCGCAACCGTGGTGTTGAGCGAGTACCGTGATGAAGGCTCCTAGGGTAAGTTTTGCCGTTTTCTTGTCTCAGACTTGTTGGACGTTTTCGATCGCGGCGATCAAAAGTGGATAAATTATTGCGTTGCCGAGATGGTACGCAATCCACAACGCTCTCAACTCGGAGGAAGAAATTCTCGTGGCGTCCTCTTTGCCCAAGAACACTTGCATGGAAAACTTATACGTAAGATACACGACGTTGGATCGTAAGGATGTCGAGTTGAAATGGCACCCGGGTTCCGGTGCTCCCAAAAGCTTGGCCCACCAATCATTCTTTTTGTAATCATCGATTTCGAAACCCGGTCTCGGACTTTTCTTGCTATCGATCCCAAAGATTTCATCGAGGTCACCAATCGATGTGTGGAATGTTTGGTTCCGGAAACGACACTAAAAAATCCCATCAGCTAATTTTTGAAACTTCTTGAAGAACTCGAGCATAAGAGTTCGATAACCATGTTGGTGGACACCGGCCCATTTCCTTAATTGTAGGGCGCCGATGCCCTTGAGGAACTTTTCTGCCATTTTGTCCCCACCGTCGGCCTCCTCCTCCCAAAACTCGAGGCTGGTGAAACGGGGTTGGTAGATGTCCCTTTTAACGAGGGATTTGTAAAGTGTGACCTCGCGTTCGTCTTTGAGGTCGAAGGGGGCTAACTCACCCTCGGGTGTTGCTCGGGACTCGGCTTGATGTCTTTCCATGTTTTGGTCGAGATGACGATGCCATGGCGGGTATGAATTCTCACGATAAACAACTGAGTTTCTCACAGACCTTTCGTCGAACACGTGATATACGCCTTAAGAACTCAACAACTTCAAGCTAATTTTGAACAAACCTAACTCCAATTCAAGACTACACCTGCAATTCCAACTCCCAA
>BMAC01000659.1:178599-224312 GCA_014905375.1 Phtheirospermum japonicum | reverse complement strand
AAATCCCCTTACTTACCATGCAACAGACTTCCCACTAGATTTCCCGACTATGTGAACGTTGCCCCTTTTGTTTGGCCTCCAAAGAGACACGAGAGACAGGTTTACAAACATAAGCCTGTTTCCTCTAGTGAAAGTCACGGTGGAGGTCTGGGTTTAAGGATTAATGTTGTACGCTATACCATAGGAAATCATCTACTCGATGAGTGGGAACCACTTAGAGATTTCTAGGTGAGGGAGTTCAGTGAACTCATTCTTATGAGCACCCTACTTATGTATGTCGATGTCCCAGGACACCGTGACCGATGAGATGCGGTCCACATACACTAAGTACTAGTCTTAATGGGAAAGGCCTGTATCCTCATTATGGCGTAACCCTTTGACTAGGAACAAGTTCGACGAGTTACATTATGTGCTAGATTATCTCACGGTTCTGCTAGACCAATCCACCGTAATAAAGTAACTTCATCAGGACCATACCTATGCAACTAGCATGGGATAAAAGATATGGAATGCCAATATATATAAAAGATATTATTACGAATTAAAAACTAATTGTATTACAAGAGAATGGTCAGACCACAGCCACAAGTTGTCTTGTTGGTCACCTTATTCTAACAGTCAGGTCTTCCTTGTTCTAGGTCTTCCTCATTCTGTATCACTCCACCATCAGTATCAGGCTTAACTTCAGCCCCATAATTCCCCTAGCAGAGCACTTTCTCTAGCTCGGCCTAACCTCCGGGTTGTTAACGATTCCTTCAAGGTGACTAGGCTAGGGGGAATCCCGAGAGATAGCCACCTCTTCCTGATATTCTGTTTTCTCAGGAGGGTTAATTAGATCTTCTTCTGAGACTGAGGTGTTCTAGCCATTTCTCAACTTACTTAATTGCTCTGAGTCAGAGCTACCCCAGACCAGGTCTGGCGTGTATATTGCCCTATCAACTCCTCCCCCCAAACAGTTGGGGTAGATCTGTGATATCCTAAATGCTCTTTCAAAATAAATGAGGCCATTCCGTCCTTTATGATTTCTCGTACTGGGGGAATCTTGAGAAATCCGCCTGACACCCAGGCCTAATTATTGGCATTAGCGATGTCGGTTCATCTCCCCAAGTAACAACCACACCAGCCCCTCGAGTACACGCCACGTCAGCCCTATTCTAGGACGGTCGACGCTCCAGCTCACCTCCTGGGGCACTATTTGTTTGCCAGCATTAAATGCGAGGATCCCATCAAATCCCGCCTTTATCGATTTCCATTTTTCAAATTTATCTTTTATCTTATTATTCCCACTAGACCCATCCTTCTATCCTACTTTTCGTTTTTCACTTTTCAAAAATCTCAGGTTTTCTCTATCTTCCCTAGCGTTCGGTGAACTCTCTCTCCATCCTATTTTTCTGGCAATCCTTGAAAACCAGGTACCTTTCTCAGCCTTTTGCCTTTTATTTTCTTAGAATGTCATCTCCCCTAGATATAAGGGCCTCTGCATCTCCGCCGTTTGCTCCCCTGGAGACGGCGGTAGTCCTCTCCTCTTCTTAGCCATCCATCCCAGAGGCGGTCGGGGCTTCCACCTCTCCATCATCTACCTCTATAGACGCAGTAAGGGTTTTGCCATCTCAGCCTCCTACTAGCCCGGAGGGAGCGACAACCTCCCCCCTATCATCGTTAAATCTTTCGGCAGCGACGGCTGCCAGCTCCTCCTCTACTGAGGGTTTGGTATATCCTCCACCAGTACCCGATCATCCCAAGATCACCTCTATCCTTAGCCAACATTCAATAGAGGAAATCCGTTCTCAATATAAGATCAAAGAACCCTTCGATCCTTATCCTCCTTCGGCATGCATTCTGGCCTGTCAGGCGCCGGAGGGCTGGTTAACTTTCTATGTTGACCAGTTCCAGGCGGGTTTACGTTTACCGGTGAACCCTTTGATGCTTGAAATAGCCCAAATATACAGGATTGCCATTTTTCAATTTACCCCCAATTCCTTCAGAATAATGGTATGCTACAATCTGGCCATGCATTACGCCGGCCTGGAACCAACAACCCTTGTTTTCTACCAGCTCTTCCAAGCGAAGATCTTGTCTCCTAATTGCTTTTATCTCACAGCCGGACCTGGGGTTCATTTTATACACAAACTCCCTTCTTCTCATAAAGCCTGGCGAAAAAAGTTTTTCTTTGTCCATTGTGATGGAAACTGGGGTTTTGACCCCCATCCCATAGAGAAACTGCCTTCCTACCCACAACTGACCGCGGAGGGCAGACCTTCTCGTATTCAGAGAATCATATCCACTCTGAACGAGAATCCTATTAATATTAACGAGCTCCTCCTCCCCCATGTTCTGGATTTTTTCAACGAAACCTGCGAGATAGGTCCCTTAACCCCAGAGATTGGTAAAAGGCCTTTTCTAGCCTGGTCTGTTACATCGTGTCTTGATGCCCGTGAATCTCACTTCTTTTGTTCTTTATTTTCAGAAAGGATGATGCGCATGATGTTCGAGTCGGCCAGCAAGAAAAACGTAGAGGCTGACGTGGAGCCTGCAGCCCGTGCAGTGGGCGCGCCTTCCGCGCCTCGAGCCCAGAGCCCTCCTTCCTCCATGCAACCTCCAGGTATCTCCCCAGTGAGGCGACTCGTATCCGGTTCCGACGAGGAGGACACTCCTCTGCAGAAAAGGCCTCGTTCTAGCCGCAGCAGGGGGGAGGGGGGGAATATCTCCACGGCCCCAGCTGCGCCCGCACCCTCTTGGCCTACCCTTGTTACTCGTAGCGTGGGCCCTCCGTGCCGGAATCCCATCCTGAACTGCTCGGGAGACGTAGCAGTTTGGCATGTAAGCGCCCAGTGCGTGCCTGAAGACATGCGCGTCTTAGAGCAAATGAGCGATCGCGAACTGCTAGAGTCCTGGTGCCAGGATGAGGCTAGGGTAAGTCTTTTGATTACTTCTCTTTTTCTTCATTTGTCGCTTTGTGAGTTTTTAATCTTCTCTCTTATGTCCAGGCTGAAGCCAAGAGGGCTCTCTTGGCCATTAGGGCAACCAGATCTATGGCTCAGTCTGATCTCATTAAGGAGAATAAGACCCTTAATGAGAAGATGTTGCAGGTCAGGGCCTTTGCCAAGGAGAAGGTCAAAGAGGTCAAGAAGCTGCGAGAGGAGGTAGATGGGATGAAGAAAGCCCAAGAGAAAATGCTGAAGACAGCCCGGTCCGAGGCTCGGGATGAGGCTATTGCGGAGGCGAGAAGTCTGGAGGACGAGGCTCTAGCCAAGGCCAAGGGCAAGTGGAAGACAGAGTTCTTGAATTCTGAGGAGGGGCTCAACTTGATCCAGGCGACAAGGGATGAAGCCAAGAAGGACTTTTTGGGATCCAAAGAACTTTTCTCCCTGCTCTTTCCAGAGGCTGTGGTATATTACTACTATGGTTTGGATGAGCAGGCTAAATGGGCTCAGGATAATCCCAACGTTCCTTTCGATCGGACAGTGCCCCTGAAAACCCCGTCTGAGCCGACCTCCTTTTCCTACGACCCTGACAAGGACCGCCTCCACACAATCGGGTCTGCAGAGTTTGCTGAGCACGTTCACTCTGTTCTCTATTCTCTCGAGCCCAGTCAAGCTCAGTCAGACCTGACTCTCGCCGTGGTCCCCCCTACTTCATCTCCCTCCCCAACCTTTGCAGGTCTGGGTGAGTTGCCTGGGGGAGCTTCTCCGGGAGGTTTATCTGAAGGCATGGTGGACCACCTGTCGGCAGAGCTGAGGGCAGATATGGAGGTTGACACTTAGGACATATGAATTTCTATTTTGCAGCAGACCTGTAGGTTGCCTGTGTGGCTGGTCTGTCTGCACTTCTGCTTAAGTTTATGTAATCTCAGATAATTTAATAATAGATGCTTTTCTTTTTGGTCTTCTAATGACTCTTGAACTTCTAGGGTTTCCTAAATATCCGGAAACCCTAGTACTTTTTGATTTTTGTCACGTGCCTCTGATTTCATTAAATAGATGTATGTATGCTTTCATTTTTCATCAACTATCTGCAATGGCATCCTCTCCTCTTCTCCAAGAACTAGATCTTGTGAAAAGGAAGAACATTTCTCTGGTGGTTGAAAAATTCAAACTCTCTGATCAACTAACGCTGCTCAAGGAGAAGATTGGCGGCCTCTACCGCTTGCTGGAGAGGAAAAGGCATAAAAAGTGCCATTACAAGAAAGAATGGTCCGAGCTCCGTCAGATCAATTTCCAACTGCAGGAAGAAAGGGCTGATTTACTCGAGTCTGTGAATCGTCTATCTGTTACTGCCGGCGAAACTCAAGCGCTTGCCGAGCAGTCTGATAAGTACTGCCGCCGTCTGCATGAAACAGAGCGGGAGCTTTGGCGAGTCCGCCGGGCTCTAGCCTCAGATCGGAGGTCCTCCCCCAGATGAACTGCATATTTTAACTCTTATCCTGAAGTTTTTTGTAATCAAAACTGCCATCCTTCTTGGGTGTGTGCAGTCTGTTCTTTGTAATTCTTGAGCTTTTGCTGCAATGAAAATATATTCTGAATTTATGCACTTTCGGCTATTTTACATCTGCATATCCATATGTGCTTCCCGTATTTGCCAGAATGTCTTGGTATGCTTCAGTTTTCTTTGGGCTTCCGCCTGTTTAATCGATCTTTTCCCGCTCAATCAATGCATCATTGTGTTTATCTCCCCCCTGTAAAAAAATTTTTTAGCTCTGACCTAGGACCTGATCATCCCAGGTTGTTATGTTCATGGACAAGTCAAGTCCTAGTGCAGGTCATCCTTTGGTACCTGCTCAAACACTTTTAAAATTTTCAATAAACATTTCAATCAAAAGGAATCGAAGGTATCCACTCTTAGCATATTCTGGCGTTAACCGCCAATTAGGTCGAGTAAGTTCAAGGATATATATCCTTAGCTAATTCTGACCTAAATTTACCACCTGGTCAGGCAGAATCGAGAATGTCTATCCTTAGCCAAACCTGGCTAAAACTGACCATTAGGTCAAGCAAAATCGAAGACTTCCACCCTTAGCCAATCCTGGCCTACACTGACAATCAGGTCAGGCAAAATCGAGGACATCCGTCCTTAGCCAATCCTGGCTTTATACTAACAATCAGGTCAGGAAAAATCGAGGACATCCGTCCTTAGCCAGTCCTGGCTTTAAACTGACAACCAGGTCAGGAAAAATTGAGGACATCCGTCCTTAGCCAGTCCTAGCTTAAACTGACAATCAGGTCAGGTAAAATCAAGGACACCCGTCCTTAGCCAATCCTGGCTTAAACTGACAATCAGGTCAGGTAAAATCAAGGACATCCGTCCTTAGCCAATCCTGGCTTAAATACGTACGTAAGTTTGTGATGCACAAGTAAAAACATGCAATTTTATTCAACCAAATAAATAAAAGTCAAAAAATTACAATCATGTGTAAAATTTACGTAAATTGGTTATATTCCAAGCGCGGGGGATTGCTGTCCCATCCAGCTCTTCCAGCTTATAAGCTCCTCTAGCTAGGACTTGGGTAACTCGGAGGGGTCCTTGCCATGCAACATCCAGCTTTCCCTTGGCTTTTCCTAAATTAGATCTTTTCAAAACCAGATCTCCCACCTGAAAATGTCTTTTTACAACGGATCTGTCATATATCGCCTTTATTTGCCCTTTGATGTGTGCCATTATGGCGGCTGCTCTATCTCTTCTCTCCTCAATCGAGTCCAGAGCATCCTGCATCAATAACTCGTTTTGCTCTTCAGCGAAGTTCTGAATTCGATGAGTTTCTATGCTAATCTCAGCAGGCACCACAGCGTCCATACCATAGACCAGACTAAAGGGCGTCTCCCCTGTGCTTTCTGTAGGATTAGTTCTGTAAGCCCACAGAATTGCAGTCAGCTCGTCCGCCCATCTACCCCCAGCTCTTTCCAATCGGGTCTTGATCCCCTGCACTAGTATACGATTGGTGACCTCTACTTGACCATTAGCTTGAGGATGGTAAACAGAAGTGAAGTGCTGGTCAATTTTCATTTTTGCACACCAATCTCTGATTTTGGCACCCATAAACTGTGTACCATTATCTGAGACCAGGATTCTAGGGACACCAAATCTATAAATGACATTCTTCCACAAGAACTTCATGACAGCGTCCTCTGTAATTTTCGTCAATGCTTCAGCCTCTACCCATTTGCTAAAGTAGTCGATTGCGACTATTAGAAACTTCACTCTGGGCGGGAGCCATGGGAAAGGGGCCAACCAGATCAATCCCCCACTTGGAGAATGGACAAGGAGAGCTCATTGTCATGAGCTCTTCTGCAGGCCTGTGTATCAGCGATGAATTCTTTTGACATTTTTCGCATTTTCGTACGAAATCCTCTTCTTCTTTTCGTAGGCATGGCCAGAAATATCCCGCCCGTAAGATCTTACTTGACAGAGCTCTGGCGCCTATGTGGTTGCCACAACACCCCTCATGGATTTCTCTAAGTACAAGAGCTCCTTCTGCATGGCCCAGGCATCTTAAAAGGGGCTAGCCAAATCCTCTCTTGAACAGCTCTCCTTTGATTAGGCAAAATCTGGCAGCCCTGGTTCGTATCTTTGCTGCTTCCCTTCTATCTTCCGGCAAGACCCCTTGCTCTAGATATGCCTTTATAGAAGAGCGCCAATCCTCTTTTTCAATAACTGTGCACACCTGCTCAGTCCCAAACTCTCCATCCGCCTTTAGTAGAGTGATCACCTTTTCTTGACAATCTGTAGCCGAGCTAGCTATCTTCGCCAAGAAATCAGCTCTTCCGTTTTACTCTCTAGGAATCCGTAGGACCGTTAAGACTTTCATACCTCTGGCGAGTTCTCTAAACTTAGCCAAATATTTCTGCATATTTTTCTCCCTCGTCTCAAACTCTCCACTGATTTGCTTGCAAACGAGCTGAGAGTCCACCCTGGTGCACACCTGTTCTACGCGCACGTCTTTTGCCATCTGAATTCCTCTTAAGAGGGTCTCATACTCGGCAGCATTATTGGAAAATGTTGTATTCAACCGGACGGCGAACTCAGTAGACACGCCTGCTGGATCCATTAAGATAATTCCAGCCCCACAGCCCTGGTTACAGACAAAGACATCCGTGAAAATTGTCCATTCCTTCAGCTCACCAGGAGGACCGGTCATTTCTTGCATGAAATCAGCTAAGTCCTGAGCCTTGATTGCTGTTCTTGCTTCAAATGTGACATCGAATTCGCTGAGATCTATAATCCATTTGACCAGCTTTCCAGATGCTTCCGGTTTGTCCATTATGGCTTTTAATGGAAGGTTGGTTCGTACGACTATGCTATGGGAGAGGAAGTATGGGCGCAATTTCCGAGCTGTACCTACTAGGGCTAACATTGCCCTTTCTATCTCCACATACCTCACCTCGGCGTCGTGCAAGATCTTGCTCCAGTAGTAAACTGGTTTCTGTACTTTGCCCTCTTCTCGGAGAAAGACCGAACTGACCGCCTGCCTCCCCACAGATAGGTATAAGATTAAAGGTTCCCCCTGGACAGGCTTCGTAAGCAAAGTCATGTTGGCCAGGTGTTCCTTCAATAATCTAAATGCCTCCTCACATTCATTGCTCCATTGAAATTTAGCCTTCTTTCGCAAGGCCTGAAAAAATGGCAAGCTCTTCTCTGCAGACCTGGATACAAACCTACTCAGGGCATTGATCCGTCCTGCCAAGCATTGCATTTCTTTCACGTTTCTGGGCGCTTGCATGTCCATGATGGCCCTTATCTTCTCGGGGTTAGCCTCGATACCCTTTTCTGTGACCATGTAACCTAGGAATTTTCTAGCTCTGACCCCAAACGCGCATTTCTTGGGGTTAAGCTTCATCCTGTATTTCCATAGGGTATCAAAGGTTTCCCTCAAGTCGTCCATATGTGATATTGCTTTCATGCTCTTGACTAGCATATTGTCCACATAAACCTCCATGTTTCGGCCGAGCTGGTTCTTGAACATTTTGTCTACCAACCATTGGTATGTAGCACCCGCATTTTTAAGGCTAAAAGGCATGACCACATAGCAATACGTCCCCTTCGGGGTTATAAAGCTAACACGTTTCCAGTCCTCTTTTGCTAGCCTGATCTGGTGATACCCTTGCGAGGCATCCATCATGCTCAGGAGCTCACAGCCGGAAGTGAATCGACGAGCTGATCAATCCTTGGCAAGGGATAGTGGTCCTTCGGACAGGTGCAGTTTAAAACTCAAAAATCTATGCACATCCACCAATCATCTGTCTTTGGGACCAAAACCGCGTTGGAAAGCCATTCTGGAAATTGTATTTCCTGGGTGTGCCCCGCCTTCAAGAGCTTATCCACCTCTGCCTCTATAATGGCCTCCTTCTCTGGCCCGAAATTACGCTTTTTCTGCTTGACTGGCTTCACGTCTGGGCAAATATTGAGGCAGTGTTCAGTGACCTCTGGATCGATCCCCACCAATTCTTGGGGAGACCAAGCGAAAACGTCCGCGCTTTCTCTAAGCAGCGTCACCAGGCCTGTCAAGACCTCCGGGCTAAGCGTCGCTCCCACACGGAGAACTCGACTCTCGTCGCCTGGGACAACCTCCACCAGCATCAATCCTTCCTCTCTTCTCTCCAGATCTTGCCGTGGCTGCTTTATCAAAGCCCGCTTACTCAGCCTCTCTTCCTCACTATTCCGCCTGACACACTCAACATACGTCTGTCGTGATGCATATTGATCCCCTCTCACCTCGCTAGTTCCACCCTCAGTGGGAAATTTCATCTTCATGTGAAAAACTGAGATTACAGCTTGGAACTGACTCAGGGAAGGTCTGCCAAGCAAAACATTGTAAGAGGATGGCGCATCTACCACCAAGAAACGCACCGTCCTGGTCACGCGATATGGCTTTTCCCCCTAAGTAACCAGGAGCCTAACCGCTCCTAATAGTTTCAGGGCACCCCCCGCAAACCCTACTAGGTAGGTAGTCACCTCTTCGAGCTCGACATCCAACTTCAGCTTTTTAAAGCAATCAAAGAACAAGATATCAGCAGAGCTCCCTGTATCCACAAAAATCCTCCGCACGTTATAGTTGGCGATGGTGGATGTTATGACTAAAGCGTCCATATGCGGAGCTAGGATGCCATCGCAATCCTCTGAACCAAAGCAGATATTAGGTGCAGACGCCAAGTGTCCAACCTCTCGAGACGTCCTGACCAGGTCCTTGGCCGCTCGGACATAATTATGCTGGGTTCTCTTAGAGTGCTCATCCAACTCTCCACCTGTGATCATTTGTATTTCTCCGTGGATGACCTGAGCTTGGTCAGATCTTCTCCCTCCAGTTCACACCCTATCCTGATCTCCCTTGCCCTGCGGGACCGGTCATGACTCTTATTGCCAGATCTGGCTTCTTCTCTTCTCATGCGGACGTACTCCTTCAGGTGCCCGGCCTGGACCATCCTTTTTAACTCATCTTTCAGATGAGTGCACTGATCAGTATCATGCCCATACTCGTTATGAAAGCGGTAGAAGCGGTCAGACCTTTCCTTCCTAGGCCTCTATGAGTAGGTCTTGGGCCACTTCAGGTCTGGGTGCTTCTCGATCGCCTGCAGAATCTCACCCTGCGGGTTTGCCAAAGGGGTATACCTGTCAAAGCGAGGTCTCCCTCCGGAAAGGTCTGGCCTTGGCTTTTTTACGGCTCTTCTGTCTTCGCGATCATATCTTTCTCTCTTCTTCTCTCCCTCATCCTTGATCTTTAAAGCCTCTTCCAGATGAATATACTTCTCTACTTGTTCCAGGAGCTCTCCGAACTTTAGGGCTGGTTTGACTACCAGTGATTGGAAGAATTCACCTCTCCTCAGACCCTGCGCCAAGGCGTTCACCAACAGTTCCTACGACGCAGAAGACACCTCAAGCTTAGTATTAGTGAAGCGATTAATGTAGGCGCGCAGACTCTCCCCTTCCTTTTGCTTAAGGCTAAACAGTTTTAGAGGCATCTTCTGGTACTTCCTGCAACTGGTAAACTGGTGCAAGAAGGTCGAACTGAACTCATCAAAATTACTAATAGAACGAGGCGGCAACTGGCTAAACCAGAGCTGTGCCAACTTGGTAAAAGTCATTGGGAAGACCCGACACATAACAGCGTCCGAAAATTTATGCAGAGCTTCCGCGATCTCGAAGCGACTGAGATGGTCCCACGGATCCGTGGTTCCATTATACCCGAAGCCCAACGAGCGATACGAAGCTGGTACGTCGTCACGCATGACCTCCTCAGTGAAAGGGGTGCCCCACTATGCAGGCACTGCACCAGTACTCGTCAGCTTTCTCTTGAATTCCCACACCTCTTTTTGCAAACTCTGCATCTGTCCAGCCAGACCTGGATTAGTCTGGCTTGAAGTTTCACCATCGGAAGTGGAGAGGAGCTCCTCTCTATCCTGAAGAGGAGTCCGATCCATGCACTAGTTGCGCAGTGGCTCGCTGTCCGCCCCTGAGATCGTCCGATCTGGCCGCGTACTAGGCGGTGGCATCGAAACTTCAGCAAATTTTTTCTCAACTGCTGCCTCTACGGCCTTGCCGATTAGCTCCGATAACTGCCTGAGCAAGGCATCATTCAGCAAGCCGCCAGCAACAGGCGTTGGTCCGCCAGAGGAGGACGGAGCGGCGCCTGTTGCAACCCCCGCTGATGGCTCGACTCCATCAGGCCTTGCCTGGGGTGTCTCTGCCGATCGCGGCATACCCCACGGCGCAGTGGAGATGGGTGTTTCACCCAGTTCCCCCACTAAGTTTCTTCGTAATCCGTCAGAAGCCATGGAAAAGGAGCTCACGTCTTAGCCCAGATTTCCCACAGACGACACCAATTGTTTCAGCCCAAAAAGTGGACTACCGGAATAACACCTGAAAAAACCCAAGAGCTTCCCAAACCTACACCACAAACACGAGTTAGAAAGGACCACCGGTGGTTTTCCGGTGGAAACCTCTCCGATGATTAAGTCAGTAAGCATTTGAGGTATTTTTCCAGAAAATAAGAAGGAATGCTTCAAGAGATGACCTACCTCTCTCAGCCTTGGGGCTGAGATTTATAGTTTCTCCTAGTGGGGACCCCAGCCGGGACCTCAGGAGCACATACCGCGAATCAAGGGCCGTTATGGCAACCAATTCTGACAAGTGGTCCCACTTGTCTCTTTGCTGAGAATTTTGGAAACAGGTCTCCCCTGTTCCAGGTCTTCCCTGTTCCATTCCCCTGTATCACCTCGGTATTGATATCAGACCTGACTCTAGTCAGGTCTTCCTTGTTCTAGGTCTTCCTCATTCTGTATTACTCCACCATCAGTATCAGGCTTAACTTCAGCCCCATAATTCCCCTAGCAGAGCACTTTCTCCAGCTCGGCCTAACCTCCGGGTTGTTAATGATTCCTTCAAGGTGACTGGGCTAGGGGGATTCCCGAGAGATAACCACCTCTTCCTGATATTCTGTTTTCTCAGGAGGGTTAATTAGATCTTCTTCTGAGACAGAGCTGTTCTAGCCATTTCTCAACTTACTTAATTGCTCTGAGTCAGAGCTACCCCAAACCAGGTCTGGCGTGTATATTGCCCTATCAGTAGGGAAGCATTTTATCCTTAATTGATCTTCATGCAATACTAGATGCGGAATTCTGCCCACCACGAGGTAAAATTCTCGAATGAAATTCAATGGATCTTCATTGAGTATGCCGTGAAAGGTAGGAAGTTGATTTACACTGCTTGCCTTCCAATCATAGTCTCTTGCCGTGGGGCCTAAGACTATTGCACTGCTGTATGAACCAATCTTGGGAAAAAGGAGATCTCCTTGACGGCGTTCGTTAGGGTATCGGCGCTCTCTACTTCCTCCGAAGTTAGCTCGTGTGCCATAGTTTCTTTCCTCCCCATACTCTTCGTAATACCCATAATCACGCTCCTCCTCGTAATTCCCATGATCATTATATCCATCGTTTCGAAAGTTCTCCCTCTTCCAAGCGTTGAACGGACATCCCTCCATCCTATTTTGATTGTGGTTCCGTTCTCGTTCGAAATCCTCATGCCTTTTGTGGTTTCGTTGGTTGTTTTGGGGCTCGGGCCTGCTATGGCCACCATTGTTCTGATCGAACTCTCTATTTGCTCGATTGTTATAAGATCGAGCTTCTTCTCGGTTCCGAAATCGTTGAGGAGGTTGTTGGTAAGTAGGGTTCTCTTGCATTATGATTTGATGATCGCCCCTCGGTTGTTGTTCTCCGTTGTTCGCTTGGTTTGGTTCTCTTGGTTCTTTATTTTGGAGTAAAGGTGGATTTATTTGCTCTTCGTCTTCGTTATTATCCATTTTCTCTTGTACGTGCACATCGTCAATGGGTGGCACTCCATATGGATAATCGCGAGGAGGGGTTTGGGTGTTTCGTCCCCCCCCGTCCTCCATTCATTCTTCCTCGTCCTCCCAGAGGTAGATTCTCTGCCATGTTGGTTGAGCTTTCTTCCAAAAGATTCCCTTCGGTAGAAGGAAATAGTTGTCTTGGTCTCGACACGCGTTTGATGCTATTGATGAATGGGGTCAATTCTCCTCTAAGGCTTCGTCGACGTTGCATCAACAACAAACAATCACCGCACCGAGTGGCAAACAATAAACATTATACAATTTTACGACTCATAAGCAATAACACAAATAAACATCTTTAACACCTTACCATTCCCCGGCAACGGTGCCAAATTTTGAGCCGAACTTCTGTGTTCCTTTCAAAATTAAATTCCGGTTAACAAATACGCATCTACGTTTTGAAAGGGTTTAGTTCGCCCGCAAGAGAACGGGGTCACTTATAGACTGATGAGTCAACTCAGGTCGATCTCTCGAAGAATGGGAATCGGATTTAACGATGTTTATTATACTAATATCACAATTCTATCTAAAAACACACGGTCAAATGGGGTTTTTGAAAAGATTCAGTTTTGCTAAGTAAAATGAGAACTCCTTGTCTCGAGGGTGTCAACCTCTCGACAAGAGATTAAAATAGCGAAAAGATGTTTAACCGAGTAAGAGCTTTTCCTAATTAGACCAACTACCATAAATATGAAAACGCTTAAGCTATAACAATCCTAATGTTTCAACATATAGAATAACACCAACGGATAACAAACGTAAATACATAAAATTCACCCTTCAATAAGCTAATACTCAGAATATCCAAAGTAATCGTTCACCTTAGTACTAACAATATCAAATCTACTAACATAATTCCCAAAGACTCAAAGTTCTTATTCCAAATCTCCAACACTTGAACATCTATCTAACAAGACATTATCTAATTAAATCATCAATTGTTCATGATCAAAATCAAACCAAACTACTCTAAGAATGATTAAGAATACGAGTTCAGAAGTTACTAGTCGTCGAACTAGGTTCAACGAGTGATGATGACGAACCACAAATCACTCCGAATTAAATGGCGTAGAATCCTCGGGCTTGTCACGAACCTAGCACCTTAGCCCCGAATGGGAATTGCTGCGAACCGAACCTTGATACGGCGTTGCACAAATTTATCTAGAGGTATGAGAGATGTGTCAAATCTCTCAACCTTTGAGTGTTCTTTGTGTATCTACCCCTGTCTTCCAGCCTCCGGGACTGAAAAATGCTAACCCTAGCTGCCTCTGCAGTTTTAAACATATTTTCAGCCGTTTCGTAACTGAAACAAAATCTGCATTCGTAACGCTCTTGTCCGACCAGTCATACGCCTTGTCTGATCGGACGAAAGCTACTGTACCCGGGTCCGCTCGGTGCACCAGCTTTCCCGGTCGGTGTACATGGTAACAGTTGCATCGATCGGATACATGATCTGTCCGATCGGTGTGTGTCCTTTTGGGCTACTTGCGAGTGTCTCTCCTTTGATCTTCGTGCTTTGAATCCACCGGACACTCTAGCTGTATGAGAAAATCATAGAATTATTCTCGTTTGGACTAATTATTGATCAATAAGTCAGAAAATTAAGTAAAGAGATGAAAAACGCAAAATGATGCAATTCAACTCAATCTTAACCCGAAAAAGAAAATAAAAAGACTAAAATAAGACTCAATTATGTACAGATTCGTAACAAAAACGTACAAATCAGCTTTACCCTTTGATCATAAATGGGCTTTACAACGTAACCGGAGGGAAACCGGGTAGTCAGAAACCGCTCCTTGCGTTCGCGCCTTATATCACCAGACTTGCCCGTCACTTCGGGTTCGATCCGGACGATAAGGGATTTTCTCGTCTCGGGTTATCTTATCTCTCAGTAATGCGTGTTCCGGCTACTAAGGCAAGGAACGTTGGACACGGAGGATCCTCGTCACGTCATATCAATGAGGATAATGAGGAGGTTCCACAAGCGACCCCACATGCCAATGCGGGCTTGTGTCCTGATTGGGGTCGATTTATCGTGGAGAACCGAGCTTTTCAAGAGCAAATGTTCGAGAGATTTCAGTCGATGGAAACAAAGTTCGACACTAGTGACCGTCGTAATCGACGAAGCCTTCGGAAGATCAATGCTCGTCACTCTCACCTCGAGGAATGTTTCGACGATGTTTACCCGCCTACTGCCACCGAGACCCAGCCAGAGATGGACATTGACGACAATCTTGCCGACGACCTTTCCGCCGAGTTCTAATATCCTTTATTTCAAAAAAATAAAATAATAATAATAAATATTTAAAACTTGTTAGTTTGTTCTTTGTTTTCTGTGTTTGTTTATTTTTCGTAGTTTTAATTAAGACATTCCAATCACGGCGACAGACGATTGCACAAATTCCCCATGGAGCTGCTCGACTATTCTACTCTTCAGGGATGTTTTCTCGTCCCTTGCCTCTTTTTATCTTTATATGTGTTCGTGGCAATACGGAGATTGCCATTCTTTTAGAAGGGGGTGGATGGTCGAGCATGATTTGTATTTCATAATCTGTGTAAATTTTTTAAAGCTTTATGGTCTATAATAACTACTACTTAACGTGATTGATTGCTATTTCTGCGCTAAATTGTGTTTGTATGGCTTGCCTGCGGAAGTTAATATGAGTATGATTAGAGGTTCTTGTCTTTGAGCGTGTATAAGTGCATTAAATTTTTCAAATTATTATTTATATATTGTAAAATGGTACTTGGACGCAATTGATTTCGCAAAACCTCAAAAAGCAGCGTCAATTCAAAAACTTTTTCATGCAAAAAGCTAGTGAGTAGCCTGAGTGTTTATCATCTTTGCATGTGCTTGAATAAGTTTCAGTTTTGATATCTCTTTGAAACCATTGTGTGTAGTTGGATTTGAATATGACGTTAAGGCACAGAGAAAAAATCCTATTTTCTGCCATATCCATAAATTTTACCATTATAAATTCCGAATGAGCCAATCATAGCCAAATTATCCATGCCTATAACCGTGTGTGTTTTTAGTCGACCCCTACCACCCGATTAAGCATGGAGTAAGAGTTTGTTATTTTTGGTTATTAGAGTTTTGAAAATTTTATTAGGGATTTATGGATTTTTGTAATTAAGGATCACCATCCTTAAATTAAAAAAAAAAAAAAAAAAAAAAGAGACCCCATAAGAGGAAAAGGAACAAAAAGGGGACAAAATAAAAAAAAATTTATTAAAAGAGGATGGTGGTTCTAATTGAGTAGTTGCCTACGCGCTAATAAAGGCTTGTATTTTATTGTTTATTTTCTTATGAAGCCTAATGTTTAAAAGGCAAAAGGTTATGTTTGTAGAAGAAGCATATAATAAGCTTCAATTGTGATTAAGTGGTTCGAGCAAAAAGTCGGTTTAGATTTACGAGTTGAGAAATAGTCTAAGTATAAAGGCTACGTTATGAGTGTTTAGTGAGGTTTTTCTTTTGAACGAGGTGAAGCAAATTACTTCATGATTAGAATAGTTTGGTGGAGTTATTGATCATGATAGATCATGAGTTAGCCAAATGACTTAAAATATACCATACCCGTCCAAAGAGCCTTACATTACAACCCGAAAAGACCCTTTTCCGATTCTTAGTTCGGCAACACACTTAATTTGCGATTGAAAAGAGATTGATTTTACGTGCTTATTTATTGTGCATGTATTTGTATGATTTGAGTGTATACACGTCCTATGCAGCAATGCTTGAGTGCTTTAAGCGTACATCCATTTATATTACCTTTTGAGAGGATGCATGAATTCGATTTTGGAGCGACAATGTAACAAGAGTGGAGTGTTTGAAGTTGTGTGACTTGTACCTATATTTTCAAAATTATGTATGTAGCATAGCATGACTCATTGTTTGAACTGATTTTCTTTCTCGTTATACTTTGAATTTATTTTCTGTTCGAGGACGAACAAACCAATTAAGCGTGGGGTATTTGATTAGCACATATTTGTCCTTATTTTTATTAGTACTTTAAAAGAAACTTACTCATCGTTTGCAATTGCTAAAAAACTTAAAACCCATTTTTCATGAACCTAGGAGAAAACCTGTTTCTGCGGCAATATTCCACAGTCACCAAAAGAAAGAGGTTAGTCTTTTTGCCACTTTTTATTAAAACACATGACCTTTTTTTTAACACTTCAACCAGACCCAATGTATTCTGGATAAGTATAAAAAAGAAAATAAAAAATGCATGCAAAAATCTGCAGATGTCACGACTGATAACAGTTTAGGTGTCATGACATCAAAACCAACACGGACTTAAACGATGCACATTCCGAGATCTCTTCTCAAACGAGATAAGGTCTTTAAATCTAATGCCTTTGTGAAGATGTCAACAAGCTGATGTTTTGTTCCTACGTGCTCAAGACTAACTATCCTTCTCTGAACCAAGTCACAAATAAAGTGATACCTTATGTCAATGTGTTTGATTCGTGAGTGTTGGACCGAATTTTTTGAGATATCAATGGCACTGGAATTATCACAAAGCACAGTCAATAGTCCTCTATTATTTGGTTCATCCAAAGCAACTGTGTGCAATCGCTTCCAGCTGCAATTCTTTTGCATGTAATTGTTGTGTTTTTCCTCGTGTTTTTAGTTAGGGTTTAGCGTTGTGTCTAGTAGTTTTGAGTCGTTTCTCGTTAGGTTTTAGGAATTTTTTGTTTATTTTCTTTTTGGCTTTAAGAGTACAATATGTGAGACGTTTATGCTATTTTTGGGTTTTTAAGCTCAAATTCTTATTTTGTAGGTGGATAAAAGGATTATATTCGCTCGGCGGACGATTTGGATTGGAAAACGAGAAATTTGACCCGAAAGCATCCAGGATCGACTACAGAGCCAGAAATCGACTGCCGGATCGACTGAAAAGCCCCAAAATCGACTGTCGGACAGAGACCAACGTCTTGCAGCAGAGCAGTCGATCGCCTGCCCTTCATTCGATCGACTGCAACGCTGAGGGCTGCGGGATTTTTGGTGTTTTTAACGTTTTTGCCCCTACAAACAACTATATAAAGCCCACACCTTTCACCATTGAAGAGACAACTCCCCTCCCAACCCTAACTTGGGTTTGGGATCAAAATCACTCTCAAGCTATTGGATAATTCTCTTTCTTAGTTTTTAGATTCAATTTCAAGTTTTGATATAATTTCCTTTTCTAGATTAGATTTAATTTCAAGTACCTCCTTGGGTTTGTAAGCCTAAGAAGAATCCAAATACTCCTTTGGATTGTTACTTTTGATGCAATTACATTCAAGCTTTGTTTCAATTCTTAACTCAAGTAAGTTTCCTTTCAATTTCATGTTTTATGCTTTATTTCCATGCTTGTTCTTCATTTCCATGCTTTGTTCTTCATTTTATGCTTTTTGTCTTAGCACATTGAATTCAAGTTAGATCTTAAGAATTGGATATGGAATCCAAATGAGTGACACATCTAAATCATAGATCGAGTCTTAGATCGTCTTGATTTCAAGTCTTTCCTATGTTTTATTTACAATTTTATTTTCATGCATAGTTTTAGGTTAAATCTTAGATCTACACTTTGATGCTTGTTATTTTCCTTAAATTTTTAAAATTTCTCGTCCATTTTTATTGATTTATCCATTCATGCTTTCAATTTTCGTTAATTTTCATTATTTGAGTTTTTATGCATTGTTGTACCTTGTCCTTGCATGCTTGTACTTGGTGAAACATTGCATTTTCTTGCTTATTTTCATTACTTGCTTGCATTTACATATTGAGGAATAAGACGAGGCATACGACCAATATTCAATTTCATTTCTTAGATTTGTTTAGTTAGTTTAATTGCTTTATTTTTATTTTCCTTTATTTTTCCAAGCTTGAAACACATTGAATCCTTCAATTGAATCGAATTCTGATAAAACCAAGCTTAGAACCCGTTGATATATTTCAACACCACGAAAAGCTCCTCTAACAAAATGGCGCCGTTGCGACTCGACTTGGTTAAGGCTTTCGATTTGATTATTGTTTTTTTGTGTTTTTAGCTTGCTTTGTTATTTGACGTTTTTTGTTAAGTATGCAAGGTACGTATAGCTATGGTGGATACATTCCCAGCATGGGAGGGCATGGTGCAAACCATGTCGGGTTTGAGATATTGTATAATGGATTTGGCAACGTGGGAGGGCATGGTGAAAACCACGTTGTCAAGGCAAAAATATTTTTTTAGTCCGGTAAGTCACCACTCTTTGATATTTAGTCCAGTTTCTGGTCACACTTGAAAATTAATCCACTAAGTGGACTAAATGCTGATTTTTGGTCCAGTGACCGCCTAGAGCAGGTCATCTTTACCAGAAAAACCGAAAACTGAAGGTCACTGGACCAAAAATTAGCATTTAGTCCACTTGGTGGACTAATTTTCAAGTGTGATCTAAAACCGGACTAGAAGTCAAAGAGTGGCCACTTACCGGACTAAAAAAATAATTTTGCTTAGTGTAAAACTATTGATATGTGTGATGATAATAAGATAAACTATAATTAGATGTATAATGTAATCTGCAAAAAACTATTTCATAATATATAAAAGTGGAGTTATTTACATTTAATTTGTTTTAGAGAGCGAATATACGCACCCCATTTATTTACGAGTT
This sequence comes from Phtheirospermum japonicum, assembly GCA_014905375.1. Taxonomy (NCBI): domain Eukaryota; kingdom Viridiplantae; phylum Streptophyta; class Magnoliopsida; order Lamiales; family Orobanchaceae; genus Phtheirospermum; species Phtheirospermum japonicum. The sequence goes on along the minus strand of BMAC01000659.1, from coordinate 205,336 downwards.
CACCCCATAAAAAAACTCGACAAAAATGTCAAAATTATCCCACAAATACTAAATACCCAAAAGATATCATCTCCTTCAACCCTCCACCACCACTCCAACTCTTCCATTATCGTCGCCCATCGCACTGTCGTCGCCACCGCCATAGGTGTCGTCATTGTGCCACCGCCAAACAGGAAGAAGAAAAAACATTGGTGGGTGGTGAAATGTAAGTGACGGATCTAGGCGGTAAAAGATAAAAAATAAATGCAAAATAGGGGTGTTCGTCTCTTGTTTCTCGAGCAAAACTCACGTGTTCTAACATTTTGATAAATAAGCAATAGAATAAAAACCTACAAGTTATAAATAAGTAATAGAATAAAATAAAAAACTACAATCTAAAATTAAAAATAAAAATAAATAGGGATTTTTTTCTCCCAGATATTTCATTTTTATTTTTACCTATATCATATTCTTTTGGACAATTGCCTCCTAATTACACTTACTCGCCAAAAACCTAAAATTATTTTTTTAGTCCGGTAAGTGACCACTCTTTGACTTTTAGTCCGGTTTTGGATCACACTTGAAAACTAGTCCACTAAGTGAACTAAATGCTGATTTTTGGTCCACTGACCTGCTCTAGGCGGTCACTGGACCAAAAATCAGCAATTAGTCCACTTAGTGGACTAATTTTCAAGTGTGACCAAAAACCGGACTAAATGTCAAAGAGTGGTCACTTACCGGACTAAAAAAAATATTTTTGCCCGTTGTCAATGGTGGTTATGATTATGGGCAACCCGGCATGGGAGGGCATGGTGCAAACCATGTCGGGTATAATGGTTTCTCGAGCGCGAATGGTTCCTTGGGTGGTTATGGAGCTCCAAATTCCTATCCGAACGTGCAAGCTTTGATTTACTATCTGAATGTAAATTTTAATGCTTATGGTGGAGGTGCGAGTTATGGAGTTGTCGTCAATAGTGCTCCAAAGCCCGATCCGTATGCGTACCTCAAAGGTTTGAGCTCCAATGACCAAAGTGCCCCTCCCGCCCTTGATATTCTGGTTCATGCTCCTATTCCGCCCCCGATCCGACTCTCTTGGCCATTTTGCAACAATTGAATTCGTTGACCACTATGTTGGCCTCATGTGAGGCTAAGTGTAATGCTATGGATGCTACAATGAACCAATTCGCAAGTGATATTGATATGCTTAAACGAGCTCATGCGGATTCCTTACTCATGGACATGCTCCAAGAGTTAGTCAAAGTAGCTTATATGATGGGAACGAGCCTTGAGGAGGAGGTTGACTCGGATGTCGATATTGAAGGATGTTGTGAGGATGAGCCCCTTGCTCTTCTTGATGAGCCCGTTGTGCCTCTATTTGACACCGTTTTGTGTGAAGATGATTCTCGATGTGTCGTTGAGGGCAACAGCGACTTTTTAGAGGGGGAGGTGGGGGTTATTGATGATGATCTTGGAAAAATTGACGATTATCTTGAGGAGGATGAGGAGAGCAAGTCGATTTGCATCCTTGCAAATTCGCATCAAGAGGAAGAGGAGGAGAGGACGGTTAAAGGACTTGATGTTCTTAAGAGTGCGATTGAGTGGAGACCCGGAGTGATTGAGAGAATTAGCCATTTGAATTCGAGTCTTGGAGATATGATGAGAGCCAGGGTGTGGAGGTTGTTGTTGGAGGGCTTGATGTTCGTAATTTCTAAAAGCGAGTGGGTGAAGCCCATTGACTTGGTGCCCAAGACAAGCGGCTTGTTAGCTCTTGAGGATGAAGAAGGAGGATTGTTGGCCACAAGGGCTTCAATGGGTTGGAGGATGTCGATCGAGTTTAAGAAGTTTCATGAGGCCACAAAGAAAGATCGTTTCCCTCCCCCATTTATCGACCACGTGATGGACAAGATAGCCAGCCAATATTTCTTTTGCTTTATTGACTTGTCGTTGAGGCATATCAAAACCACCATTCCACCCGAGGACCTAGCCGAAACGAGCTTCAAGTGCCCGCTTGGAACGTTCACTTTTTGGCGGATCTTATATGAGCTATGCTATGCGCCAAGGATGTTCCAAAGAGTGGACCCTCCCGACAAGGAGGAGATTATCTTGGTGGACCCTCCCGTTATCTTTCCACCTTGATAAAAAAGGGAGTATGTCAAGCTAGTGACGTAAAACAAGCGCTTCTTGGGAGGCAACCCAAGTTCTTTCCATTTCTTTCTTTCTTTCTTTCTTTTATTGAAAAATCCAAAAACATTCAAAAATTTAAAAATCCAAAAACATTTGAAAAATTGAAAACTAAAAAAAAAATATTTTTGAGTTGTCTTTTGGTCCTTTCTGGTCTTTAGTTTCGTTTTGTTTGGGTTTATGTACATATTTTCTTGAGTTTTTAATTTTGTGTGATTTTCTTTTCTAGGTTTTGTTTTCCGACGTCGACCATTGGACGATTGATAAAAGTGGTAGCGTTCGTGGAACCGGGAGATACTAGCCATGCTTGATTTTTGTTCGAATTACTTGACACTTAGGTGGACCTACCGAGCTCGACTCAAACTCGCTCGGTTAAGGAAGTTTCTATTCCCCCTCATTTTACTTGGTTTTCATTAAAATGCGGGTATTGCATGGTTTAAGTGTGAGGTGGGTAGGTGGTTAGGGTCCCGATTTTTATCAAGCATGTTTTGTTGTTTTTAACTCGAGCCTTGGCGAAGTGACGCATTCTTGGCGAGCTTACTATTTGCGCATTCATATGGTTGAGTCGATTTTTGTGTCTTTTGTGTGTTTATTACATTGTTGAACAACTCCACATACTTGGAAGCTTGAATAGTTTACTTGTCGGATTTTTGCATGTATATATCCTCTCGTGTGAAGGGTTGAATTTTTGTGCTTCGTCCAAAACCCGCCTATATATATGTATAATCAATATTTTCTCGTGAAAAGATTGCAAAGCTCTAAAATCTCTTTTGATTTTGCTCCCAAATTCAGTGCAAACTAGTGAGTAGCCTTGTGTGATTTATCGGCTTACTTGCATTTTTATGGAAATTGCATTGAGGGGGTTTGACTTTGCTCGTACATGATTGAATTTGAAAATGACCTCGAGGCACATATATTACCCTTGTTCCGGCCATATCCATATATTTAAGCCACTTTAAAAATCCCAAACGAGCCCCCTTGAGCCTTTATCCCATTTCTTGTTAGCCGAGTTCAATTTTAGCTCTTGTATCTTCATGAGTTGTGAGGTAAGAGTGTATGATTAGTTGACAAGAAATGTGAGGGAAATCGATTGTGGGTTTCGGGTTTTGAGTTGCTTATACAAAAAAAAAAAAGAAAAAAAAGGAGAAGAAAAATAATACTCCAACACAAATCACAAAAAGTGATAAAAGCATGCGTTCATGTGTAAAGCCTAATTCAAAAGGCTAAGTTTAGTAAAAAGAAGCAAATTCAAAAAGCTTCTAAGTGTTGTAAAATAAAAGTCGAGAAAGTAAGTGAACGAAAAGGTTTCGAATGAGAGTTTGGTAAATTGGGAAAGGTGAAGCGATTATAAGCTTCGGGTTTTAGAAAGTAGGATTTTGTGTGTTATTGAACACGTTTGATCGTGGGTTAGCCACTATATCCAAATATTCCATACCTTACCAAAGATCCAACATTACAACCCATAATAAAGACCTCTTTCGATTCTTATTTGGTCATGTACGATGAGCAATTTTGAGCGTTCGATTTGTGAAATCTTGACAAGGTGCATGTATTAACCGTCTTGAGCGTATACACGTCCCATATAAAACACTTGAGCGAATTGAGCGAACACCCTCAAATTTCATTTGTGAGGAAGTCATCGATTTGGCTTGAATTTGAGAAAGAGTAATACGAGCAATGCTTGACGATAGCGAGTTTATGTTGATACTTCCATCATATAAATAAGAATAAGCACAAGAGTTTCTCGTTTCACATGATGTTCATTGCGTGTGCACTCTCGATTCTTTTTGTTGTTCGAGGATGAACAAACCGATAAGGGTGGGGTAGTTGTTTTGCATCGTTTTAGATAGGGTTTAGCGTCGTGTCTAGTAGTTTTGAGTCGTTTCTCGTTAGGTTTTAGGACTTTTCTCGTTTATTTTCTTTTTAGCTTTAAGAGTACAATATGTGAGGTGTTTGTGCTATTTTTGGGGTTTTAAGCTCAAATTCTTGTTTTGTAGGTGACTAAAAGCATTACATTCGCTCGGCGGACGATTTGGATCGGAAAACGAGAAATTCGACCCGAAAGCATCCAGGATCGACTGCAGAGCCAGAAATTGACTGCCGGATCGACTAAAAAGCCCCGAAATTGACTGCCGGACAGAGACCAACGTCTTGCACTAGAGAAGTCGATCGACTGCCCTTCAGTCGATCGACACCCCCTGCAGTCGATCGACTGCAACACTGAGGGCTGCGGTATTTTTGGTGTTTTTGATGTTTTTGCCCCTACAAACAACTATATAAAGCCCACACCTTGCACCATTGAAGAGACAACTCCCCTCCCAACCCTAACTTGGGTTTGGGATCAAAATCACTCTCAAGCTATAGGATAATCCTCTTTCTTAGGTTTTAGATTCAATTTCAAGTTTTGATGTAATTTCCTTTTCTAGATTAGATTTAATTTCAAGTACCTCCTTGGGTTTGTAAGCCTAAGAAGAATCCAAATACTCATTTGGATTGTTACTTGTGATGCAATTACATTCAAGCTTTGTTTCATTTCTTAATTCAAGTAAGTTTCCTTTCAATTTCATGTTTTATGCTTTATTTCCATGATTGTTCTTCATTTCCATGCTTTGTTCTTCATTTTATGCTTTTTGTCTTAGCACCTTGAATTAATGTTAGATCTTAAGAATTGGGTATGGGATCTAGATGAGTGACACGTCTAGATCATAGATTGAATCTTAGATCGTCTTGATTTCAAGTCTTTCCTATGCTTTATTTGCAATTTTATTTTCATGCATAGTTTTAGGTTAAATCTTAGATCTACACTTTGATGCTTGTTATTGTCCTTAAAGTTTTAAACTTTTCCGTCCATTTTCATTGCTTTATCCATTCATGCTTTCAATTTTTGTTAATTTTCATTATTTGAGTTTTTATGCATTGTTGTACCTTGTACTTGCATGCTTGTACATGGTGTAACATTGCTTGTTTTTGCTTATTTCCTTTACTTGCTTGCATTTCCATTGATGGCATACGACCGAGGCATCCGACCAACTTGTTATTTTAATTTCTAGCTTAGTTCAGTTAGGTTAATTGCTCTATTTGCATTTTTCCTTTACTTTTCTAACCTTGAAACACATTGAATCGAATTCTGATAATACCAAGCCAAGAACCCGTTGATATATTTCAACACCACGAAAAACTCCTCTAACAGCAATATACTCGGCTTCAGCTGTAGAAAGAGAAATGCAATTTTATTTTTTACTATACCAAGAGATAAGATTATTACCCAAGAAAAAACAACCCCCAGTAGTACTCTTTGTATCCACAACATCCCCAATCCAATCCGAATCCGTATATCGCATTAGTTCAGTACTTGTTTCCTTAGTATACCAAACACCTAAATCACACTACTGCAGAAATAGGATACGAAGGCGCCTGATTAACGGCGGTTCTGGGAAAACCGCCGTTAAATATGTTTTAACGGCGGTTTTCTGAAAAACCGCCGTTAAATCTATATTTTTACGGCGGTTTTTCAAGAAACGACGTTAAATATCTATTTTAACGGCGGTTTTTTGATAACCGCCGTTGATTCCTTTATTCCTACGGCGCTTTTATATGAAACGCCGTAAAAACCCCAACATTCTACGTCGGTTATTTGAAAACCGACGTAAAAACTGGATTCCAGCTAATTTTAACGGCGGTTTAAAAATAACCGCCGTAGAATGTATATAAAATAAAAATAGAAATCACAATTAAAAGCCACGTCATGGATCCTGGTACTTGTTGATCTACTGATCTCCACCGTCCATTCAAAACAAATCTCTTGATCTCGACCGTCCATTCAAAACAAATGTATTGACCCTTCCTTCTTCTTTCCTTTTCGTCATTTTTCCATACATCAGAGGTTAGAAAACTAACGAAACGATGTCGTACGAGGAGGATGGCCAGGAGACCTTCGAGCACACACTCCTAGTAGTCCGCGAAGTCTTCGTCTACAAGATCCCTCCGCGGCCGACGAGCGGGGGCTACAAGTGCGGCGAGTGGCTCCAGTCCGACAGGATCTGGTCGGGTCGGGTCCGGGTGGTTTCGTGCGGTACCAGATGCGAGATCCGACTCGAGGACCCGAACTCCGGCGAGTTATTCGCCGCCTGCTTCGTGAACCCGGGGCAGAGGGAGGTTGCCGTCGAGTCGGTGTTGGATTCGTCGAGATACTTCGTGCTGAGGATCGAGGACGGGCGTGGGAAGCACGCGTTCGTAGGATTGGGGTTTAACGAGCGGAATGAGGCGTTTGGTTTCAACGTGGCGTTGTCGGATCATGAGAAGCATGTGAAGAGGGAGGTGGAGAAGGAGGTGGGGAGTGCCGGCGGGGCGGCGGACGAGGGCCACATTGGTGTTCATCCTGCTCTTAATCATAGATTGAAGGTGGTTTTACAATTGTTTTTTAGTTAAGATTACTAAGATAATTAATTTGAAAGTTAAGAGTGTGCTGTGATTTTCATTGGGTTTTGGATAGATTAGGTAAAAAAAAAAAGTTTGGGAAATGCTTAAAATTCGGAAGAGGTGGCAGCAAGTTTAGACTAGGAAGTAGAAATGAACCAGTTTTTGATTTTTTTTTAATTTATCGCCTCTCTTTTTCGCTAGTGAAATTACAAGATTAGTAGTAAACGATTCAACAAATAAATCTCAAATTACACGATTAGTATCTCTTTTAACTAGTTCCAGGATGTTATTATACATTGTTGTAATCGTTTTGTTTTCTGAATGTGTTTTCCTTTTATCCATTCTTGTCATTGTGAATTGCACGGAAAATTGCTATTCAATTTTCATTCATAATCATCATAAAATAGTATAATTTTTTTTTTGTTAGCACAATAAAATCCCTACAGTAGTTGATCCTGGGCTTGTTTTGAAGCTACTAATTATTATTGATTGGTCTTTAATTAGGAAGGGGAAACAATTCGAATAAACGTAAAAAACAAAGCATCAAATGGAGCAGGCATGCTTTCTGCTGTGGGATTGTCTAGTGGACTTTTTGCTGCTACTTTGAAGGGAAAGGAAAATTCAAAAGCTCTTTCTGCTCTCTCTCAACTTGAGGTATGCACTTAAATTCTTTCTGTTCCCACAGTGGCATGAAGTATGCAATTTTCCATTTAGCTCCAAACTTCTCACTTGCATATGTTTGTTTTGATGTGATGTTTCCGCATGGTATTGTGGAAAGAGATATATTGTTGAGCGGGGGGCTAATTGGCTTACTGTGGTGAGATTTCATCTTTAGGCTCAACTTTGAATTTTGATTGTGCAAAACTATCGAACTTTTTCTCTGTCAAAAGTATACTCTCATAACGGGAACTAATATGTTTGTTGGTCAAGTGTTTAAGTGGTCCATTCCYTCCAATTATGATGCCAAATTTCTGCGCTTTGTCCCACTTAGTCTTTTTACAAGTTTTTTATTTAACACCATTGAAGAGCTCAAAAGGTTGAGAGGAGAGCCGACATAAATAGTAGAGTTTAATAACACATTATGATTTATTCTTGTACAGTTTCAAATTTTTATTTATTTTAAGAGCGCAAAAGATAAATGGATTTATTTATAGAGGCAAAGAATTACATTTATTTTCTTGAGAAAGAAATACTTTGCAGTATTGATAATTATATATATATATATATATATATATATATATATATATAATATATATATATATATATATATATATATATATATATATATTCTTGCATTAATCTAATTTTTTATATTATTTCTGTTTTTGATGGAAAAGGCCTGAGTCACGAATTTTAAACCATTGCCTATATGAGGAGTCTAAAATAAGACATGATTTCTAGTTTGTGGGGGTGGGGAATGAAGCTGGTAGCCTTTTATTTTCTTAATTCACTGGTGGCTCATATATTTATATCTTCTGGACCTTATTTATCTTCTGTCTATCTTCTGTTTATCTTCTTTATTTACGAATCCCAGAGGGGAAAAGGGTCATTTTGAACCGTTTACTTTGGCTTTGCTCTCATTTGTTTCTGTTGACATGGTCAGGAACGGGAATCAAGTCGGGTGGAAGACAATGGGCACCAATTATCTTCTGGAAATAATATTAGTAGCCACGTTATTGTACGAGATAGGATGAGAGTCGGTGGGAGTGGGAATGACAGGCTTCCCGGAGCTGTGCTACTTGCTAGAGAGAGGGCTTTTGCAAACGTTTATATTTTGTTTCCCGGAGCTGTGCTCATTTGTTTCCCGGATTGATGCCTCGTTTGGATATTGGTTCATTATGCCGATTTATTTGGTTCATAGTGCTATTCTTACCATTGTGATAAGTTTCTCGATTTATATTTGTTCGTCGTGGCTTGAACTAAACTTTGTACTTACTCATTGTTTTAATAGAAAATATGGTTTATTTTTACCAAGAGTATTATTTTTTTATAATTGTATTTGCATTTAATTTGTATTTTTATTTCTTTTTTTTTTAATTTTTTAACTACTTTCTAGAAGGTATTTCCCAGAACCGTCGTAAATTGTCTGTTTTGGAAAACAGGCTTTCTAGAAGGTATATTTTAGAAAAACCCCCGTAAAACGCTTCATTCTACGGCGGTTCAAAAAACCGCCCGTTAAATCCCAAAAAAACCGCCGTTAATTCATGATTTTTTACGGCGGTTTTTAAAAACCGCCGTAAAATTTAACGGCGGTCGATATAAAGGCGGTTCAAAAACCGCCGTTAAAAGCTCAAAAAAACTGTCGTTAAAGTGCTGTTTTGCAGTAGTGTCACTTGTACCAGCTACATACATATTAATTTGTTCAACAGCTTTTAAATGTGATTCTTTAGAATTTGACTGGTACCTAACACATAGATACACGCTATACATAATATCCGACCTTCCAGCCGTCACTTATAAGAGACTCCCTATCATGCTCCTATACAAGGTGTTATAAACATTAATACCAACACCATCTCTAGACAATTTCATGGTTCTGCCTAACGGTGTTTTCTTAGGCGTAGCATTCTCTAACCCAAACTTCTTAAGAGAGGTTACCTTCCATACTCATCTCGAATGTGTCAGACATTCTCGTAATAAACTCACTCACCATATGCTCGTTAGTAGATCCAAAAATTATATCATCTACATAAATCTGGACAATCAAAATGTGCTTATTCGATTTAAGGAGAAATAAGGTTTTATCAACTTCCCCACGTCTAAAATTTAAGAAAAGCAAGTGCTGAGTCAACCTTTCGTACTAAGCCCTGAGAGCTTGCTTTAAACCATACAACGCCTTTTTTAATTTTAAAACAAAATCTGGTATGTGAGGATCAACAAACCCTATAGGTTGCTCAACAAATACTTCTTCACTTAAAACCCCATTCAGAAAAGTACTTTTTATGTCCATTTGATGTAGAGACATTTTCATATAGCATGCTACAGCAAGTAAGAGTCTTACCGATTCAATACAAGCAGCCGGAGCAAACATCTCATCAAAATCAATACCCTCAATTTGAGTGTATCGTTATGCAACCAATCATGCCTTGTTTCTCACAATATTGCCAGCCTCATCTATTTTATTCTTGAAGATCCACTTCGTACCCGTAACATGTGAATTTTCTAGACGAGGAACTAAGTCGCATACATGCTTTGGCTCTGTTTTGGAAAGAAACAAAGATTATTGAATTTGAGAACAGTTAGTAGATAAGCAAACAAACCTTAGCATCTCTCTGGAGTTTATTTGTCACTTTCTTGTACTTCTTCGTCGAGGTCTCCAATGATTTGGCCCGTAGAATGGTTCCTCTAAATTCTCGAGGGTATGTCCCTATGATGTAAGTCAATCTGACCAGCTGGATCTTCCTCATATGAATCTGAATAGGATTCTAGAGCAGCCTGAGTTGGTGTCAAGTTTCGTGTCATGACACCGGTACCGTCACCCCCTGCATATTCGGTACCGTCACCCCCTGCATCTTCAGTTTCTACACCTGTAGTTTCATCTACGCCAACCTTAACATTTTCCTAAGGATTCTGATCATAAACCAGATCATTATCTTCAGCAGGTCTAACACCACCAATCATATCACCAAACTCGACATTTACTGACTCAGTCATGCAACGCGTTCTAAGATTATGCACTCTATATGCATGACTATTTTGAGAATACCCCATGAAAATAAATTTCACTCTTTGAATAAAATTTTGAAAGATGACTTCTATCATTTAGCACATAACAAATACACCCAAAAATACGAAAATAGCTCAAATTTAGCTTTTTGCCCAACAACAACTCATAGGGAGTAACACATGACCCAATTCTAAAATACACCCTATTAATTATGTGACATGAAGTATTCATTGCTTTCACCAAAAAAACGTTTTACAATCCCATTTGAAATAAGTATAGTCCTAGTAATCTCTGCAAGAGATCTATTTTTATGTTCGACTATTCCAATTTGTTGGGGTTGATGGTTGAAGAAAATTCATGGGTTAAACCAACTTTGGAACAATAATTTGAAAAAGACATATTCTCAAACTCTTTTCCATGGTCCGACCTTATTCTACCTATACTCGCACCAAAATGAACACTTAACTTTTTCACAAGTTTTTTAAACGTTTCGAAAGCCTCAGACTTTTTTTTTTAAATTTTACTCATATAAAACGAGAGAAATCATCTACAATCACAAGTACATAACTCTTACCACCAAGTATTTCTACTTCAAGTGGACCCATAAGATCCATATGAAGAAGTTCGAAACAGTTTGATGTAGTGAGACTCTGCACATTTGGATGTGACACCCTGACCTGCTTCCCTTTCTGACATGCCTCGCAAACTGGAATGATTTTAGTATAGAGCTTAGGTAGTCCATTCACTACTTCATTCTTGGACAATATCTCCAACATCTTGGAATTAACATGCTCGAGCTTTTGATGCCACACCTCGGCATCACTTAGTTGAGATAGTTTGCAGAACACATCACCGTTGATTTGGTAGCAATCGTCCTAAGTCCTCTCACCAGTAAGAATACATAAACTTCGCACTTTTCATGAGTGAACTTGACAATGAACCCACTATCACAGAGTTGGCTAATACTTATCAAGTTCGCAGTTAAGCCTTCAACAAGCAATACACCTTCAAGCTTTGCAGTCTCAGGAACATGAAGGGTTCCTTGGCCAACTATTTGGCCATTTGCACCTCCACCATACTTCAACTTTCCTCCTTGAAACTTGACAATATTTGAGAGAAGATCTTCTGAGCCGATTATATGTTTAGAGCATCCGTTGTCGAAGTATCAAGCTCCAGGAATGTGGGATTTTAGAGATGAATAGATCATATTGCATTTGATCTCGTTCTTTTTGACCTACACCAGTTTGACTATGGTGTCAATTTTGGAGTCAGAAATACGGAAACCATCACGGATCTCAGCAATCAACTTCGACCTTTTAAACTGACTTTGCTTACCAACAATCTTCCAGCAGAATGGTCGGATGTGATCTCGTTCACCACAATGATGACACACGTATTGTCTTCTTCTCCGCTTGTGGCGTTTGGTCGTCTCCAATATTCAGCTTGATTCTGGCATTTTGTTGATCAGACTTGTACCCAATCCTGTGTTTCGATGAATATGGGATACTCAATTATAAAATTTTGTCAAGCTTAGCCTTGCCCTTATCGAGGTTCATGAGGATTTCTTGGATCTTCTTCAAATCAGTCTTCACTCGATCTAGCTCAACATCTTTTCTAGTGAGTGACGACTCCAATCGGACAATAATATTCAGTTGATCATCCTTTTCGGGAGACAGTTTGTTTACCTTGATCATAAGAGTCTTGACTCTGAGCATTTGATGACCCTAGTTGGCAAATAATTCTTCATACTCAATTCTCAGCTTCTCGTATCTGTCAAGTGTTTCCTCAATTTCAGCATTCAAGCACCAGGTGTTGGTTTTGGTGTTACCAACACGAATGTCATCATCCCACACAATGTTAGCAAACAATGCTGGAACAGTATTGGATGCGTCAGAATTGCTGTCCTCTTCATTGAACTCTTTTGCAATCAAGTTCTTCTTCCTCAGAGTATTTGCACATACATTTCTATAATGTCCCCAACCTTTACACTCATGACATTGAACTTTATTAAGAGACTTTGGCAAACTACAGGTTTTGGATTCCGAAGATGAAGACCGAAATTTGGCAAGTGTACACCCTGATGATCTTGGTGTTGGCGTCTCTAGCTTGAATTTTAATTAAGACCCTCCAACGTTGTTTTTCCTCTTCAAGTGCTTGTTGAATCGTTGAGAAATAAGAGACACTTCTTCTTCTCCAAGTGTGGTAGTTTCAACCTTCTCTAGTAGCTCTCTCCAATCAATATCTTCATCATCATCAGAGATAACATCGGAAGTTAGAGAACCATTTTTCTCTTTTGAGTTGGAACCAAGATGTTCCATCTCAAATGTCTTGAGCGAGCCTACTAATGCATCGAAGTTTAAATCATCGGTGTCCTTTACTTCTTCAATACCTACCACTTTGATGCTAAATTCCTTCGAGATCGATCTTAGCAATTTTCCCACAAGTCGTGAGTTAGTCATACCTTCACCAAGTTCTTCGCACTCGTTAGAAATATCCGAGAATCTCATAGTATAGTCCATGATGGACTCTTTCTCGTCCATCCTCATTGACTCAAAAGTAGTAGTCAACATCCCCAATCTTGATTTTTTGACACTGTGAGTTCCTTCACACACCCTCTGCAATGCATCCCATGCATCTTTCGCCGACTTGAACTTTTTAATCACTTTATAGTAGATTGAATCAACATAGCCACAGAGAGTGTTGATAGACTTGGAGTTCCAATTAGACACGGCTAATTTATCAGCCGTCCACTCTTCTTCACTCTTGATGATGGTATCACCATCAGCATCAGTAATGCATGGGATATCCCACCAACTACACTACTACAGAAATAGGCTATTACAACGGCAAATCTACGACGGTTGTCGAATAACCGTTGCAATAGAGCAATCCGGCAAATCCTACAACGGTTAAGTTTATAACCGTTGTAAATAATCTACTACTACAACGGTTATGTGACAACCGTTATAAACGGCCGTAGTAAAATATATTTAACCGATATACTACAACGGTTATTTAATAACCGTTGTAGATACACGTCGTAAATTATAATTAATTTAATTAAGTTAACATTGCTTTCTAATTAAATATTATATTAAACATTAGTAAAAGATTAAACACCCATATATTAACCCTAACCCCAAAACCCACGTCCCTGTCCTCCCGCCACATCCAAACCCACGCTCTAGAATTCTCCTCCCCACATCCAAAGTCGAGTTTGCTGCGGTCAACACCACCCCTGCCGGTGGCAGTCTTCGGCGACCACCAACAGCAGTCCGACGACTTAGCCCCCACCGACACTCAAAAAGTTCCAACAGCGTTACCTAAGGTATGTTTCTATCTTGGATTTTTTAATTCGAATTTCATAATTAGTTGTTGAAATTACATAGTTGTTGGTGTGACTTACATTGAATCGATTCAATTTCGCATTCGTCTGAAACTGAACGGAGATAGGATTATGTTTCTCGTGGTTTTGATAATGATATCGTTTCTGCATTTTCTGGGTCAACTCGCAGCCTCCAATGCAGGAGCAATCAGGTGTGTACTTCTGTATTTTGCCTTTTCGGCTTCTTGTTGGTGTTCAATTTTATTTAATTTTCATATTTTCTAGTTTTTTTAATTAGCAGACTTGGGTTTTTCATTTTGCTATGTTTGAAAATAGTTGAATTTTGTTGGACATACATACTACTCAATTTTGTGTAGCCAATAAGTTTGACAAAATGACACAGTGAACTGTAACCGGCAAAATGATCCGTGTTGTTGCTTGCAGAAACGGAATGTAAGGAAAGCTCATAAGAGTGTAATAACAGCCATGAAAAAGGAGCCTTGGTGTGTATAGATGGGACATTTGCAACTCCTCCTAACCAGAAGGCATTGGCTCTTGGCGCTGATATTATTGTACCACTCTGCAACAAAATACATCGGTGGCCACAATGATGTTCTCGGATATTGGCAAGAAAGACAAAGGTTCAAATTCCTCGATCCATCGCGAATTTATTATTATTTTCTTCTATTTTTTTTGTTGTTAATTTATGTTCTGTATTTGATTATATGTATATATCTTCTATCTGTAGATCTGTTGACCAGAGACTACCTCTCCGATCACAAGTTATCTGTCTCCACCTACAGTGAATCTGGAGCGGTGAGATTTCTTACCTTTTTTTCAGCAAATAATGTAAATTTATTGCGTTTTTTTATTAATAATGGACTTTCATTATTATTAATTTAGTACTTTTTTTTTTGGAATCTTGATCATGTGCTACCAATAGTAATAGCCTGAGTGATAAACTGAGATAAATGTGACCTAATTTAGCAGATTCCAGAGGTTGTAATTGGAAGAAGGATAGTATTAACATGATTGAGATATTGGTCTGGAATAATTGGATTGTGAACTCATCCCGAATATAAGTTTTCTTTTTTATATCTAATCCTCTTTCTAAGCGAGGTAAAATGAATAAATAATAGAATTAGCAATGGAAATTCAAACAAAGCAGAAGAAGATTCAAATTAAATACGTCCAAAGAAGAAAGCCGTCATAGGCAGTAGATACAAGATATTATAAATCAATAAAGTAAATCCAACCACACACGAGCGAATTCTTAAAAATCTTTTTTTTTTTTTTTTTTGTAAATCCTCATAAGGTTCTCAATTTTTTACTTTGATAACTCTCTCTAAGTATATTTAATTTTCTCTTGTTTTGACCATTGAATTTGAATATGGAAGGGATGAATGGGGGATTTACATGTTTTTTAGGACCTTATAAGTATTTGAGGAAAATTCATCAATAGGATAATAGTTAGACATCATCGATAGAATCAATCGTCTTTTACTGAAGTCTGTGGCGCTTCAAAGTAGCTACTGCAGTTAACTACAACATAAGATAATATTAGTGTTTGAAGAAATAAACTTTGGAACTGGTCCCCAATCCTTTTCTATTATTAAGTTCTTTATGTGGCAAATTGTTTATGCATTACATTTAGAAAATTAAAGCTCTTGTTGTTCTTGCAATTACAGAACACAACAGTGTCTTGACATGCGTGTAAAAATACTGGATGCCATCTGCATTTTTTACAATTTCCATTGGGTTTATTTTCTTCTTCCGTTCATTTAGTGCTAATTGCTTTAGGATCCATTTTGAGTTATGATAATGATATTTTTATTAAGCATATCCTCATTCTTTCTCAGGAGCACCGAATCTGAAAATGTTGAAAATATCTCACTTGATGTTGCGTTCATTGAAAATTTAACTGATGAATTCAAAGAAGCATCAGATGATGATGGTTATCTTTTGGAGGTTTAGACTTTATTCTGTTTATTTTTCATCACCCATTTGACTTTTTTTTTTTAAATAATTGGCCATTGAGCGTTTAATCATTTTTAGGACTCAAGCCACCCATATGTTGTCGAAACTGAGACTGGCGAAACTCCAGAAGGTTACTATTCCAATAAACTCTTTTCACGTCCAGCATCTTCTCCTCTTGATCTTTCAACTTATGTATGATGACTTTTTGTTATGGGATTGGTATCATTAGAAGTGTTGATATTTGTCCAGATGAAATAGCTTCTAGTAACTTCTTGGCTCAGAATAAGGAATTTCATGCTGATCTTGCAATTCAGAAGAAAGAAATTGGATAGGCTGAGAAAGAAGGTATATTCTCTCTGTTTTATTTTGTTTTGGTATATGAAACTTTAGTCGTTGCTTCACTGCAGTTATTTATTGATAAGTGAGATGATTATTTTTTCTGGATTTTACCTAACTGGGCTGAAGAGAATGAGAAGTTGATTAAGAATTCGCCTTGCCGTTCTGATATACAAATACATTTCTGCTATTGTGCTTTGTATTTGTATATACTAGTCCCTTCTCTTTTCCAACAGTCAAGTCAACTTTGGTAAATCTTGAAGTAGCCTTTATTCTAATTCAAATTATCCCGCTCTTTACAGTTTCTATCGAGCAAAGTGAGGGATTATATTATCTGTTTAATGAATTCTTCCTTGTTATGTATCCTACTCCAAAGCTGTAATACTGGTAGTGGGCCGTATGTTTCCTCGACACTCTCCTTAGTTGAAACTTGTTTAATGGTGTTGTAAAAAATAATAGGAAAAGAAAATAGGAAATAAACTGAACACAATCCTCATCTGCTCTATTCATGTTGTAAAGTTCTCGTATTCCTGATTCTGATGGTTGAAGTTAATTTTTTTTGCTTGTAATGACTATGTTTTCCATGCATTAGCATTTAGGCATCTGCATTATTTTGGATATATTCATGTCTCTTTCCTTTCTTGGCGTCATATCTTGGTGGGCTTTGGTTGTGGTCTTTTGTAGCCTTCTGTGTGCTAAGCTGCATACTGTTGCCGTAGGACCCAGTTTGCTGTTGACTAAACTGGCAATATATAGCCTGAGCATATTTTTTGCTCTCTTCCTGTTCTTTGATTTCATGTTGCTCTAACCTAAATATCTGGCCGGACTTTGCTCGTGTTTGATAGTTGGTCGTCCATTTGTTACTCCTATTTTCATCTCTTAAGTTCTCAATCATCCATAATTTTAGTGTTTTTTCCTCTTCAAATTCGTTGAGTTAACTTCTTTTGAGAATTTCAGGACCCAGAATTCAGAAAGTTCTTAGAAAGCTTCAATAACAGTGCTGAAACATTTCAAGATGAAGATGAGGTATGATATTTACTATTTGTTATTCCTTCCTACATTTTTCTTTGTACTTTAGAATATTTTAGATTTCCTTTAGTATTTGTTTGAGTAACCCTCAACTCAGTCCTCAGATCCTTAACATTGTTATTTTCACCAGAAGTTATGGTGAACTTCTATTAAGGATAGGACAGATAGCAAATATTTTATTTTGTGCCTTAAGCTTAGGACTTTGTTGATCGTGACACTTATCGCGACCTTTTAATTTTAATTTTAACTTACAAAAAGTACTCCACACCAATTAATTTTAGTTTTTAAATTTTCTGCCTATTTTAACTTTTTTTTTCTCCTTATTGGTTTTCTCTAACTACAACAATAGGAAGAAGATTTTATAGAAGTATCTTGTTCATGATTAGGTTAAAAATAATGCAATTTCCTTTAAATTTATTGCTTATGAACATTATGATATATTAGTGTTCTTGCAGTGTGTTATTTATTTTTGAATATTCCGACGTAATTGA
Organism: Phtheirospermum japonicum; assembly: GCA_014905375.1. Lineage (NCBI taxonomy): Eukaryota > Viridiplantae > Streptophyta > Magnoliopsida > Lamiales > Orobanchaceae > Phtheirospermum > Phtheirospermum japonicum. The sequence goes on along the minus strand of BMAC01000659.1, from coordinate 187,932 downwards.
GTTAATACATTGATTGTATTCACATGGAGTTATTTATTCATTTGAACTGCACAATATAATTTTTCTTGGTGCTTTAATTTGATTTTTTTTAATAATTATAATTATTTCTAATTCAGTTAGTCATTTTTTCTTTTTTTTTTTCATCTTATGATGATCATATTCTAGGTACTGTGAGATAAAACTGCCATCTGGGGTGAAGAAATTGATAGACACGAGATGTCGAGCGACAATCGGGACGGTATCGAACTCAGAGCACGAAGCGAAGAAGCTAAGAAAGGCTGGGCATAGCCGGTGGTTCATTCTTGTCGTTATGCGCATTCGGTTTTATTGTAATGTTTTATTTTACTTATCCCTATTTTTTCACCAAGTGCTCTATGAATACTTTTAACATGTTGGATGGTAAACACACGAGTCGATCCAAGCAAACCGTTCATTGGATTTTTCCGATCGTTAGTAATTGCAATCCTTTATTATTATTATTATTATTATTATTATTATTATTATTATTATTATTATTATTATTATTCTCTCGGTTTATATTTGCAGTACATTTGTACAGTTGGTTATTAACCTATTTAATCAAATTTTATTTTTGTTGTATATTAGTGTTATAAGCAATTCGGAGGTTGGGAATGTGGATATTACGTTATGCATTGGATGTGGACCATAATTCGAGTAGGAATAACGGACAACTGGGAGGAGGTAATATAATTTCTAACTTTAACTATTTTATTTATAATTTGTATTTGTTATTGTGTTACAATATATGTTATAGGTATTTAATGATACCGAACGACTTCATCCAAATGACATTGAAGAAATTCGGAAACAATGGGCAAGATGTTTTTTGAAATGAAGAATGGATTATTGGATGATTAGAATCGTGGGTTATTTTAGCATTGAGTTTTAGAAATTTATTAATTAGGTTGGTTTTTGTCGTTTGGATTCGAGATGTGACTTGGATGTGTTTAAAACTAGTACTTTGTGTAGGCCATACTTATTTCATTGTTCAATTTATATAGGTTGTTCTAATGAATTTTACATTGTATAGCTCCGGTTAAGTATGAAACTATTTTGGTTGGATTATTATTAGATTATGTTCTTGGTTTTGCTTTTCTTTTCAGGTGGATTGTTTTGTGGTGTTGTATGCTTATTGTTTGGATGGGTTATGTGAAGTAAATCGATTACAAATTTACAGGTGTGAATCGTCTAAAATGACAAAAATGGAAAATAAAAAACGGTAATTTAACATCAGTTATATTAATAACCGATGTAAATATATGACATTTATACATCGGTTTTTATTCGACCGATGTACGTGCTCACATATTACATCGGCTATTTAAATGACCGATGTGAAATCAACGATGTTTACATCGGGTTTTATTATTTTTACATCGGGTCTTAGAGAAACCGATGTAGTATAATCTAATTTTACATCAGGTATTTTATGTCTTACATCGGGCATTTCATGTTTTTACATCGGTTACTCTGGAAACAGATGTAGTTCATACCTGTCTTACATCGGTTCTACAACCGATGTAGTATTGTGAACATTCTACAACGGAGGCTATTACATCGGTTTAATAACCGATGTAATAGCCCTTTTTTGTAGTAGTGCTAGTATGGTTCTCCACGCTCGTTCATCAATGGTATTGATGTGCCACCTCATCCTTTGTTTTCAGAGAGAATAGTTCTCACCATTAAGGATTGGAGATTGCGAATTTCCTTGAGCATCCATAGCGTCTTAAAAAATAAGGATCAGTATACTTAGTAAGGCAAGTATTTGGTTCTGATACCAATTGTAAATTTGTAAGTCTATGGTTATTAAATAAGTATTAGTAAATAGGTGTTAAGCCTGGTGTTAATAACAATAGAATTGACACTAAACAAAATTGAAATAATAAGCAGCGAAATAATTAATAAGAATAAAAGAACACAACAAATTAATTTCGTTCGTAAGCAATGTGCTTACGAACTGGGTACACAAACCTGAAAACTATATTCCTTCAATTTGTTTAAGATCAAATACAAAATCATAAAGTAATATATGAAAAGATTAGTATCAACAATTGATACTAAATACTTGCAGGTACGCTATGCTGATCTTCTATGTCGGTTACGCAACTTCAAAAATGTATGAATCGTGGATCGCGGCTTCAAGACTTACTTGTACTTATGTTCCCTTGTATTTTGTGAAATCTGCTGCGTGAAAAGTCGTGGTGCTTTACACGTCTCCTTCTACTCTTAAATAGATAAGAGTCACAACCTTGATAAATAAGCTAACTAATCTAAACTCTATCTAGGAAACAAAATAAAAACCAATTATAATTTTTTAATATTTTAAACTAGAACAAAAAACAAACAAATAACAACAGAAGAGAAATGAGACAATTGCCATGAATAATATTCCCGACACAACTATTGTGCCTTATAAAAATTATTTCGGTAATTTTTGCTTGTAGCCTGTCATCATTGGCTCGTCACGAGTGGCATTTTATTGTATTTTTGGCCAAAAATAAAAACGAGTTAAAGAGTAAATAATTCAAACGTAAATTTCTATCCAAAAAGGGATGTCGTATAGAGAAGACGTAATGCTCCATCTTATCCTCATCCTCATTTAGATCTAATTGCGTTAAAGGATGTGATATGGCAATTAATACGATTAAATACATTCATTAAAAGTACGATTTATTGGCAAAGTTGTGAAGCAGCAACAGCAACACACACAAGCTGATATATCTGCATCTGTGTATGATTAAAGTTGTGGGAGAATTTCGAAAAGAATAAAGAGACCATCAAATCATTTATACTATAAAAGAAACGTTCACTTTTTCTAGTAGTAAAGGATATGGGGTGGTGAGTATAATGGTCTAGTGAATTTTACTCCATTGCTGGTGTAATACCTATCCTAGTTTTAGGCACAGTTGTGTGTGTGTTCAGTTTTATACATTCACACGATATTTACAATTATTATGAACCATATATCAAAATTAAATGTCCATCTCAAATTATATGACTATTTTGACTTACAAATTGTTAAGTTTGGTTATTTATCTGATAATAAATGAGAAATTGGTTCCATGATTAAAAATGATCATAAATTAAGCGACGGAAAAAAACATCTACACCAAATATGAAAAGCACAAGTCGAGATAGGAAAAATATTATAATCAAATTCAGTTAATCTCAAATTCTTAGTTCTCAAGCAATTCCTTTTAATTTTCTGAACCAAAAAAAAAAAAAAGAAGGAAAAATGGAAGGATAAAACTAAATCAACAACGACCCTCAAACGTTTACACAGCAGGAACCGAAGCAGAAAGGAAAAATGCAACAGAGTCGCGTGTTACGCTACCCTCGCAAAACTTTGCTGACACGTAAGCATTCAGTTACACAAATTGGATTACACTCCCCCTTACTCCGACGTCGTTTCTGCACCAACCTAACTCCATCCACCGTCGGATCAAATACGGACGCTCCAGATCTACCAGGCGCACTGTCATCCCGTGGGCCGCGACTCAACTGAAACAAAAGTTTCTTTTGCTTCCACAATTCAGCGTGCTCCAAAACGAGCATCTCGTGAAAGGGACAATATTGTTACGACATCAACGGCTGAGATTAAGATGCTCGCAGTTTAATCAATGGTTCAGATTTTCCCAAGAGAGCTGATCTCAGAAAGTTGGTTTTGCTCTTCTATTTATACACACTCTGGTGCTCAGTCGTGTGTATATTCACTCAAAAGCTTCTCTTTTAGTTCTCCGTCTTCACGTTTTCGGTGAGTGTATTTCAATATTTTCTAGTCATGCTTTTCACATTATTGGGATTTATTTTTTTCTACGTCTCGTTGAAAGCGTATTGCGCAGAATTTTATTTTTGCATTGAATTTTATATTTCGTAATTTAGTTTCATTTGATCGTTCAAATTCTGATATTTCTGTTTTATGATCAAATTCGCAAATATTTCCTGAACTTGGTAGGATTTAACTTGCATTGAGTAATAGGTTTGTACTATTAGGAAAAAATAATTGATTATTATACCCTTTTTTCCATTATCTCTGTAAATGAACTCACACGTTGATTTTATGCTAATTTAGGGTCAAAATGGGAATCAAATTCAGAACAATTGCTCTCTGCCTTCTCCTTTCGAGCCTATCGTTTTCTCTTTCACTTTCCGCATCAGATGACGGGCTGATCCGAATCGGGCTGAAAAAGCTGAAGTTCGATCAAAACAACCGTGTCGCTGCTCGCCTCGAGAACAATGGAGAGGAACAAATGAGGGCCTCGACAAGGAAATATAGTCCCAGGGGCAAATCTGTAAATAACGCGGACACTGATATCGTGGCGTTGAAGAATTACATGGATGCTCAGTACTTTGGAGAGATCGGTGTTGGCACTCCTCCTCAGAAATTCACCGTTATTTTCGATACCGGCAGCTCGAATCTGTGGGTCCCATCTTCAAAGTGCTATTTTTCGGTTCCGTGTCTCTTCCATTCCAAATACAAGTCGAGCCAGTCGAGCACTTATAAAGCCAATGGTTAGTTTTTATTTTAATTTGTGTATATTTGCAAATTTATTTAAAGAACAAATAAACTTAAGTATTTGTATGAGAGACTTATATGAGAAAACAATTAGTTGGGGTTATCATGCATGGATGAGTTTTTAGGATATATAATTTATTGTTCAGGAAAATCGGCCGCAATTCAGTATGGGAGTGGATCTATATCTGGCTTCTTTAGTGAGGATAACGTCGAGATTGGTAATCTAGTTATCAATAGTCAGGTTTGTTCACTTTCTGTTTTTCGGTTAACTGTTTTTTATATTGATTCGTTGAAATCTAGTTAGCTTGTTGATGTGACCAGGAATTCATCGAGGCGACAAGCGAACCGAGTGTTTCGTTTGTTGTTGCTAAGTTTGACGGCATATTGGGACTCGGTTTCAAAGAGATCTCAGTCGGAAATTCAACACCCGTGTGGTACGAGTTTTCACCCTCTCTTTTAGGGCCTGCAATTTTAAGCCCGACCTGGCCCGAAACAGGGAGGCCCTGGTCTCATATTTAGAGGCCCGGAAATTTTAAAGGGCTCTATGGGCTGGGTCGAGGCTTCCAAAATAGTGACCCAAGGGAATTTTGGCCCGGCCTGATTTTAGGACTCGGCCCGGTGGGCCCAATTCGGACCAATGCAAGCTCTATTCTTTTTTTGTGTGTTTGCATGTTGTTAATTGTTTGATGGAGCCTTTTTTTTTTGTAGGTACAACATGGTTACACAAGGTCTTGTTAAGGAGCCCGTGTTCTCATTTTGGCTCAACCGGGATGTAAAGGAAGAAATAGGTGGTGAAATAGTATTTGGTGGTGTCGATCCAAAGCATCACAAGGGTCAACATACATATGTCCCCGTGACACAGAAAGGCTACTGGCAGGTCCTTTTTTTTTTTCCCCTATATTATTCTCGGTGGTGTCGAGAACATTTTTAAAACGGTCTAGAACTTTCTCTAACTTTTTCCTGACGGTTATTATTTTGTAGTTTGATATGGGTGATGTTCTCATTGGTGGCAAAAAAAGTGGTATTTTTCATCGATCATATTTTTTAATGCAAGATAAATTTATATAACGTATTATGTAATCTAATGTCAATTGTTATTTTCTTAGGATTTTGCAAAGGTGGATGCTCGGCAATTGCGGACTCTGGGACCTCTCTCATAGCTGGCCCATCGGTAACTAATTTTCATTTTTATTGAATTATTTGTTAGTAGAGGCTTACATTATGTAATCTTGTTTTCTTCATAAACATATGTATGTAGTCTGTGGTCGCGATGATTAATCAAGCTATAGGAGCTGCTGGAGTTGTTAACCAAGAATGCAAGTCCGTGGTTGACCAATACGGTCAAACCATTATCGATCTTCTCGTGGCGAAGGTACTAATTAACCAACTATTTATAATAATGATAATTTTTTTTTTGTATGTGTGTCAAATTTTCTTGTTTTGTTGGTACAGGTGAAACCACAGAAAATATGCTCGCAAGTTGGGTTATGCACGTTGGCTGGGACTCGTGGTGTGAGGTAGCAAATTTGTAATATTATGAAATGAAAAGTTTTGTTTTGGTAATATAATTTTCGTGTAAATGTTTTTTTTAGTGTTAATTCTTCGTGTGTATCTGCGTAGTGGGGGCATCGAGAGCGTTGTGGATGAGACAGCTGGACGATCTTCCGGCTTGGGTGATGCCATGTGTCCAGCTTGTGAAATGGCTGTTGTTTGGATGCAAAACCAACTCAGGCAGAACAAGACTCAAGACCACATTCTGAAATATGTAGACGAGGTACATCACGATTATTAATTTTTATATTTATTATTTTTATTTTGTTTTTGTGCCGTCTCATCTGATGAAATTTGCAGCTTTGCGAGCGGATGCCTAATCCAATGGGAGAATCGACCGTCGACTGTGAAAGCATTTCTTCTATGCCTAGTGTGTCCTTCACAATCGGTGGGAAAGTCTTTGATTTGTCTGCAAAACAGGTACAAATTCATTAATTTAGCATATAATAATTTTAAATTCTGAAATTTTGCGGCTCCCAAGATTTATTTATTTTATTTAACAAGGATAATTTTTTTTAATAAAATAAAAATACCCCTGAAGTTCCACTTAAATTTAAAAAAACAAAACAAGATAATGATTCGAACTTGAGAAATCAAACGCTAATTTCCTTTCACTTGTCAAGTTGTCAGCATACATCTTTGTTTTATGTCACCTTGTAACTATGTTGGTTTTTGGTCTTAAATCAGTACATACTTAAGGTGGGCGAGGGTGCACAAGCACAATGCATAAGCGGTTTCATTGGTCTAGATATTCCTCCTCCTCGCGGGCCTCTCTGGTAATTTTCTCCATTTTTTTTATATGTGAATATTTATTTTGAGTTGTTTCAGTTTAGCTGAAGAGCTTCTTCATTTTTTTTTTTAATGGCTTATAGGATCTTGGGAGATACTTTTATGGGTCCTTACCACACCGTGTTCGATTATGGCAAATTGAGAGTTGGGTTTGCTGAAGCAGCTTAGATGAATACTCTTGCTTAGATGAATACTCTTATATATAAGTACACTGTGTGTGGGGTTAGACAGTTGCTTTTAAGGTGTGAACATTTGTTCTTAAAAAGATCATGTAAATACATGTGGCTCTGTTTGACCTAATATAAGGATTTGATTTAAAAGATATGTATTGGAGTTTAAGTCTCATAAGGCAAAAAAGGGTAAAAGAATTTCCTATTAAAAAAAAATTCGTGATTTTCTTTAAACCAACATTTGCCGAGGAATCAATGGGTCATCATCAGTCAACTGTTGGAATCAATTAAGAATCAATCAAGACAAATTAAGGGATTAATCATACAAACAAGAATCAATCGAGATCTCTTAAATTAGTTTTTTAAATTATTCTCTTTCCTTGTACAAATCATCTTTGACCCTATATAAAGGAGTCTGTAATTCTTTGTAAAACACACAACAATGAATACAAATCACTTTACAATCCAATACCATGTTCTAACATGGTATCAGAGCAGATTATGATTCTAGAAACTCAAAATTAAATCATCATCATTTCAATACCTTCTCAGCCTTTTTTTTCTGTTCCAATACCTTCTCGATTTTTCTTTTCAGTTTTTTGATCAAGGCAGTAGCCTCTTCCTTCTTTTCTTTCCCTGAAAAGAAAACATAAAATCCAAAATGTCAAACGATCCACAGACAACCCTCACAACCAATACAACCAACACAAATAACACAGCACATAATGAAATAACCCTCCAGATTGCAAATCTAGTACGAAATTCCGACAATGTTACACTCGGATTTAAACTAGATGGGAACAACTACCCACTGTGGTCTCGACTTATAAGAGTGGCCATAGGAAGCAGAGGAAAATCCAGCCACATTACTGGACAACCACCACCACCAAACGCAGCAGATCCAACCTATTATCAATGGGAGCTCATGGCTCATACAAAACATGGAAGGAAAATTAGTAACAAACTTTGCTCAACATCAGACTGCCAAGGCCGTATGGGATAGCCTGGCAATCACGTACGGGAGTGGAACAGACCCGTTCCAAATCTACGATTTGGAGGTAAAAGCCAACAAAGTCAATCAAGGCCAACTTACCTTGGAGGATTACTGGAATCAATTACAGGCGATATGGCTCACCATCGACCGAAGAGAGCCGAACCCTCTCGGCTACTGCGAGGAAGGAATCAATAAATATAGGAAAATCATCGCAAACCGGCGATTATACCAATTCCTTTCCGGATTAGATACCAAGTACGATGGTATTCGGCGAGATATCCTCAAAGAGATACCAATTCCCTCAGCCGAATCGGCGTTCTCAAAGGTAAGAAGGGAGGCCGCCCGATTACAAATCTTGCAACCGGCAACTAACCCCACCGATTCGGACTCATCATCGGGAGTATGAGCCGGGTTTGGAGCTCGCAACACCGCACCACGGCCAGAGGGACACCGACAGCCAACCAGAGGACCTCAAACTCGCTCCGAAAACCCTTCATCGCGAGGAAAAGTGGACAAATCGAAGCTTCAGTGCACTCACTGTGGAATGCAAAAACACACCAGAGAGATGTGTTTCCAACTCGTTGGATATCCCGACTGGTGGGAAGATAACCACAAAATCCCACAGGCGAAGCGAAAGTCGGCGATTGGAGTGGATAACCATGAGGTAGCCGGAGCAGCGGTAGCGTTGAGCAGCCCGAAGGCAGACAAAAGGGGGCGTGCGGCGAATTATAACGAGGGAAGGACAGAAGTAGGGTTTGGGCAAAACGGGAGCAGCGCGGCGGGTTATGACAAGGGAGACGAGTGAGAGACAGGTATAGGGTTTGGTGATTTGCCACTAAACCCTTTACTTTCCTCCAATTTACAATTTAACCCCCCCTACTCCCATTCAAATACGAAACCAACCCCATGATTTACAAAATAAACCCAGTTTCTTACATAATACTAAAACTAACCTGTTATTTTTTAAAAATGCTCCCTTAAATATTTCCACTACAAACCAAGCCCAAAAGTTTTGTGATAAAAAGGATAGAGGATGGATTTTCGATTGTGGGGCCACAYATACAATGACTTTTGACAAAACTGATATTCTTGAGTCATCAAAACCACTCCGAACGCATGTTCAAATTGCCAGTGGTGACTTAACTCGAGTGGAAGGGGCTGGAACTATAGAAATTTCTCCCACTTTACGACTGTCAAATTGTCTATATGTTCCGTCACTTTCTCATAAGCTAATGTCAATTAGCCATGTCACGAAAGAACTCAACTGTACAATGCTGATGCATCCTCACTTT